>CM052972.1:7888389-8488389 GCA_028554685.1 Agrotis ipsilon | reverse complement strand
GTAGTTTAGTAAATTAATCCTGATTTTTGTTCCACAAATCGCTTGTTACACAGATTACATTAATGTTTTTGTTTATGAATTTTTGTTATGGTCATTTACTGTAGAACAGTTATGTTTTGATAGAAAATTCTTTACTTGGAGAATCCACTAATGGAGTCTGGATTTGTACTCGGTTGATGGCAATAAACTTTTTGCTTTCCTTCTTTTCGAAGAGTTCGCCTCCTGTTCCATGGGACTTCAATATAACTGTGTGAATATAACTGAAATATATTACTATTAGGTGCACTTTGACAAGTCTTTCGGGGAATACATGCGTGGTCTTAATTTTTGCTTTGGCCAGGACAGTCGCATGCATGTTATTACCGGGATAAAAACTACAACGCGGCAAAACTGAGGGTATTACGTGGTTTTAAATTAAAAAGGATGTGCAGTACAAATTGTACACCGCTTTCGAATCCAGACTTTATCAGCCACAAAATTTTCCCAATTTAAAAAATCCATTTCATCCCCACGTTTTCCGGGGTCCAATTATCGAGCGTCATGGGTCGGCTTAGCCTCCAGGCGGTCGAGTAATCTAATGACTGTACAGGTACAGACGGCCGACAGTTTTGTCGCATCGTTGAGTCGCACCCTCACGCCCCGGCTGGCTGGCTTGATGCGGGGTATTGGTAGGGTTGTGTTGTTCCAAAGGGAGATTATCGGGTCCTTTAATTTTGTTTGTTACCTATCGTTTAGTTTGGTCAACATTTTGGTTATACCCTGCGGTCTTGGTCTTGTATTTAGGGGTTTTTGCAACATTTCCTTTTTTCAGTAAATACTTTGAAAATAATTTTAATAAGTCACGGGATTGTAAAGGTAACTGTAACCCTGGAATGCAATGGGCTACTGAATCAACCGGCATTTTTAACCGACTTCAAAAAAAGGAGGAGGTTCTCAATTCGGTCGGTATGTTTTTTTTTATGTATGTACATCGATTACTCCGAGGTTTCTAATCCGATTAGTGTGATTTTTTTTTTTTGGTCGATGCAGGATACTTGCAGTGTGGTTCCATAAAAATTTCATCAAATTTGGTTTAGTACTTTTTATTTTGTGAGCATTTTTATTAATTTCGCCTACTTGGATGATATGATGATCTTTACTTTTTGCGTGTTTGTTACGCGATTACTTCGCCAATTGTGGACCGATTTTCAAAATTGTTTTTTTGTTGTACTAGGAATCGTTCACCTTAGGGAATACTGCAAGTTTCATCGAACTCTGTTCAGCATTTTTTGAGATAGGGAATTTTATTGGAACTTTCTTTTATGTACATAACATGGGCGATGTTAATACCGGTGCTACGGATTACAAAATTCTAGTGCACATGTAAGAAAATGATGTATTTGCCAAGAATTTGGGTTGAATATTAAAACTAAAAAGAGTAAAATAAAAAACTTTTTTCAAAGAAATTTAACCGCCTTCAAAAAAAAACACAAAAAAGGGTAAAATAACCTACAAAATAACTTTTCTTTCGGAAGTCGGTGGCAAAAAGACATCGAAATAATAAAACAAAGCCACCGACTTCCGAAAGAAAAGTTATTTTGTAGGTTATTTTACCCGTTTTTGTGGTTTTTTTTGAAGGCGGTTATTAGTCTTTGATGATTTTAACTCCCACAAAAAATGATGTATGCGTTGCACACTACATTCATATTTTAAGCAAAAACTTTTGCGCGTAAACCTTTTGCTGCATAACATTAATTAAATTCTGGTTTTACCGTCTCTTTTGTATTTTGTACTAGTCCACTCCGAAATGTGTGGTGGATTTGACAGATTAGTTGACTACCCTTGACCGATGTATTAAGGAATTAGGTTTTCGTTATTTTTGGAGATCACAGTACTTCTTCCCTTACTTTTTATTTTTAAAGCGATAACTTTTTCTTTTTACACCATCCATCAGAAAAAAGTTCCGAAAACAATTTTCTAAAAAATGATGTTCATTTTTATCAACCCCTCGTCACCCCTACTTCTCGCTGAGTTAGCGATAGATGGATGGCCCTTGAGACCGAATGCCGACGACGTCCAGTCACCTTCAGATGTACCCGCTATCACACTTTGAGATGCCTACCTGAGAATTTTAGATAGGTACCTGAAGTAGATACAGTTTACGTTTTTATCTATGCGTTACAATCTTGTTACTACCTTGAGATTTTGAGAATGAAGATTTCATGGTTATTATATTTTGAGATAACAGATTTTACTTTTAATTTAATATTCTTGCATATTTCGTTCAGAGCCTAGAGCCTAGTCATTGTTCAATGAAAACTGTCTAAAATGAAAAGGAATATTATCGACTTTTCTGTAAAAAAGATAAGCATTTATTCAAAAATATATGTTTAAAATTCCTTCTAGTCTTTAGTTGGTCCTCCATTTCTGACACAGATATTTTGAGTTTTTTCATAAATAAAGAATGTCTCATAAGCAATCCAATAATCTGGATTTTTATTCATTACTGGGAATAGCATTACTTAGGGATACTCGAACCAAATTGTTTAATTATATTGATAGGTATTGTAAATTGGATATATCTGTAATTTGTATGCTGTGAATAATATGGAGTATTCTATCTATCTATCTATATTTTTCTTGTAAATCGACCGCAAAAAATATTTATTATCATTTTTAGCTTATTAATTTTATTTTTAATTTCCAACGCCACCAGCGAGTGTTACAGGTAAGGTTGAGCTTGCTAATTAGTAATCACCGCTAGTACTGTGCCTACTAGATAACAATGATAACGTTTAATTAGGCATTATTCCGTGTGTGCTATGCGTGAAGACAATGTATTCGTACGCTAGTCGAGGACTTGAGTAAAAGGTGTTTATTAGTGAATGCTAATGTTTTGAGGTCAAAAGGATAAAAAATACGTTACGTTTTACCTTCAATTTTTGTTGGGTTGTTTTTTTCAACGCGCTAATCTCAGGAACAGGACAAACAACGGGAATCGAATAACTGGGGATGCTGGAGTGAATTCGCGGGAAACAGCTACTTACACTTATATTAACATGGATACTATCCCGTTTTAATTTCAAATGATGCAGTTACTGACATATCAGTACCCCTAGCTATTTTCACTATTTTACTTTACAGCGTCTTTCCAGTATTTACAGCGTTTGTATGAAAAAATGGAACAGCGCCTCTGGTGTGCGAAGAAAGAACTACTTTATTCCTTGAAAATTGACAATTTGAATTTGTCGAACTTCCAGTTTACGTCTCTAATACTGAAAACTCGTGCTAAGGGTACAAGAATGTATTATTATGTAAAATATACAACATATAAGTAAAACTAAGGTTTCTATTAAAATTCTAAGACAATAAACCATTAGATAAGCTTCATAATAATCAGTAGAATAATGCTAATTGTGGTCGTAATCGCATTCCTTGAAATCAAGCTAAAATGAAGTGCTCAAGTAAATTATTTTATGAGTAAATTAGCTCGTTCCTGTGCTATCTCGACTCCTTGTCGTTATCCAATTAGTGACAACCCTATAGGGCTTTCACGTTTTAAACTAATTTGGAATTAATGTAAGCCAGTTTCTTAATAGGGTACCGTTTAAAGTGTGGCTGGTGTTTGTAATCGAGAGAACCCTGGTTTGATTCCTTGGTTGGGTAAAGGGTAGATCTCCCGTGAATTTCGCCAGAAAAGGGGGGGAATAGAAAAATCTCATATTTTCCTACTACTCCGCTAATCTATTATGATTCATTTTACTGCAGGTTCCAAGACATTTACATTAGTTATCCGAGACTTCGTCAAGCTAAATTGTCTCGGCGTTTATAAGGTATACTCTTGATTCTGCGTTTCAGGAGTTGCAGTGGTTTGGGAATAGACAAAGTATAGTATTTGTAGCATATATCTGGTAGAGTTTTAAGTTTTTGTTTAAATACTTTAGGATATTTCTCGTTAATAATAATTAACTGGCAACCCTAAATTAAGGTTGCCACCTGTATAATATTTATTCACTACCTTATTACATGAAATAATAATATTTGTTATGTAAAACTAGGTTGCGTAAACTTTTCCATTATGAGTTTAATTAGTTCGTTGCAGCACCGAGTAACAAAGTTATCCAATTAGTGACAACCCTGTCGTACGGGGGTTGCCATCTAAAGACATTTTCTCTCAATGTAGATTAAAATAACAGTACCTTAAAATACCTATATAATTATTACACTGATACGTTATGAAAGTAAATATTTAACTTTATATTATATATTTTATATTAGAATTGTTTTTCATAATTGATGTCTCTTGTTTTAAAAACTCACTCCTTAAATATATCATTTATATATCTTACTAAAAAAATATTTTTCACTTCTCTTGCTCCGAAAGTGCTTCTTTGTGCAGGGCTGCACAAAATCGAATTTTGTGCACAAGGGCGTTAACGTATCTACTCATAAATGTATTATATTAAGGCAAAGAAAATGAGCCATACAGCCAACTGCAATAAGAAGTTCATAGATAGAATTTGTTATTATATGATATTTACTTTAATTTATTTGCCTTATGTGTTTTTAAGATATAATAGATATTAAAATTTTAATTCAAGTACGGTAGGTTAGTTGATTTAAGAAAATTATTATTACAAAATTAATTTAATAGTAGGCTGTATACTTAGGTCTGCAGCCTAATATCAATGTCAAAGAAGATTTAAAAAAAAATAAAGCGGCGGGAAACAGCTCTCTTGCTCTCTTTTCGTGCATTTATTAATTTCTTCAATTTGCTAAAATTGTTAAAAATGTCCAGTGAAGAAAAAAAAAGATGAAAAAAAAATATATAAAAAGAAAACAAATTCAGAATACTATACTTTATAATTCCATTAATATGTTAAACTGTTCTAATTTTTACTTTGAATTTTAATTAAATAAATGTTATGTTATAGGTACCACTGTTTTATTTCCTCGCAATCGAAGTGAAAAGCAGAGTTTATAACTCGTCCACAAAACCATTTTTATCCTCGATATTACTATCAGCTCTCGCCTTTGGCTCGAGCTGCTAAAAATCTCGGATAAAAATGGTTTGTTTTGTGCACTTGTTGTAAAATCTACTATTGTCTTATCAGAAATCTTCAAACACGGCCACTGGGAACGCTATAATAATGTTAAAATGTTAGTTACAATAATTACTTCATCATGACAATTCCTCCAACTACCCACATCACTATGAAACTTTCAGTTTAAAAAACTCGTCACCACAGCTACAGGGTGCTATATTTATGCGTAGACGTCTGCAGGCGTCGCCGGCGGACGTGGCAATTTGTGATGCCTACCCCCCATCCCCACTTGTCATAGTCTCTGCTGTGTCTGTACCTCCCCCCTTTGCTATGATCTTTGGGGGGGAATCGTCCTCGTAGTCCCGTTGTGTTTAACGTTGAAGCTATTGCACGCATGTTTGTGTTTTTTGTATTATATTTAAGATTATAAATAGTAGTCCTATAATATGGAATCAAGTGTATAGGCATCTGTATATTTCTCATTATATATTTTTTATTCATTGATCTGTGTAGTGTTAAAATATTTATACAAATTCAGTAATGATTGGTTTATCCGTTGCCCCTGTAAAGATCTTTCAGTTTAAGCTAATTGAGTCAAGATATGGAAGTTCTCTTACAGTAAAATACAGGCTGAATATCATCCATTTCGAGGAATACACCCTAATTACTAATCAAACATGATCATATTTACCACTTATCTAACTTGATCAATATTTCTGACAAAGACGCTATTTTTCCTATATCCAAGTAGAAGTAAAAATATCACGTGACTTTAAATAAATCATATCCTTTTTTACAGGTAAAGAAAATGGCAGAACGCGTAGCCAAATGCCGTGAGGAAGTGTCCAAAAGCAGAGAGAAGTACCAATCGGCGCTGGCAGAGATCACAGCATACAACCCTCGCTACATTGAGGACATGACCGGGGTCTTCGAGCGCTGCCAGCAGATGGAGGCGCAGAGGCTCAAGTTCTTCAAGGATGTACTGTTCAGCTTCCACAAGTGCCTCAATATCAGTCAAGAACCTTCGTGAGTATTCAAGTTCATGAGAAACTCTGCTCTGTATGGAAAGAGACATTTTCCCACTAGTGGGACAGGGCTTCACCTGTTTGGAATTCGGTATTTGTCCTACAGTGTACTAACGAATAAACACGACACTAATCGTCTAATTACAAGTTAAATATCGATTGAACACTTGTTTAAAAAAATTGACAACTATGTATAACATAGCATTTGACGTTGATATAAGGATCGTTTTGCAGTTCTCGACATAAATTTTTTAGACTTGAGTTTAACAGAAGTTTAACTTTTCGTAGTAAGACGATCTTTGTCCGTCCAACTTCTTAACTATCTGTGTGTCTTTATGCTAACCGGATTATTATGATTAAATGCCATAACCGTTGCGTCTTAGTTATAACGGCGGCGACTTACAAAGTTGTAGGTCGTTGTCGGTTGTAGACATGTTCATTTGTGTAATTTATTTCATCACAACTGCTCTCAAAACGATGAACGGCCAAAAATGGCCTGCGTGCTGGGTTATAGTCCTTATAGACAGAGTACTATAGCTGGTTTATTCTTAGCGTCTACTGTTACACCTGTATCGGTGGTCTAGCCATTGGAAGCGCTACTACAAAGCATGATGTCTTGGGTTCGAACCTCAGGTTTGAGAAAGTGGTGGCAGTGATCACCACTACTGTCAAAACGGTGAAGGAAAACATCATGAGGAATCCAGCATGTCCTAAATCATCTTGAAACATGTGACATCTACCAATACGCCCTGGGCTTCCGTGGTGGATTGCAGCCCACTTCCTCCCACAGAGAGACGGCTTAGGTCCCAGCTTTGGGAACATTTATAGGCTGATTATGCTGAGTATTAACTGGTTTCATACTAAAATATACTCCAAATATTTCCAGATTACCCCAAATATACGAAGAATTCCACCATACGATAAACAACGCGGACAGTCAGAAGGACCTCAAGTGGTGGGCGAACAACCACGGAGTCAATATGGCGATGGCTTGGCCGCAGTTCGAGGTAACACACACATTGCTGCTCAGACACCAGCCTGCATACAAACCCGTCCTACTTACCAAGCAATGCATTACTGTCCATGATTCTTTTACTGTTCCAGTAATTTATGCATCTTAATAACGTGAATGCTTCTAGGAATTTAGGTGTAGCATTCAGTCTTTAGGTACGGATTTTTGTTAAACCATGTTATTACATTTTAATTCGGCCATTTCATTTATGAGACTTTTAAACAGATTTTCTATTGAAATAAATTTTCGAATTGCGAGTAGGATTTGAACCTGCGGCATCCGGATTCAGTACATGCGTCACTGTTTTTCACCTAGCCACCGAGGTTCCTACCTACAAATGTCGAATTCTGGATGGAAACGTCACCGTACGACGTGCGACGAATCCAAAACTTAATATTCGGGTTCCTATGAAAAAAAAATTGCATAAATTCCGGTTATTAATAACCAGTAGCCATGGTTTAATAAAAATTTGTTTGTCTTAGAAAACTCTTATAGGCAATAGGCATATCAGTATGAAGAACTAAGCATGTCTAAATTTTAGCTATGTCTTCTAATTTTTCCCTAATATTTATACAAGTTTCAGTAATATTTGTTGTTTCTAATAATATTTAGAATTCTTCGTAGATCTTGTTATATTTCTATAGTGGCTGCAAACTGCAAAAATTTAGATCAAGTACACCAAAATAAATAATTTATTCAACAAAATATTCTCCTTTGAAATCGTTTTGACCAATTTTTTTTTTTTGCCAAGAAATGTTTTTCTCAATCGAAAATTGGTCCTTTTGCCCAAAAAATTTAGTATCAATAGTGAAAATTTTATTCAAAATTTATTTTTATACCCATAAAATTTGATCTACGGTATGCAGCCACTTCGCTTGTAGTTAGACCTTCAAACAACCCCAGTTATCACAAGGTCCCTTAATACCAAACAAACTGAAATATTTTATCAAGATACCTATCAACGTTTCAACAACGACTTTACCTCGCATATGAACGCCAAATACTTACAAAAAAAACGTACATCTACGAATTTACTAATTTAAATTACGAACGGATTTCCTCTAAACATTGCAATTTAATCGACCTAGAGATATATGAAAACTATTTTTATCGTTTCGGGTCAAGTGCAACGTAATCATTAGTTTTGTTGTAATGATTAAGTTATTGCATTGTTATAATTGCCAGTCACACCAATTAGGAGGCAAGAATTCGTTATTGCCTTCACAGTATTTAATTATGTTATATTGCAATAATTGAATTCATTAAATCATGATAAAGAAAAAAAAATGACACTCTCAATAATGTACTTTACAAAAACTACCCTTCTACATAAAATATTGTGACAAAAACCATTAAAAACTACCATTAAACACAAGGTTGATACTCCTGAAACGGATCCGATACAAAACAAATACTTGGCGGAAGCATCGGCAATGGTCGCCCGCATGATCGCGACCGCAAGACGACCGCTACCGCGACCGCAGACCGCGCCCTGGTCGCAGGCGGTACGGCGACTCCGGCTGTACCTACCTGCGTTCTGCTTCGGTGTGGATGAGAAAGCTTCCAACCGCGTGGCTCCGTCGATGACCAGTAGTCAGTGCTATGGAAGCAGCCGGTTCTATAGCAACCCCTTGATGGTACGACCGCGGTGTTGGTTAGATCGTGATGCGAATTGTGGCGTGAGGTTTATACTTTGACGACTTTAGCAAAGCTTCACAAATATGATGAGATTCTTTATCTACATATAATTAAAAGAAAAAATGTTAAGTAACATTGGACAGCTGATTACATCATTGAAAGTTGTTACTTGAAATTATTACTGTTTTTTTTTACCATCATTACACATTTTATAAATCATCACGTCTGTTTAGTTTCTTTTTGCTAGTTATTTTAATTTGTTACTTAAAGAAATAATCCTTGTGTACTTAAACTTAAAGTCTGAAGTCGAAAGTATTGACCACATGTCTGCTGTTTGCGGTCACTGAGATTTTGGCACAGTTTTATGATACGATGGACAGTGGATTTTGTGGATAGGTGACATCGTAGTTTATACTTTTTGCTTTAGATGAACCAAGGATAAAACATCGTTTTATATAACTTTAAAATATATTATTAAAAAGGTAAGTATAATATCTCACCGACATGCAACTGTTAATCAGTTGCATGTCGGTGAGATAGAAAAAAGAATGCAATAATGTCAAGAAAATTCAATAATTACATATCCCAGAAAATGCACTGAAAATCGCTTATCATAAAGCTAGCACTCGATACTGAGAATCGATTAACTTTAATTGAATTTCATCGACAAACAATTTTGCAAAGCACCGGAAGGGTTTGGTGGTGTCACACGAGTTTACACCTTGATTTTAAGGTGTTAAAGAACAATTTCGCTCATAGATGATCACAGCACCTCTCATGGGGCATGTTCACTTGGTCGGTACGCCGTGGGTGATAGACAACTATTCGGCAACCTACTCGATACATCAAGCACTTCCAACAAAATGAACGCGTCCGTTTGAATTTTGTTTTCGGTCGCAAGAATGAGATCTATCCATAATTTTCGGTTCGCCCGAAAATGTAAATCAAGGTGAATTTCATTTTTGCTTTCGGCCGCAGAAATAATTAGTTTTAAGGTTCTAATTGAGTGATACTTAAATATCCCAGAAGTGTTATGAAGGTATCACTCAAAAACATTTGCGAAATTGTAGTAAGCCATTGAAATTCATATTCAAAATTGAATTTCACTGTCAGCAATTCGGCAACTGATAATCGAATTTCTCGATTTGAATTCCACTAAATTCGATGATAAAATCAATGTCGAAATTCCGAACAGCAACACCTGAGTAGCGGAACTTTAGTTACCGAATTAGGCATTCCAAATTTGGAATTTGATTGCTAATTAGGTTACTGAATTCGGAATTCAGGTTGTAAATGAAAGCACAATCATAAGCACTCATCCACACCGAAGTTTGGGTAGCAAAATAAAGCGCAAACTGTTTTTAGAAAAGCACGCAAAATATCACAATTTTAAATAAAAATACTGGAACCGGTATTTAGAGGTATCCGCCATTTTTAACTCCGGAAAAGTCATGTAGATAATCGGCAAGTACAAAATATATGTAAAAATATTAGTCAAAGTTAAAATTAGTCTTAGTCATAATGTTAAAATTTCACTTGTTAAAATAAAATTTCAATTTGAAAACAATGATATGAAAATTTTAATGTTAATATTTATAGAAAATTTGAAAAAAAATACCTAAAAATTTGTACAGCATATATGAAAATTTAAAAATGTCGGATAAAAATCTTCCACCACGAAGGACCGACAATCGTAGTTTTTTTCTAATAGCATGTATTCTAGATTTTTCCTCTCTCTGTTACCCCACTAGTGCAAATAGCTTGTATTTTGTAATACCTAACGAACACCGGCTTTGTATGGACGTGTCTATGTTTACCTAATTTTGTTAATTTACTTTTTTTTTCACTTTGAGTTTGCATTTGAGCGACGAGGCGTTGGGAAAACATTTTATATATATTTTGTAGATATTTTGAAATACCTAATATTAGATTTTCAGGCAATGGAAAGCAACCAGGCTAATTTTTTTTAAATTACTTTTACGAAAAAGACAAGAGTGGAATCAAGTAAGCTAGCAGTGTCACACATTGATCCTGTTAGTTTTAGAATTTAAAATGAACAAGATCAATTGAATTTTAAAATTTTTGTTTCGTTATTCCTTCAATTGAATTTTGATAATTTTTATAATTTTTTTTTAAGTACTTCTATTTTATTATTCCTTTAATAAAAAATCATCTGAGTAAGGCAAGATAAAAAAACTGTCAATCTATATTATCGTTTTTAGTTTATTTTATTTAGCTATAATCCTTCATAGGCAGAGATCTTTCAAGCCATATTAGTTTATTAAAATCAAATAAAACTACATGCCAATTTCCCAACGCCTCTTTGCTCCGCCGTGAGCGCTTGTGACGTGTGTGTCGGTGGACAGGAGTACACGGAGGAGTTCCGGGACATCGCCAAGGGCAAGTCCAAGGAGAGCCTGCCCACCGGGCCCATCACGCTGCTGAACCAACGGCCCGTCAGCGAGGATGTACGTTACCACAACATTTAGACTACATTTAGCTTTACGAACTACTGCGATGGTGATTCCCGGTGACATTCAGCCAATAGGTGTCCATAAGTGGATTGAAGTTCCTGTATTTTCCTGGTCAGCAAGGAGGTAGCGGAACTGACTGTGGAACGGGATAACTGGTAAAGACTGACCGTCGTAATGATAGTAACTCATTGGTCTGGCGAAAACCAGGTATGTGTTCAATGATATGACAGAAGGACGATAAATGGAGCCTGATGAAAAATACAGATAAATTATCCATCTACAAAGCTGAAAAGCATTTTTTAACGTATTAATGATTTTTCGAATTCAACAGGTTAACCTTTAATGTTGCCAATCTTAAAATGTTGTAGAACACCTATTTTGAGACTGACGTACGTGAAACACCATCGCAGTCGTACGTAAAAAGGCCTCACGCACGCGCCAGCCGCGTCGCACAATCAGTGTTGCCAGATTTTGAACATATTTTGTACTATTTTAAATCGTACAATCTATGGTCTATACTCTATGATTCAAATGAGAATGAATGAAAGCCGGATTGGTAATTTGGTATCTCGTAAATGCTTTTTATTAGTTGCCAGCATGACGGGTCTAAAATGTAGTTTTTAGTAGATTCTGGGATGAGGTCATTCTCATTTTAATCTTTTTTATTTTTTTTTATGTATTATTTTTATTTTTTTATAGATGTTGCATGTTGAATGTTCGCTTCATTCTACAGTTTATGCATATTGGCATGAATTAACAATTTTAACACACGTATATGAAATTATTATCATTAAATTCTATATTTATTTTTAATGAATATTTAAGTAAATGTTTTAAAAACTTTGATCAAGAATAATCCTTGAATTAAAAATATATATTTTTATATAAAACAGAGTGGAAGGGCCAAATTTAATTTATCCGACTATTTTAAGGTTTCCAAATGAAACTAGAATATTTGAATACGTCTTATTTAATATTTTATGACTACAGAAAACATTTGGTCCTTCCACTCTACAAAACTAAAATTTGACTCCCAAAACTTTCCAATTCTTATTTTCTTCTTGGCAACACTTCAGGAGCTGCCACCGATCAACAATACGAACAACAAGACAATTAAGGCCGCCAACCACACGGACGTGGCTCCACAACCGCCGACAACTGTTGTCAACAACACTAACAACGCTAACGCTAACAACACCATTGACAAGAAGACCATCAGTGCGCCCATAGCTGTAACGTGAGTAGTTTTTAATTACTTTTACTTTGCTTTTAATTACTTTTAATTACTTTTACTTTACCGTGACGACAGGACAACAGGTTACTTTGTGAAGCTTGCAGGTTAAGAAGCCGCCTGGTAATCACTTCGCAGAAAAGCACGACGTCATATTCTATGAAGGAAACCGGGGTGGTTCGAAAAACCACGAATCTGGCAGACCCATTGAGAATTTCTATCTGGAAAAGAATAGGATAGCCATGAGGAGGGATAGATTGCTTTGAAAAAACTAGCTCACTTCCTAAATTTTTAAATGGGGTCCTCTTAGATGCCCTCCGTCGAAAAATAACAGGGGTTGGGGTATGTCGGACTCGGCCTACTTTAAACTACGTGCGAGATGACAGTGCCAGGTGCCATAAATTCTGCTAATTCTTCCAAACAAGATGTTTTGATATAATTGTGCGGCTTGTTTTCCATAGAAAAATAAATAAAACCAAAAAAAGTTCTTACAGACATTGGAATATCAAACTTATAAGTACCCACTTCACTCTGCGAGCGCACCCATTGGTTTACATTTTTGCAACCTCGCGCGCTGCTATCGATTTGATAGTCCCCACCACCGACTTTGCATATATGGCGTATAACTCCACCTACTTTCATGTGTCTCCGTGAGATACAAGTACCTTCGGGCGCACCGCCGACTGGGTACACTTCTTTTCCACCTGTTCCTTATACAACCAACCTTACCCCTTCCTTTTCCTACCCCCCTAGTATCGAACGGCTAGAGATATTCGCGTGCACCCCTAGTATGCAGCACGAGCGCAACGAGTCTTTCTCCCATCTGTTCCGCCTGGCATTGAGACCTGATGTGACCAGCAGTTCCAGATTCACCATAACTGAAGTCAGCGAGAAGAATCTGTTAGTTCTGTTTAGTGTATCCGGGGGGTTAGAAGTTAGAAGTAAATAATGTAGTTTTTTTTGTCATATAATTCATGGCGGAATCGGTCACACGTTTTTATGTAATTTTTTGTTGTAAGAGAGATTTATTATATCGTGAGTTTAGTGGTAAAATAGTTTTCATGTAGTGTAGTTTTAAATTGACTTGCGTAGGCATATATTTAAAGTCTTCATCCCGTTGAAAGTAGAACCTATCTACACATTGCAATTTGGAAAAGAAGTGATGTGTGAAAGAATTATTAAAAGATGATGATGATGACTGTTTATTCATTTTAACTATTGAAATTATAGTCTCGAATTGAAATTATGGAACTTAGTGTAAAATAAATGCAAGGACATTAAGAATTTTTTCTGTTCGGCCCACCGAAAATAAGGCTTTACATCATGTTTGAAAAAAATGTATTCGAAACATCGACAGGTAAAAAATTATTGGATAACAAAGATCTAAAGACATTTTCGCGTTAAAATTTTTTTTTGAAAAACCTAAAATTAAAACTCAATCATCTATTTTTTCTCTCCAACCTTTTCAGCAACGGTACCGCCTCAGCGCCCAAATCGAACAAGACATCTCCAGCTAAAGACAGCATCAAGGGCGGGCAGGAGAACCCCTTCGATGAAGACGAGTGGGACGAGGAGTCGGCCGGAGCACTCACGGATACCGGAGAGCCCGGCGTGCCCGTCCGGGCGCTGTACGACTACACTGGCGCGGAGAGCGACGAACTTAGCTTCAGACAAGGTATGAATATGGATAGCAACATAACACTTAAAGAAAACGCTCTGGGTCTTAAATAGAAACTACAGCTTGTCTTTAATTGATTTTCAACTTTATGATCCAGAGCATAAAGTTGAAAATCTATTAAAGACTACATATCGAGGCCCTGTGAATAGGCTGAATTGCTGGTTCTGGACTCATTCATGACTTCTGCCGAGAGGAAATCTACATATCGCCATAGCAGAGGTGCAGAAATTATAAGCTACAAGCTGACCCGGCAAACTTCGTACCGCCTCATAAAGAATACAAAAAAAAAACCTTCTCTGGACTTCCCAAAATAATTCAAAGCCAAAATCAGCCAAATCGGTCCAGCCGTTCTCGAGTTTTAGCGAGACTAACGAACAGCAATTGATTTTTATATTATAGATTTTCGGTTTGGATAGGTTCCATTACAGATTATATGCTATGAGATGAGACTTCAAAAGATTCAGAAATGTTGTATTCAACCGCTTGTGTCAGTATATTTTTAGGTCTCAAGAAATAGAGGGCGGTCTCTCTGGCAACCTCCAGGTCCGAACTAGATAGTAGTAGGCTGTACGACTATAATAAAGATATTATGTTTTCATATGTTACATGTTTCATCATTTCTTTTTAACCAGTCATATCATAATGTCAAATTGTAGCCTAGAGGGCAGCACCGCTTGCCTTAATGCACAAACTAGCAAAGGAATGGAGTGCTAATACGCATATTTGTTCTTAGAATCAAACGAGAAAGAGGAATCGAAAGACCCGCCGTCGTCGCCCCGCCCGGCGGCTCTAACAACTAGCGCGGTAACGAACATGCATTACTCGCACACCGCAGCACATAGCACTCCATTTTATTGCTAATCTGTGTACAGTAAAACTCACGTTCATTGTATGGGGTGCTAAACACTCGGGATGGCAAAATCAAATGGGTACGTATCAAAATCCCGAAAGTTCATAATAACTATGTTTGAAATACCGACGTCCGAAACACCGAAATTCAAAATACCGAAAGTTCGTAATACCTATGTTTGAAATACCGACGTCCAAAACACCGAAATTCAAAATACCGAAAGTTTTAAATGCCGATAGTCGTTATGTTTTTGATCGAAAACCTCGGTTTTTGGAGGAGCAAGTCGACGGAGCCCCACTCCGCGGGGCTCCTACTTCTGCGTGGTTAGAAAAAAAAATAACCAGACCCCGCCATCCTCTTCTAACCTAAATCGTCCTAGTCGGGGTGCCAGCAAGTCCCGAGGTTAGACCTAGTTCTAGCCGGCTAAAAAGAGGATGGCGGGGTCTTTCAGACCCCGCCATCCTCTTTTTAGCCGGCTCTTCGTCGTTATTTTTTTTTTAACCACTCAGAAGTAGGAGCCCCGCGGAGCGGGGCTCCGTCGACTTGCTCTTGTGAAGGAAATTTACGGCATTTTAAACTCCAGGTTTTTAAATTTCGGGATTTTAAACTTTCGGGCAAATGAACTTTCGAGATTTAAAACTTTCGACCAAACAACCATTCGGCGTTTCAATTTTCGGGATTCCGTCCATCGGTATTTTAAAATTCGGTCTTTTAAATTTCGGTATTTTAATACGTACCCAAATCAAATATAGTATCACTCCTGTTATCCCCTATAAGTTCAGACAGAGGTAGATCAGTAGCTTTAGCTTGTGCCGTTGACCACTACATTAATCGGTGGTGGTAGATGCTGAACGGGTTTGCCGATCGGCACGAGTCAAATTAAGGCTAAATATGTGTAGTATTTGCTTTGGGTCGATTTTGTAGTTCAAAGAAAACAAAATGATGTCGAATTATAAGGTGCTACACCCTTCACAATTTGATGCTTTTATGTCGTAGTAAGAAGGACGGTTTTTGTAGATCAATACTTTTCTGTTTACTAAGACGTGCGTTTGACCATACACATTAATATCAAAATGTAAAAATATTATTTTTTGTAATTTCAGGGGACTTATTCGAAAAATTAGAAGACGAAGACGAGCAGGGCTGGTGTAAGGGACGAAAGGATGGGCGAGTGGGCCTGTACCCGGCCAACTACGTGGAGCCAGTGGGCCACTAGCCCACGCCCACGCCCCCTGCCGTGCCACATGACGAACTGTAGTTGACAAGTGTGACATTGGGCGAACGGCCTAGAGGTGACTGAATGAGCTAACTTGTTTCAAACACACACTTTAAAAATTAGATTATTTAACTTTCTAGGAACAAATTCCATTTTATGTGCTTAGTGATACAATTTTGAACCGGAAAACGCAGCAGCAAAGTGCAATGAAAAATCAAATTTCTTTTTCGTGTTAGGTTTTTGCCATCATTGTTGTCAGAATTAATTAATTCACTTCTAGAACACAGGCGTCTGGCATGACATAAATAAGTTATGTAAGTCTAGGTTTATCACGATGATTCCAGAGGTAACAGGCAGTAATATCACACTCAACGGAAGCTTTTTGCATATAGTTTCATATGAACCAGTCGTGTCGTTGGTTCCCGCTGCGGTCACCTTCAAAATTGTATCTTAACTACAAAGATTTTGGCCTGAGCAGAATATAATTATTGTTAAAATAGTCGACTGATATATTTAGCTGTCCCTATCCGCGCTGTATGTATAGCATATGCTTTTTTTAACCTTTTGGCACATCCTAGTATACATAGTGTAGTTGAAAAAAGTGCAGTAAATTTTATGTGACAATTCAAAGCATGAAACTGGATTGAACAAAGCAAAATGGATCCAAAATGTATTTAAAAACATATACGAAAAATACAATAAAAAGAGGAAAATGAAAAAAATTAAAAAAACTGCTGGACTAGTTTAATCACGTCATTGACCATCTAAAATATTGCGCTTTTTTGTTACGACCTGTATACTTGGTTGTGCCAATACGGTATTTTAAAGAGTTAAAGTATTATAATAATGTATTATACCAATTCAATATTGAAAAAATATACATAATTTCGATGTATATAAAATGTATAAGCCTGAAAAAGTTATCTACCCTCAGTATTATGTCATATTTTAATTGCAAAGAGGCAATTGTCTGTAAAAAAAGTTAGTTTTGTTCATTCATTTCTATGGCCAACAGAAAATCAATAAGAAATGTATAAGTTACGAAATCACTGTAAACGTGACTGGTTATAAAATTATGTCGTTTTTTTTATATTCGCGAGTCACGATGTAGTCATTATAATAGTAACAGGTTCTAAGTACATACAGATGTAACAAATATGTGTTTAATTCTATAACGGATAGCTATAGATATATTAATTTCACACCGTCATTCAATCAGCAGCTTTAGTGTAGCTGTACAAGGGTATTTTGGCGTGTGGCCTAAGTTGAAACTAAAGCCGCCATCTTATCTTGTCACAAAATTCGCCATTTTGTTTTGTCAACGTTATCCGAGCGTCAAAAAATCCTTGTAGGACAGTCTTATGATTATTATCATTTCACTCGACATCGAACCCCATACAAATGGATCGAGCTGTTTTTGATGTATTTAATAAGGCGATTTTCTAACTACAAACACTTTTGGACCTAAATTTTTGTACATTTCTATGAGAAGAAATTTCAAATTGAATCGTGTTTTTAAAAGTTTTGTTTAAAATGTTAAAGTTGAAATAGACATGCTCGTAACTTGCACACTATTATGCTTGTAACTTGCAAACTAAGATCCTGCATGCAAGTGACTTGCATACTTTCATGCAATTAACTGGCATGTTTATTTCTTGACGGTGTATGGATATTTTTGGATGGTATTCTTTGTAGGTACAATATGGAAACCAAAAAATTGTTTACTTTGTAACTTGTAGTGACATTGTGCATCCACTGTCTGCGATCATCGCTATCTATCGATGTAAAAGGACTACTAACGATCGAAAGTAGAGATATGTATAGAGGACCTTGTAATTGTGTCATCACGTAAGGACTTGGAAAATCTTCAGTAGTTAAAAGCTATGAAGCTAATGTTAGGCCTGCTGAAAATCCAATCAATTTACTTGGTTATGAGGTCCACTATACGGCTATTAAGAGACCCCACATTCGTGTGGGCGTCAGCGTCAGTCAAGAGGTGTATCGACTATCAATTAGTGGTAAAATTGACTGGCTATACGACTTGTAGTGTAGGCGATGAAATTGATAGTTTATCGAACTGAATGCTACCTTAAATTAGTTACACTAGTCATTTTTGACAACAGTGTGTTTTCTATATAACATGGTAAATTGAAGTAGTGTGTCAATTTAGTAAAGAATTGATTAACGTCGTCTCACACCATCAGTTTTATAAAAAAATGTATAAAAAACATTTAACCCAGGCAATAAATATGAAACCGTGAGGTCTCTTCGAACAATCATAGCCGGTACATCTCTAAATATCGATGAGGAATTTAGCTAAGCCAAAAAGTGTACGCCAATATAAATATTTAGGTAACAAAGATACCTTAGGCGGCAATGGGATTTATATTTTTGTGATATAAAGGTACTGGACAGTGGTCGTCACTGCACCTAGTTTATGTACATACACGATTATTATATATCTCGTCGTGCTTTTAGAGTATTTATTTCCCATTGTATATAATGTAAAATGCATTAATAAATGTTTGTAAGTTATAACGGGGCGGGCGCTCAGCCCGGACTGACCGAAGGCCTAATATACTGGACTGTGAAGCCCCGCGGCGATATTTTAACTTCCATTTACACGACATGGTTCCGTACCATACCCGCTGGCGCCCCCTCGTTGTTTAGGTTAAATTACGATTATTAATATATTACGAGAAATGTTTAATCTTTTCTTTTTCCCTTTTATACCTCGTTTTAAATATTGTTGTATTGTGTAATTATAGCGGGAGTCATTACTTTAGAGCCTGAGTTTCATTGACTTGTGAGCGGTCGTGTAGTCCGTAGCTGTTTTGTTTTCATTGTTATAGCCTTATAGGTTCAACGACCTTGTGAGAAATTATTTGTATTATATAATTATCAAAGAGGGTGGTTCTGGACCACATATGTTAATATATTATGAATATTGGTAAAATAAAATTGTTACATATGGTATTTGAGGTGTTTTATTTGCATTCTGTTAAAGTTGGAATGTATCAAAGACATTAACAACATTTCTTAGGGTCATTTAGGCGTCTTATCGATTTAGTCGTGCGATAACAATCGAAAATTCAATCCAATGCCCCATGAATCATTTCCCGAACCGTAATTGTTGTCGAAATTAATATCGTCTTGGCGGGGGCACTGCCTTGCCCCCAGATTATAATTAGGCTGCTGTCGCTAGAAGTAAAGGTACGCCTTTACGGCTTTTTCCACACATTAAAGGCTTATCTATACTGATAACATTATGCAGTAAGCATGTAGCTATTAAACAACACATTTCTGATAATAACAATGGGAAATGCCTAATTATAATAATAAAATGAATACTTTCAAAATCATCACCATTAATTTGTGAAAAAAAACGACCATGTTTGCCAGCAAAAACATGATCTAGGCAACGCATTTTAAATAGATTTTAATTTAAATGACGGTAGTTCCGTATTCGTAGCAATAACGCAATGTGCCCGCGCCGCGATACCACGCTCCGTTTTCTCAGTTCAAAACCAACTGCGAAACGAGCCACACGTCCGCGTCGGTATTTATATAACGTGCGCTCCGAAACCAAAAAATTGTGCTGTGAGTGTCCATAAAAGGTGTTTGATGGAGCCAGTGCGATGGAGTGTCCATAAAAGATGGGTGGAGCTATGGATCAAAGTAAGTACTCTAGATAAGATATTATTATAATACATTTTAACAAAAACTTAATTATAAGTGAGCACGCTACAGATAATAGCTGTATCGGTGGAATTCTACTGCTAAATAAAATGTTGTAACAACAGTGCCTACCGAAAACCGAAATTGAAAAAACTGCCTAACTACCCTCATGTAATCTGTGCGCCTCATTCCAACTCAATTTGATCTCTTATAAAATCTTAAGATTTTCTATCTATGGAAATAAAAATGGAATCGTGAGCGGGATTTGAACCTGCGACCCTCGTACTCTTGCCAACCGAGCCACTGAGCCATAGAAATCTTTTAAAATTGCGACGCATGCGTATAATAAAAAAAAAAATGGTGAGGTACAGTCAACGTAACGTTCAGTCACATCGGTTAGTTACAATTTCACGTTCATACATTTTATGTTTCTCGGATTAATTGATGCTTAAATAATGTCTCATAAGGTCAAAAGGAAAGTTTGAAGGCTGTCGTTTCAACCGATTTCAAAAATGAGGAGTTTTTCAATTAAGTGGGTATTTTTTTGCATAATAGGCAATGAAATACCTTACACGCTGACAACGCCTCCCAGTTACCACATTACTGGGCGCCATAATATCTGCCAATTATTCCCAACTACCTACTTATGATGAATATTTTCATGTTGTTTTCATTAAAAATTAAATAAAACATAAAAGCTTTGGCAAATTAAACTTCAAACGTACGTCTCACCGCGGGTGCGCCCATCTCTCGTCATCGATAGATTTGATGGTCCTTATTACCGACTTCGCACATATAGCGTATACCATCGGGTAAGGCCTCTAGTAGCTGGGCCACACTAGATTATCATAAAAAAAACGGTCTTTAAGTTAAGTTTTAAGTCTTTAAATTATTCGTATAAACGTCCAATAACGTCGAACCCTAAGACGACCCACTGACGTTAGTTAAGTGGCCCTTAAAGACTATGAGAGCCTTAAATAATTTTATTTCAAGTTTATCTAGAGGAAAATTAAATTTCCCTAAAGGTACATTTTGAAAATCTGAATGTGGTCAGCAACTTTTGATGCTGATTGTACGAGCTGTTCGCTATTCTCCGTGCCCGTGGTTTCACGCCCGGTGCTCAGTCCCTATTGGTCGTAGCTTGATGTTGTTGAAGCCTTCCTCGATAAATGCACTATAATTATAATAAAATATTTCACAACTATCACACAACGCCATCTAGTCCCGAGCTAAGCAGAGCTTGTGTTATGGGTACTAGACAACTGATACACATATACTTATCAAAATAAAGCAACGTAATAAAGTAAAGAAACGCTTGTCGAGGCATATCTTAGGATGGGTTATCTATCCTAATTTGGACCTCGGCAAGCGTTGCTTTACTTTGGTTACCCATCTAAACTTTGACCTAGGCTAACGTTGCTTTCTTTTGGTCACCCATCCAAAGACCGAACTCGGCAAGCGTTGCTTTACTTTGATTACTCATCCTAAGATATGCCTCGACAAGCGTTGCTTTACCTTGGTTACCCATCCTAATTTGGACCTCGGCAAGCGTTGATTTACTTTGGTTGCGCATCCTAAGATATGCCTCGACAAGCGTTGCTTTACCTTGGTTACCCATCCTAATTAGGACCTAGGCTAACGTTGCTTTACTTCGGTCACCCATCCAGGCACCGACCTCGGCAAGCGTTGCTTAACCTTGGTTACCCATCTTAACTTTGACCTATAATAACGTTGCTTTACTTTGATCCCATTCTGGAGGGACCGGCCTCATCAAGCGTTGCTTTACAATGGTTACCCATCCCATCTCGGACCTAGACGATCGTTGCTGTACCTTGGTGACCCATCCTAATTTGGACCTCGGCAAGCGTTGCTTTACCTTGGTTACCCATCTAAACTTTGACCTAGGCTAACGATGCTTTCTTTTGGTCACCCATCCAAAGACAAGGAAAGAGGTTATCAAAGTAAAGCAACGTTAGCCTATGTCAAAGTTTAGATGGGTAACCAAAGTAAAGCAACGCTGCTGAGGTCCAAATTAGGATGGGTAACCAAGGTAAAGCAACGCTTGTCGAGGTATATCTTAGGATGGGTAACCAAAGTAAAGCAACGCTTGCCGAGGTCGGTCTTTGGATGGGTGATCAAAATAAAGCAACGCTTGCCGAGGCATATCTTAGGATGGGTAACCAAAGTAAAGCAACGCTTGCCGAGGTCGGTCTTTGGATGGGTGACCAAAAGAAAGCAACGTTAGCCTAGGTCAAAGTTTAGATGGGTAACCAAAGTAAAGCAACGCTTGCTGAGGTCCAAATTAGGATGGGTAACCAAGGTAAAGCAACGCTTGTCGAGGTTTATCTTAGGATGGGTAACCAAAGTAAAGCAACGCTTGCCGAGGCATATCTTAGGATGGGTCATCAAAGTTAAGCAACGTTAGCCTAGGTCAAAGTTTAGATGGCTAACCAAAGTAAAGAAACGCTTATCCAGGCATACCTTAGGAAACTAGCCGAGGCATATCTTAGGATGGGTAACCAAAGTAAAGCAACGCTTGCCTAGGTCCGAGTTGGGATGGGTAGTCAAAGTAAAAGAACGCATGCCGAGGTCGGTGTTCGGATTGGTGACCAAAGTAAAGTAACGCTATTCAAGGTCAGTCTTTAGATGTGTGACCAAAGTAAAGCAACACTTGCCTAGGTACGAGTTGGGATGGGTAACCAAAGTAAAATAACGCATGCTGAGGTCCGACTTTGGAAGGGTGACCAAAGTAATGCAACTCTTGCCAAGGCTTGTATTGATGGGTTACAATAAAAATACGTGTGACACTCGGGAACTGCCACTGCAAAGCTATTGCATAGCATTTAAAAGCAAAAATATAATAAATAATGTCATGTCCCACCTCACTACATGTTCTGCAGATGACTCCTTCATAGTGTTATATTTGGCATGGGTTTAGCATTCCAGACAGATTATTATATTTAGAGCCATTGATTGAGATATTTCTAAGTCGGCCATTAGAATGAAGATAAACTGCTAGATTGATGAATGATGATTAGTGAAAAGTTGTGTATGGATATGTATAATATAAAACAAAGTCACTTCCAGCTTCCTGTCTCCTTGTATGCTTATATCTTTAAAACTACGCAACGGATTTTGATACGGTTTTGTTTATAGATAGTGATTCAAGAGGAAGGTTTTTAATTTTATGTATACAAAATGCATAATATAGTAGAGATTGCATACGTGCGGAGCTGGGGCGTCGCTAGTTTGTGTAATATGAGGTAGTAGAGGATAAGGTCAACGGGACATTAGTAATAAAATACCATGTGACAATTTTAAAAATCTCTTTATTTGATGGAACGCAAGTGCACTGTCACAGATATTCAGCCTACTGCCGCACATTGTGATAATAACGTAACAAATTCAACATAAATCATACAAAACGATGCTTTTAGTACAAAAAACAATAGGTGTTCCTATGACAAAATCAGCAATAACATTGCAAACTTAAATATTTCAGTCAATTTACACAATAAGGTCTAAAATAGCGTATTCATTGGCCTCTTCTACACATTCTTTTTATTTTGCTGTGGAAATTAACAATCGTCAACGGTGCTAATTAATCACTATGGAAGTTTGTAGCCGGACACGGTCTAAAGTAGAGCGTGTACAAAAGGTCCAAGATTAGATAAACACTGTAACAAGATTTATGACATACTAGGAACGTACAGCAATAGGCTAGGTTCACAAGGAGGTTACATCTGTCTAAGCCAGGCTAAACACTACATTAGGTACTGTTTCAAAGCGGACTGCGAAGTGGTTTATGATTTTACATATAACGCCCAAATAAAATGCATTTGTGGCTTTTCAATTCAGAGTATATGTTTTTTGTAGTAAATCTAGATTTCCAGTAACTATTTATCCAGGCATTCATCATAACACCTAGTTATTGAATCGAGCATAATCACATTTGTTGAAGGACACCCGGAGAAAGACAATCAGTTCTCCCATGATTGAAGAAAACATATTCACTAAAAAACAATGAAAATTATGAAACCACTTCGTAGCCGCCCGTTGTCCGAAGCACACAGAAGCCACTTTGTATGCAAAGTATAAGGCAAACTATATTGCTATCGCATCTCCGCAAGGCTGACCTACACAGTGCGACAAATCTTTGTTTTTGCATTTTCCCTACCTATACCCTGCTGATTTATTCGTGAACTCGATTTTTTTAACGTAATTTAACTGATCAAAATGAGTTTAAATGCTCTCATTCGCGTCATTTACTTTTCAATTTGGACTCTGCCGATTTTTTTCTGAAACTTTAAGAGCTAAATTTAAGCGAATACCTGATAGTCCCATCTTATATTAATATGAAAAAATGCAACGACAAAGTCATCTCGCACTACGCTTGTGAGCCTTACATTGAAGCCATTACGATACAACGCACGACTCGTGAGCAAGGGGTCTGTGCACTTTGTGCATTTTTGGCACAAATAATCTCCGCGCGCATGTAACGCTGGTCTTTACTGATGAAACATTTACACTAAACGTGTTGATATCTACATTCTGTTTAAAAAAACCAAAGTTGTTTTTTATAGAGGTAGTTTTATTTTTGCTTGCTCCCGTCTTTATGAATTTCTTCTGTTTCGTGGGTGTGTAAGTAGAAATTTAAACTCGCATTCACGAACCCGCAGCACGCAGCGAAGCAGCCAATCGGATAATGATGACTGGCTACTCGTTGATTCGCGTAAACCGTGTCTTACACACTACTTCTTTTCATAATTTATCTTTCTTCTGTCTGACTTCTTGTTGTTATTTTAATCTTAAACACGTTTTTATGTAAACATTTCGCCAGTATGCACTAACAATTACTTTTACATTGATACAAACGAAGTTTGTCATAGTACGATGTGCTCATCTTATTCAATGATGACAAAATCTGTATTAAAGATTAGACTAACAACAGTTAAAACACCACATTTGCTCGGAGCTTTCCTGTATTTCAATATTTTATATCGATGCAAAATCAATGTAATAAGACCAGAACCTGCGCGCAACATTCATAGCCCACCCGACGTGCTATTAAATGCAATTACCGAAAAATAACGTTAATATTTACATGAGCTAATATGTATGTACAGAAATACGAGGGAGACCCCAAACAGGGGGAAAGACCCCAACTTGATATGTGAAACAAAAAGAAACGTGTACTTATTTACAAATCATACAATAAATGAGTATGTAACAAGTTGTGGGTGGAACGAGATTCCTGAACATAAATATTTTTTAAAAATAATATCTCTTTACAAGGAATATTTGTTACAGTCCTTTCATAATTATTTTAATTATGACAGTAATAACACAAAAGCAACTATAATTCGTCAAGACAAAGATCAGTTTGATGTAACAGTGATGCAGATCGATACTAAAACAATTGTGAAAAGACTGTAGAACTAAGTATAGCGTTCTACTTGTCTATATAAATGTACGTCGGTATAATAATATTTTTTAATTATAATAATATGTACGAGGATAGTTTTTGTGTTGAAACATAACGCTTTTTTGAGTTTGTATGAAACCATTATCTCTATTATAATTGTTTGAATTAATACAATTTTTCCACCCAAAAGGGCAATTTTTAAAACAAAAATAATAATATGAATTGCAAATCAAATTTAAATCCTGCTTAATGTTTTTACTAATTGATTAATTTCATGAAAACGTTTTTTGAATACATACAACTCTTTAAAAAGCTACGTCCCAACACAGCCCCTTCGTACAAAATAAAAGAAACAATACAAATAACATGTAACGCGAGCCAACAACATAACATTACACAAACGGCAACCGAACTCTTTACACAACAGTCATTGACACATTATATTTACAAACGAGAAACGTACGACACTAATTCATTATTTTATTTAATATTAATTATAAATACTTTGACAATAACTATGTTTTTATTAGAATTGTTTTTGTGAGAATTTTATGCGTAAAATAAGAATTAATTTGTATTCTTTCTCTTTGTTATAAGTCGGTTAAAAATACTTAATATTGAATTCTGAATTTAAGATATTTTATTGCCTCTTACTCAGTGTCTTCATTTATACATGGAGAGTGACCATTTAGAAACAAAATGGCTATCAGTTATGTCATGAATGAAATTTGAACTTTGTCTAATGCAAAATGACTTGATGTTTCTAAAACTTATTATGTATCTCTGATTCAGAATTTAACTTTACGAAACCAAAACTATTAGTTCTATGTAGCTTAGTACTAAAATTTTAAAAATACTGTCGTTATCTTAGGTTCAATTTGCCGTAATCGTAAATGCACTCTGATTCTATAGGCAAACGGCAAATCAAGTGTCTATTTATTACAAAATACTGTTAAATGTAATATCAAGTCGTAATTCAGTAACAACAAGGTTCATTTTCGAGTTTTTCAGTTAATTTTCTCACAAAAACAATTCAGTTTGTCCATGTTCTACACCGCATCGAGATCATAGCCCCTACACAATCAATTTAAATATTTCAAAGCCTTCTGCCACCCCCGCGGGGATTAGCGCGAGTATAAACTTCATATAACCGAGATAATAATAACTATAGTCAATATACACAAAGCTTGTGTCCAATAGTCGTCCACTGGGAACATTGGCGTGCCTTAATAAGGAAAATACATTTTTTTCTAATAATAATTAAATATAGAAAAACAATAATAATAATAATAGTCTTGTAATAACATTTAAATCAAGTCTTAGACTGATGGAAATTGAAGGAATAATCGTCTTTTCGCTATCGATGAAAATTATCGATGTGGGAGAAAGATCGGTCAAAGCCCATTATAAATGGCGTCTCTGCAGCTAGTTCCAATGGTGTAAAAGTATTTTGAAACATAAATAACAACACTAACTTATACTCGCGATTTCAGTTGGATAATTGGCCCACAGGATCGTACAACTAGGATATAAGTAACGTGCTCGTACATCCAGGTTATAAGTTGCTTGTGTGCTAAACCTTGTTCAAACTGTCCACCCAGTAGTTAAATAAAGCAATTTTAAAACTTTTCCAAAATTTGAAACTAGCTACAGAGGCATTAGTTTCGCATTTCCTTCCCTATTGGTACATCCCTAGTCGTCGTTCTTCGTACTGCCGTTATATCTTTATACAGATATACCTCAGTTGTTCGATCGTCGCGTCTACCCGTCGATCGTCGATGTGTGGTATCATGGCCACGTTGTCCTGCGGCTGTAAGCACGAGTGTTCACTGCAGACAGGCCTGCAACTTCTCGATCCACTCCTGCGCAGCGTTCGCGTCGCTCGCGCAGAAGTTGTATGTGCGCCTGCTTGTGCGCAACTGTGTAGGGGAAAATAATTAATGAATCAGAATTATGGCATTTTAATTTTTAATTTTTCGTAGTTGAGAAATTGCAAAATTTTATGAACAAGATCCAAGATTGTACCGGGGCCAAAGTTTGATAGGTATTTCCATATTTAATCATATAATATTTGTAATAAATGCAACAATAAGGAAACAATTTAAACACTTACGTCGAAGAAGGATCTGTCGTCACATTTCTTAGGCGGACCGGGAGCCGGCGACGCCTGTGTCACTGTTATCACCTCTGCCAGATCTAAATAGAAATAAAAACAATTTGTAATCAAGCAGTAAATGCTAACAACTAAAATTATAGTACGTCTGTAACTGACGAAGCGATAGGCAGAACTGCAAATAGTACATTTATATTTTGTTAGTTGAAGTCAGTGTTATGTAGTATAATGCTTACCAATAAACCCTTTGCAGTGTGAGTCTTCCATGGCATCGTAGTACCGCAGCTGATGCTTGATGGAGTCCAACACGAACCAACTGGAACAATTTATTGAAATAAAATTATTAATCTAAGAAATGAAGGCACTTAAAAGTATGAATAGTAATTGTAAGAGCTAATAATCTTTCGGCCGACTTTGGGTTTGAACTGAAAAGTGAAAAATAATTTTGTGCACTCAAGTACACCCTCAAAATCGCGATGTTGTCATGTTGTGTTGTCCTTGCATATTTAAGACTTTATTTTTGTATTTTTTTTTTCGTGGTAAAATCATCAAATGAGTCCTCCCCCTCCGGGCAGGGCGGGAGGGACTGTCAGACTTATATTGACTAATCCACAGTGTCCTTCAATAGCCCTTTATATTCTGGGGTCACGGTGATGGAAATAAGTCCCGCGACCCCGGCAGGCTTTGGCCCTCTGAGAAGGGGGCCCCGTAATTTTGCTGACGTGAGGCGCGCGTGGAACACGACGCGCCGTCGACCGGGGCATGGTCTATGGACAGCGAGTTGCCCTTTACTCGCCGTCAGCATGCCAGCGCCCAAGGCTTGGAACCGGTTTGAAAATAACCGGTTATTAAACGTTATTAATCGGTTTTATCTTTTATTTCGTTCGGAGTCGAAACGTTAAAAGAACGTTATTAAGAACCCTTATTAACCGGTTTAATCCGCAAGAGCCGAGTGACGCGCGGCGTTCCTTCGCTTTCGGAAGGGCGCGCGCGGCCTTCACATCACAGGGATCACGCGTCTTATTCTACACTACATCAAACACACGCACCGACTTGCTTGCGCACCTTACACTTACGTTGAAAAAAATAATCAAAACGATGGGACGAAAGAAAGTAAACAATGTTTACCATTACTTCGATTATGACAAAGTTACCAAAACGTCAAAGTGCCGCATGAAAAACTGTGGACAAGTATTACGGGTGAGTACTGAGTAGTAGGTACCTACCCACCTTTTTTTTTGCTGTCGGGGGAAAACCTTCAAAAAGCTACCGGTCTTTTCCCCAAAGACCGGTAGCTTTTTGAAGGTGAGTGTGGGATTTTTACATCACTAAAACCACCCCTGTTAGGGCACATCCCTAGTGAGACTGTATAGTGGTCTCCAACTAGCTTCGCTGTACAATTATTGTGTACGGCGGCACGTGACCACTGTACCGCCGTCGTCTATGAAGTCACACAGAGTCCCCACTCTGTACACTTGTGACCCCAAACTGCCTAAAATGCTGAAACCCCGCCTGCTTAACCTAGAGCAGGCGGGGTTTCAGCATTTTAGGCAACGAGGCTGTTACCACCCCGACGCCTCCTTCTCCGAGCGGGATTGGCCCTCTCACGATCCCGCTCAGCAACCTCCTTCTGAAGTATGACAGTCACAGAATGAGCTGACCGCCCTCCAGTTATCAGGGTCTGCCAGCATAGCCTCTACCACCGCTGGCAGACACAAGTCTTGCCCTATACAACCAACTAAGACTCGTCGTTCAGAATCCCAAACGGGGCACTCCTCTAGCGTGTGCTGCGCTGAATCCAGGCCGCCTTCACAGTGGAAGCAATTTGCAAATAGTTTCTAAGTATCTGAGTGAGTCTGAAGGTAATTAATGCGCTCTTCTGTTTTGAGAGCCAGGCATCAAAGTGCGGCAGGATGGCTTCGGCAACGCGCTTACGTGCGTATTGCGGCTGCTGCAGTCGTTCCCGCCATTGCTCAAGCGCGTGTTGCCGTTCCTGCCGCCTCATCCTTGCAACAGTGATTTCTGGCGCCACATATTCGGAGGCCATGGATTCGGTGATAAACCCTTGCGTCCATATCGGAGGTACCAACCCACCTGCCTTTTGTAGAACTTTCTTTCCCACGTTTTTATACACTCACTTTTCTTCTTTGTTTGTTTTTCGTTCCGGTTGTACTTTTGCAACTCAATTTTGAGGCACTTCCCGATAAGCTAGCAGGCTAAAATTTTCAAAGTAGTTTTAAACCCGATGAACAAAGATAAAAATAATTAATAGATTTAAAAGAAATCAAAACCCACGTTTTTAAATGTCCTAACAATAAGAAAATAACCCTACGGGGCTGAGAGAGGGGCCACTCAAAACGTGGGGGCGTATCTTTCCAAGTTACACCCACGATCTATACACGTCATGTAAATATATATTATCCCATAAATAATCCCTTAGATAATATACCTCTTCTTGCCAAAATCACAGCTTGAATCCTTCTGGGCATGCTTTCCACGATGTTTTTAATAACGTTTTGAGGAATACGTTCCCACTCTTCTGCAATGACTCTTTTTAGCTCCCTGATGTTTTGTGGAGCAGGTTGCACTGATCTTACCCGTCTCTTTAGAACATCCCACACATGCTCAATTGGATTGAGTTCAGGACTTCGAGCTGGCTAATCTAAACGACGGATCCCAACGTCTTGCATATTGGTGGCCCGCAATTAAAGTACGACTGGCTGAGGAAAATTGTCCGGTAAACCTGAGGAGGGCCTTAGACAGCTATCTGAGAGACAGGAGGTTCAGAGTCCGATATGCCGGAGAGGAGCACGTGAAGGAAGCTAGTAAAGGGTGTGTACAGGGCTCCATAGGAGGGCCCACCCTTTGGAATCTGCTCTTAGACCCACTCTTAAAAAGTTTGGAAAGAAAAGGAGTCTATGCGCAGGCCTTTGCGGACGACGTGGTCCTAGTCTTCGATGGTGACACAGCAATGGACATCGAAAGCAAAACAAATGCCACCCTCGATCATGTTCGGACGTGGGGTGTCAAAAACAAGTTGAAATTCGCGCCCCAAAAAACAAACGCAATTTTAATTACTAAAAAACTTAAATTTGACACCCCGCGACTGAGCGAATTAAGATCTTGGGTGTTACCATCGACGACAGGTTGACGTTCAACTCGCATGTCTCCAACGTTTGCAAAAAGGCAATATCGGTGTACAAGCAACTATGCAGGGCGGCTCGAGTGAGCTGGGGACTGAATCCGGAGGTAATCAAAATCATTTATGTAGCAACCATCGAACCCATCATCCTGTATGCCGCCAGTGTTTGGGCTCCGGCGGCAAATAAACTCGATATTATTAAACAGCTGGGTATTATACAACGCGGCATTGCACAGAAAATGTGCAAAGCCTATCGCACCGTGTCCCTAAACTCGGCACTATTGCTGGCTGGAATGCTCCCCCTGGACCTCCGAGTCCGTGAGGTGGCTTCACTTTATGAAGCCAAGAGGGGGGTATCCCAGTCAGTGCTAAAAGACAGGGAGGTGGAGAGAATGGCATCAGCGCTACAATCTCCACATCCAGCTAAACGAATGGACACAGAGTTTGCGAGCCTGGCCGACCGTGAAGAGGTTGAGGCTAGCGCCAGCCTAGAAGTTAGAATATTCACGGATGGAAGTAAGATAGAGGGGCGCGTAGGCGCCGCACTATCCATCTGGAGGGGCAACACTGAGGCACGTACCCTCAAGCTGACGCTGCCGAACTACTGCACGGTCTACCAGGCGGAACTACTCGCGCTTTGCCGAGCTACAAGGGAGGTCCAAAAGCAGTCGGTCGATAGCTTTGGAATCTTCAGCGACTCCATGGCGGCCCTTCAGACAGTGAAAAACCACAATTGCCTTCATCCCCTGGCAGTTGAAGCGAGAGATAACCTCACGACCATATCCCTCCAGAACAAGGTGGTTAACTTGTTCTGGATAAAGGCTCATGCAGTATTTGAAGGCAATGAAAGAGCGGATCAGCTGGCAAAGGAGGCCGCCATGAACAGCAAGAGGAAACCCGACTACGATTTGTGTCCGATTTCATTCGTCAAGCGACAGGTGAGAGTTGCTACGCTTGGCGAATGGAACCGGAGGTACACAACAGGCCAGACAGCATCAGTAACCAAAATGTTCTTCCCAGATGCAGTGGCGGCGTACAGGATGATCCGTAAGATAAAAATCAATTCCGAAATCACACAAATTATGACAGGGCATGGTGGATTCTCAGAATACTTGAACCGTTTTAAGTGTAAGGAGAGTCCATCATGCATCTGTGACCCGGAAATAAGCGAATCGGTCCCCCATCTCATTCTGGCTTGCACAGTGAACGCAGTCAAACGGTATGACTTGGAAAGCAAAATAAATTGTAAACTAAAAAGGGAAGAAATAAGCAAAATAATGACAGGAAAAAAGTCAAAAGACTTTATTGATTACTGCATAAAAATATGCCAGAAAAACGTTAAGAAGGGAGAGTAAAAAAAAGAAACTGGCAACACTTATAAAATATGGCGTGTTATTGTAATCATAAAAACAAAAAATAAATATGTTCTTGGTTACTTAAGGATGGTAGGTGATGTCTTTGGTATTTTTTAGTCTTCCTTTATAATTCCGGCACAACTTAATAGCACATACCGTCATTTTATCGCTGATATTTGTTTTTTACTTGGCGCGCGTAATACGTAGTGACAGTATAGCGACACGATCTGCACTGATTGGCGGGTAAGCACTAGACAGCCAACAGTTGGCTGATACTTTTTGACACGTTTGCGCGCACTTGACGCTCCATCTAGACATAATATAATCAAAGCATTTAAGTAGTAGAGTTACCTTAATGGTAAGGGTCTATCCTACGACGCGCTTTTCCAAAGTGTGCTTGTTTACAACTGGATCGTTCTAATAGTTCACGTCTGCGCATTGGAGGTAGGCAATAAAAACCGTTTAAAACCGGTAAATTGAACAAAACCTATTTACGAACGTTTTTGGCTTCAAACCGTTTAATTTTGGTTAAGGTTAGAACGAAACCGAAAGCATAAGTTCTCTATGTACTTAGGCCTTAACCGGTTCGAAATTTTTACCGGTTTCCAAGCCCTGCCAGCGCCTACGGTAGCCGGAGGTCGTCTGACGGGCGTCTACCACTGCGGTTGGGGCGTCCTCCTTCGCGAACATAACTGCTTTGCAGAAGGAGGCGACCGCTTCCCACTCCGTCTCGCCCCGCGCATATTTAAGATTTTAATGGAACTTTACACTATCGGCCATTTGAAAGACAAACGTTTTATATTTATGAAAAGTCTGTATGCTTTACGGTTTAAGTGGTAATTTGTACAACTAACCGTTGTTTCCATCCCTTGAGCAGTGCTCCCCGCTTGTACAGATGTCCCTCGTGCGTCCTGTTCTCTGCCACGTTCGACGAGAACTGTTCGTAGTACTGTTGCGATGACGACTGTAGCGTTGATACTCCTAAAAAGTATACAGTGATAGTAAGCGAATGAGCGACTACATATTACACATTTACGAAATTAATGCGTAAAAAACGTAAAATTAACTACTTTATGTTCTATATCCGTACTATTTCTTTTACCAAAAAATCAAATCCACCCTTGATATTACGATATCGCAGGTTTTATGTCATATGTCGTAGTGGTACGGACGATTTTCAGTTGTAGTTGGAATCGGTCGTATAGCGTCGCATCGCGTCCTGGGGAAACTCTCTTAGCCGACTCGGACCGACATTACCCGAACCAGAATAACAGTACCGAGCGTGACGATTAAGTTTCATTCAATGAAGTATCATGTGCGTCTAAAGAGTTCAGGAATAGGATAAATGTCAACTGTGGTGTAACTTCACCTGCAGAGAGCGGCGGACACAGCGTGTCGCTGTCGGGCGGCGGCGGCGCCTTGTACTTGGTGCAGGGCGGCGCCCACGCCTCCGCGCAGCGCTCGTGGCACGACGCGCCGCAGTCCACGCAGCGGACACCCGTCTGGAGACCACACCAACACGTTTATTTATCATCTTCACACAGACAACAAGTTATTATTATATGTGTAAAACTTAACGTTATATCACGGCTATAAGGGACTATTGATAAACTACATGATTCGTCGGTGATAACAAGTTTATTATTTCAATTTTCAGAAGGAGGGGCAGTGCGCAGGGGGAGGAGGCGCGGCCGCCAGCCTGCCCCGCACCAGCACCTCCAGCGTGCCGCGCTTGTGTGAACAGTTCCTACCTTGAGCGGGCCCCACAGCAGGTCCTGGCAGTGGTCGCACCTGGCGGGCGCCGCAGCAGGTGCAGGCGCCCAGCGGTGCGCGGGCGCAGGGGGAGGAGGCGCGGCCGCCAGCCTGCCCCGCACCAGCACCTCCAGCGTGCCGCGCTTGTGTGAACAGTTCCTACCTTGAGCGGGCCCCACAGCAGGGTCCTGGCAGTGGTCGCAACCTGGCGGGCGCCGCAGCAGGTGCAGGCGCCCAGCGGGTGCGCGGGCGCAGGGGGAGGAGGCGCGGCCGCCACCTGCCCCGCACCAGCACCTCCCGTGCCGCGCTTGTGTGAACAGTGTCCTACCTTGAGCGGGCCCCACAGCAGGTCCTGGCAGTGGTCGCACCTGGCGGGCGCCGCAGCAGGTGCAGGCGCCCAGCGTGCGCGGGGCGCAGGGGGGAGGAGCGCGCCGCCAGCCTGCCCCGCACCAGCACCTCCAGCGTGCCGCGCTGTGTGAACAGTTCCTACCTTGAGCGGGCCCACAGCAGGTCCTGGCAGTGGTCGCACCTGGCGGGCGCCGCAGCAGGTGCAAGGGCGCCCAGCGGTGCGCGGGGGCGCAGGGGGAGGAGGCGCGGGCCGCCAGCCTGCCCGCACCCCAGCACACCTACCAGCGTGCCGCGGCGTGTGTGATGAACCATTGTCCTACCTTGAGCGTGCCCCCACACAGTTCCTGCATGGTCGCACCTGGCGGGCTCCGCAACATGGTGCGGCGCCGCAGCGTGCGCGTCGCAGGTGGAGGAGGCGCTGGCCGCCCAGGCCTGCCCCGCGACAGCACCTCCAGCTTGCCGCGCTTGTGTGAACAGTTCCACCTGAGCGTGCCCCACAGCATTCCTGTCAGTGTTCTCACCTGGCGGTCGCCGCAGCAGGTTCATGCGCCCAGCGGTGCGCTGCGCAGGGAGGAAGCGCGGCCCCACCTGCCCCCACCACAAGCACTCCAGCTGCCGCGATTGTGTGAACATTCCTACATTGAGCGGGTCCCCACAAGCAGTACTGGCAGTGGCCAAACCTGGCTGTCGCCTCCGCAGTCAGGCGCCCACGTGCGCGTGCGCGGGGAGGGGGCGCGGCCGCCACCCTGCCCACACCAGCACCTCCAGCGTGCCGCGCTTGTGTGAACAGTTCCTACCTTGAGCGGGCCCCACAGCAGGTCCTGGCAGTGGTCGCACCTGGCGGGCGCCGCAGCAGGTGCAGGCGCCCAGCGGTGCGCGGGCGCAGGGGGAGGAGGCGCGGCCGCCAGCCTGCCCCGCACCAGCACCTCCAGCGTGCCGCGCTTGTGTGAACAGTTCCTACCTTGAGCGGGCCCCACAGCAGGTCCTGGCAGTGGTCGCACCTGGCGGGCGCCGCAGCAGGTGCAGGCGCCCAGCGGTGCGCGGGCGCAGGGGGAGGAGGCGCGGCCGCCAGCCTGCCCCGCACCAGCACCTCCAGCGTGCCGCGCTTGTGTGAACAGTTCCTACCTTGAGCGGGCCCCACAGCAGGTCCTGGCAGTGGTCGCACCTGGCGGGCGCCGCAGCAGGTGCAGGCGCCCAGCGGTGCGCGGGCGCAGGGGGAGGAGGCGCGGCCGCCAGCCTGCCCCGCACCAGCACCTCCAGCGTGCCGCGCTTGTGTGAACAGTTCCTACCTTGAGCGGGCCCCACAGCAGGTCCTGGCAGTGGTCGCACCTGGCGGGCGCCGCAGCAGGTGCAGGCGCCCAGCGGTGCGCGGGCGCAGGGGGAGGAGGCGCGGCCGCCAGCCTGCCCCGCACCAGCACCTCCAGCGTGCCGCGCTTGTGTGAACAGTTCCTACCTTGAGCGGGCCCCACAGCAGGTCCTGGCAGTGGTCGCACCTGGCGGGCGCCGCAGCAGGTGCAGGCGCCCAGCGGTGCGCGGGCGCAGGGGGAGGAGGCGCGGCCGCCAGCCTGCCCCGCACCAGCACCTCCAGCGTGCCGCGCTTGTGTGAACAGTTCCTACCTTGAGCGGGCCCCACAGCAGGTCCTGGCAGTGGTCGCACCTGGCGGGCGCCGCAGCAGGTGCAGGCGCCCAGCGGTGCGCGGGCGCAGGGGGAGGAGGCGCGGCCGCCAGCCTGCCCCGCACCAGCACCTCCAGCGTGCCGCGCTTGTGTGAACAGTTCCTACCTTGAGCGGGCCCCACAGCAGGTCCTGGCAGTGGTCGCACCTGGCGGGCGCCGCAGCAGGTGCAGGCGCCCAGCGGTGCGCGGGCGCAGGGGGAGGAGGCGCGGCCGCCAGCCTGCCCCGCACCAGCACCTCCAGCGTGCCGCGCTTGTGTGAACAGTTCCTACCTTGAGCGGGCCCCACAGCAGGTCCTGGCAGTGGTCGCACCTGGCGGGCGCCGCAGCAGGTGCAGGCGCCCAGCGGTGCGCGGGCGCAGGGGGAGGAGGCGCGGCCGCCAGCCTGCCCCGCACCAGCACCTCCAGCGTGCCGCGCTTGTGTGAACAGTTCCTACCTTGAGCGGGCCCCACAGCAGGTCCTGGCAGTGGTCGCACCTGGCGGGCGCCGCAGCAGGTGCAGGCGCCCAGCGGTGCGCGGGCGCAGGGGGAGGAGGCGCGGCCGCCAGCCTGCCCCGCACCAGCACCTCCAGCGTGCCGCGCTTGTGTGAACAGTTCCTACCTTGAGCGGGCCCCACAGCAGGTCCTGGCAGTGGTCGCACCTGGCGGGCGCCGCAGCAGGTGCAGGCGCCCAGCGGTGCGCGGGCGCAGGGGGAGGAGGCGCGGCCGCCAGCCTGCCCCGCACCAGCACCTCCAGCGTGCCGCGCTTGTGTGAACAGTTCCTACCTTGAGCGGGCCCCACAGCAGGTCCTGGCAGTGGTCGCACCTGGCGGGCGCCGCAGCAGGTGCAGGCGCCCAGCGGTGCGCGGGCGCAGGGGGAGGAGGCGCGGCCGCCAGCCTGCCCCGCACCAGCACCTCCAGCGTGCCGCGCTTGTGTGAACAGTTCCTACCTTGAGCGGGCCCCACAGCAGGTCCTGGCAGTGGTCGCACCTGGCGGGCGCCGCAGCAGGTGCAGGCGCCCAGCGGTGCGCGGGCGCAGGGGGAGGAGGCGCGGCCGCCAGCCTGCCCCGCACCAGCACCTCCAGCGTGCCGCGCTTGTGTGAACAGTTCCTACCTTGAGCGGGCCCCACAGCAGGTCCTGGCAGTGGTCGCACCTGGCGGGCGCCGCAGCAGGTGCAGGCGCCCAGCGGTGCGCGGGCGCAGGGGGAGGAGGCGCGGCCGCCAGCCTGCCCCGCACCAGCACCTCCAGCGTGCCGCGCTTGTGTGAACAGTTCCTACCTTGAGCGGGCCCCACAGCAGGTCCTGGCAGTGGTCGCACCTGGCGGGCGCCGCAGCAGGTGCAGGCGCCCAGCGGTGCGCGGGCGCAGGGGGAGGAGGCGCGGCCGCCAGCCTGCCCCGCACCAGCACCTCCAGCGTGCCGCGCTTGTGTGAACAGTTCCTACCTTGAGCGGGCCCCACAGCAGGTCCTGGCAGTGGTCGCACCTGGCGGGCGCCGCAGCAGGTGCAGGCGCCCAGCGGTGCGCGGGCGCAGGGGGAGGAGGCGCGGCCGCCAGCCTGCCCCGCACCAGCACCTCCAGCGTGCCGCGCTTGTGTGAACAGTTCCTACCTTGAGCGGGCCCCACAGCAGGTCCTGGCAGTGGTCGCACCTGGCGGGCGCCGCAGCAGGTGCAGGCGCCCAGCGGTGCGCGGGCGCAGGGGGAGGAGGCGCGGCCGCCAGCCTGCCCCGCACCAGCACCTCCAGCGTGCCGCGCTTGTGTGAACAGTTCCTACCTTGAGCGGGCCCCACAGCAGGTCCTGGCAGTGGTCGCACCTGGCGGGCGCCGCAGCAGGTGCAGGCGCCCAGCGGTGCGCGGGCGCAGGGGGAGGAGGCGCGGCCGCCAGCCTGCCCCGCACCAGCACCTCCAGCGTGCCGCGCTTGTGTGAACAGTTCCTACCTTGAGCGGGCCCCACAGCAGGTCCTGGCAGTGGTCGCACCTGGCGGGCGCCGCAGCAGGTGCAGGCGCCCAGCGGTGCGCGGGCGCAGGGGGAGGAGGCGCGGCCGCCAGCCTGCCCCGCACCAGCACCTCCAGCGTGCCGCGCTTGTGTGAACAGTTCCTACCTTGAGCGGGCCCCACAGCAGGTCCTGGCAGTGGTCGCACCTGGCGGGCGCCGCAGCAGGTGCAGGCGCCCAGCGGTGCGCGGGCGCAGGGGGAGGAGGCGCGGCCGCCAGCCTGCCCCGCACCAGCACCTCCAGCGTGCCGCGCTTGTGTGAACAGTTCCTACCTTGAGCGGGCCCCACAGCAGGTCCTGGCAGTGGTCGCACCTGGCGGGCGCCGCAGCAGGTGCAGGCGCCCAGCGGTGCGCGGGCGCAGGGGGAGGAGGCGCGGCCGCCAGCCTGCCCCGCACCAGCACCTCCAGCGTGCCGCGCTTGTGTGAACAGTTCCTACCTTGAGCGGGCCCCACAGCAGGTCCTGGCAGTGGTCGCACCTGGCGGGCGCCGCAGCAGGTGCAGGCGCCCAGCGGTGCGCGGGCGCAGGGGGAGGAGGCGCGGCCGCCAGCCTGCCCCGCACCAGCACCTCCAGCGTGCCGCGCTTGTGTGAACAGTTCCTACCTTGAGCGGGCCCCACAGCAGGTCCTGGCAGTGGTCGCACCTGGCGGGCGCCGCAGCAGGTGCAGGCGCCCAGCGGTGCGCGGGCGCAGGGGGAGGAGGCGCGGCCGCCAGCCTGCCCCGCACCAGCACCTCCAGCGTGCCGCGCTTGTGTGAACAGTTCCTACCTTGAGCGGGCCCCACAGCAGGTCCTGGCAGTGGTCGCACCTGGCGGGCGCCGCAGCAGGTGCAGGCGCCCAGCGGTGCGCGGGCGCAGGGGGAGGAGGCGCGGCCGCCAGCCTGCCCCGCACCAGCACCTCCAGCGTGCCGCGCTTGTGTGAACAGTTCCTACCTTGAGCGGGCCCCACAGCAGGTCCTGGCAGTGGTCGCACCTGGCGGGCGCCGCAGCAGGTGCAGGCGCCCAGCGGTGCGCGGGCGCAGGGGGAGGAGGCGCGGCCGCCAGCCTGCCCCGCACCAGCACCTCCAGCGTGCCGCGCTTGTGTGAACAGTTCCTACCTTGAGCGGGCCCCACAGCAGGTCCTGGCAGTGGTCGCACCTGGCGGGCGCCGCAGCAGGTGCAGGCGCCCAGCGGTGCGCGGGCGCAGGGGGAGGAGGCGCGGCCGCCAGCCTGCCCCGCACCAGCACCTCCAGCGTGCCGCGCTTGTGTGAACAGTTCCTACCTTGAGCGGGCCCCACAGCAGGTCCTGGCAGTGGTCGCACCTGGCGGGCGCCGCAGCAGGTGCAGGCGCCCAGCGGTGCGCGGGCGCAGGGGGAGGAGGCGCGGCCGCCAGCCTGCCCCGCACCAGCACCTCCAGCGTGCCGCGCTTGTGTGAACAGTTCCTACCTTGAGCGGGCCCCACAGCAGGTCCTGGCAGTGGTCGCACCTGGCGGGCGCCGCAGCAGGTGCAGGCGCCCAGCGGTGCGCGGGCGCAGGGGGAGGAGGCGCGGCCGCCAGCCTGCCCCGCACCAGCACCTCCAGCGTGCCGCGCTTGTGTGAACAGTTCCTACCTTGAGCGGGCCCCACAGCAGGTCCTGGCAGTGGTCGCACCTGGCGGGCGCCGCAGCAGGTGCAGGCGCCCAGCGGTGCGCGGGCGCAGGGGGAGGAGGCGCGGCCGCCAGCCTGCCCCGCACCAGCACCTCCAGCGTGCCGCGCTTGTGTGAACAGTTCCTACCTTGAGCGGGCCCCACAGCAGGTCCTGGCAGTGGTCGCACCTGGCGGGCGCCGCAGCAGGTGCAGGCGCCCAGCGGTGCGCGGGCGCAGGGGGAGGAGGCGCGGCCGCCAGCCTGCCCCGCACCAGCACCTCCAGCGTGCCGCGCTTGTGTGAACAGTTCCTACCTTGAGCGGGCCCCACAGCAGGTCCTGGCAGTGGTCGCACCTGGCGGGCGCCGCAGCAGGTGCAGGCGCCCAGCGGTGCGCGGGCGCAGGGGGAGGAGGCGCGGCCGCCAGCCTGCCCCGCACCAGCACCTCCAGCGTGCCGCGCTTGTGTGAACAGTTCCTACCTTGAGCGGGCCCCACAGCAGGTCCTGGCAGTGGTCGCACCTGGCGGGCGCCGCAGCAGGTGCAGGCGCCCAGCGGTGCGCGGGCGCAGGGGGAGGAGGCGCGGCCGCCAGCCTGCCCCGCACCAGCACCTCCAGCGTGCCGCGCTTGTGTGAACAGTTCCTACCTTGAGCGGGCCCCACAGCAGGTCCTGGCAGTGGTCGCACCTGGCGGGCGCCGCAGCAGGTGCAGGCGCCCAGCGGTGCGCGGGCGCAGGGGGAGGAGGCGCGGCCGCCAGCCTGCCCCGCACCAGCACCTCCAGCGTGCCGCGCTTGTGTGAACAGTTCCTACCTTGAGCGGGCCCCACAGCAGGTCCTGGCAGTGGTCGCACCTGGCGGGCGCCGCAGCAGGTGCAGGCGCCCAGCGGTGCGCGGGCGCAGGGGGAGGAGGCGCGGCCGCCAGCCTGCCCCGCACCAGCACCTCCAGCGTGCCGCGCTTGTGTGAACAGTTCCTACCTTGAGCGGGCCCCACAGCAGGTCCTGGCAGTGGTCGCACCTGGCGGGCGCCGCAGCAGGTGCAGGCGCCCAGCGGTGCGCGGGCGCAGGGGGAGGAGGCGCGGCCGCCAGCCTGCCCCGCACCAGCACCTCCAGCGTGCCGCGCTTGTGCCACGCGAGTGTCGCGCGACGTACTACGCCAGAAGACATTGAAGAGTTGCGCTGAAATGACAAATTATCTTCAAATAGCGATCTTAGAAGGAATAATAATAAATGTGAAAATTTAAATGGAAGGGCGGATTTTCATATCCGGTTAATCCTAGGATACGTGTGGTCCACGCGAAGCGGTCAACCTCTTTGCCCAATTGTCGCCTTCTTGGGATCCAGAGGCGAAGGCCCTACAGCTACGAATGGATGACTCGTCGGATATGGACGGGTTTGGAATATGAAATTCGGGTATCGAATAGACCGTCGAAGGACTCCATGAGATATTTGGTTTCACTACGTTTTCATTTAAAAAAAATAGAAATTAATTAAATTACCTGTAACTCCAGTGTGTTGGGCAGCTCCAACTGGTCCCACCGGACGCGCCACTTCTGTGGCAGATGACCGAGTTCCAACTCCAACTGTCGGATCCTCTCAAGAAGCCCGGAGAACGAGTCTGGCATACTGCGAGCTATACTGTCATACCTATGCAAAAATAACAAAAAACATTTTAATTAAAAACAATATTGTGACTAATAAATTCTCATAGGGCGCGTAACCAGAAATTTTGCAACGTCGCAAGTCGCAAATAGCTGTCAAATATTTACTAGTTTTTAATTTGGCTTGTATCAAATAAGAAATTGGCTATAATGGACTACAAGATTGATTAAGGAATGTTAGTAATGAGGCCAATACTTAGTAAAGGTCGCTTTTGCTTTATTTTATGTTTTGCATTAACGCCAAGAATTTTTATTTTTTTTATTTTTTTATGTAATCATTTACTTTTAGCAATAAATTAATTCACATCTGAACCGTTTTTTACTCTAGACACCATAAAGATTTACCTCAACAGTTAAATGGATTAAAAAACTTGCCTATCGGATTTTCAAATTAATAAACCTATAAAAACTGAACAATGACTAGTCACTATATACTACATTAACATCAAGAGGAGAAAGAGATAAGATAGGGACAGATAGAGAGGAGAGAGAGAGAATGCTTACCCAGCAGTAACGACTCTTCTCTGCGGATGCCTGGTCTCCGGTTCAGCCGGAGCCAGCACCTCCAGGTCGTAGGGTGCTCCGTGCGACAGATCTTCGCTCACATAGTACTGCCATACTTCTAGTGCACTCACTGATGACACTGGACGGAGGACCTGGACAGAATGTTATGGTTTATCTTAAAAATTTCATTATCTCTTTGTGTCTTGTTGATGATACATGGAGACAGATGTAGGTTAAAACTTTAAAGAAACAATGAAAAAAAGCAATAACACGAGATTCTGCATATTTTTGCGCTAAAACCTACACAAAATATTGGAATCATGGCACATGGCGTAATTTAAACGTGCGTTTAAAATAAACTAAACGCCTAGAGGATATTGTATAATATTTGACGTAAGTTTTATTTGCTAAGAACTTTAATCTAGGCATATAGCTGCTTTTTCAAAACACAGTTCTGTTCGTATATTTGAATTAGATCGAGGATTTAGGGGCACCAGTTCAATATAGAATTGTTATAGATTTTTTTGATACTACACGTTTGCTTGTACTATATATAGTAATAGAAATATCATGGTGGTTCTGCTGGACAGTATACTCCCCAGCAGAACCACTTTAAATCAAAGTTTACGTCGAAACTATAGATATAGACTTTTTTTTAATAGAACTAGAATTTTATAGACTTTTCTTAGAATTATTTGATGTATCTTATACTCGTTATACCAAAGGTGGTTCTGCCAGGAAGCATGACGTGAAATTTGAACGCCACCTTGTAACTTAAGCAGACAGGGCCGTCGCGAAATGTGCTCTATTTGCGCGTCGTCTACTACTCTATACCTCCTCCGACCCATTTCACAAATGCAACTCATTCACTACAATATAGAATTTGGATAACGTGGGAATAATCTCAAAAATAACTTACCGGGTTATCTAAATCAGGCGTGTACAAGAAGTTATAGAAGATGGGCGCCTTCTGATGGTGCCTGTCGATGTAGTCGAACAGTGAGTGTCCGACGGCGGGTGTCCTCGGTCCCGTAGAGCCGGGGCCTGGTGCCTCCTCCTCGGACCCCGCGCCTGCCTCGCCGCCCGCGCCGTATAAGTATACCTGAGGTAGAACGGATTTATTTTATTAGTCGTGCAGGTAAAAAAGTGATAAATTATAGTAATAATCTAAAATGGGTTTTCATGATTTTGTAGATATTGAATAACTCTAAATAAATTGGTAAGTATCATGCTTTTTACTTTCTCTATATTAGGCTCATTTGTGTTCTTTGCACAAATATCATCAATTTATTAACTACTTTAGATATTATTAAAATCAAATCGGAAATAGTTATTATTTCATTATTATCTCAGTTGCTACTAATAATCGTCTTTTTGCAGTTTTTTTTTAATTTATATATAAAGAAATTATATATAATAATAAAATATCCAATGACCTACCAATACAACCACAAATCAAGTATGCTTCGAACCCAATATATTTTTTTAAGAAAGCTAGGACTTATTGCAGATGATCTCATATTGAGAATAACGTTGTATAAAAAAACTACGTCAGGGCTACTCACCATCCTATTAGTATCAGCTCTCTTATCATCAGCGGCCGTGATCCCGAGCTCCGTCCTCTGCGCCTCGTTGTCCAGGAGGAAGGTCCGGAAGCGACACGACACACTGTGGTACGCCACGAAGCGCAGGTAGTACTCGTTGAATTCGAATGCTAGAGGAAACTGTTTCTGGAGCTGTGGAAGACGAGATTTTGATTTATTAATGTTCAATGATTTTATTGGTTAATAATCAGATCGTCACAAAAAGAAGTGATTTGTAAAATAACCTAACGAAAATGCCTGTCGTATCTGTTGAAATATTAAATACGATGAAAATGTTTGCAATTTTTTATTTGTTCACACAAACTATAATAAATAATATAGTAAAACTATCAGTTTACACGTATTATAAAATAAGGTACAAAAAAAATGAACAAAATGTTATTGCGAGCTCTAAGCAAATAAATTTAGTTTAAAATGACAAAAACTTGTAAAGTTTTAGGTTGTCTAAAGAAACCACTAAAACGGAATCATCTGAATTGTGACTAATTTCGTAAAACTCTATATTTTACTTCCCTGGCTCAAGCAATATAGTATTTAAATACTAATTCTATCACATTGCTTTAGGAGCCTTTCAGAATCCCCAGGTAATTTAGAACCATGTAAAGTGCAATGTGTTGTAAAAGAAGTTCAGGTGTTTACCTGATGCACAGCGTCCAAGAACATAAGGAAGGTAGGTGTGAAGCCCTGTTGCGGCGTGGCTCCTATGTTGGACCTCTGTTGGAACTTGTGTCCTAGAGCCAGCCATTCCTTCTCCACAAGGATACGGAACCCTTCCAGAGTTCGGTAGTAAGGCTCCAAGCAGATCTGGGCTAGTGATGATATCTGGAATGAAAAAAAAAAGAGAATTAATGGCCGGTTAATACTCCCCCCATTTAATCTTATTGGCTCGTACCAATATAGACTTGTGCATCAAAAATATCTTATTAGACCGTCAGTAATTTTCAAAATATTTTACTTGTATTTTTTCTTTGGATATGTAAAATAAGAAGATGAAGACCCTTTAAAATTAACAGTAAGTACGTATGTATATGCATGCAAGATTAAAAACCTAAAGTGTATGGCCTCCTTTAAGAAGTTCAAAAGCTCTCTTATATCAATTCACCTGTGCCGTAGCGTCCCACCCGTCTTCCAAGGACAGCAGTACTGACGATCCTTGTATGTCCAGCAGGTCTACCACCGCACCTGACAGCTGGAACAACTGCCGTAGTTGCCACAGCCAGCCAGATTCCTCTATAAGTCTGGAACGTAAGAAAATATGTTTGACCTTTTCTTGCATCTTTTATTTACTAATCTAACACTGTTGTTTCAAAATCGATATTTTGTTCACCAAAAAAGTATTTATGAATACGGCGTCACAATTCTGGTAGAAACTAACTTGTGTGCTTTTACATTAACTGAATTCTTGTTCGAAACATTGCTCTGATTAAGAAGCAACTAGCCCTTAAAACCCTTTATTCAAAGTCTACATCTATCTGCCAATATATCCTTACCTGAGGAATCCAGGATGATCAGAGGCCGGTGGTGCAGACGGTACGGCGGCTCTCATAAGTTTCTTGAAGGCATGTTTAGTAGCTCTGGTATCAGGGTACTCGGCCGGTACTAGCTCTGCGCCCGCGCAGTTGCAGGCCGCGCCTCCCTTCTCACACACCACGTACAGGGAGGCTCGACGACCCGCGCCGCCGGCATCGCCACATACTGTGGATTGAATGATAGGAATATTTATAATTGGGCTTTTTTTCTGATCTGGGCTTTTCTTGGCTCTGGTCTAGGTCTGGTGGCCTACCGCGACGTCTTAAAGCCAGCTCCAGTTCCAGTTTGGGAAAGAGACAGAGATATGCAAGTAGTTTAGCGCCACCTCGTTCACTCACTAGAAGTACTCTGGCTTTCAGACGTTAGAAAACGCCAGTTCAGACTAAATTTAAAGAGATTAGGGTTGCGTACCGAAACAGGTGGAAATTTGAGCGAGCCCCAGCGACCGAAGTGCCGCGCGGTGCTGGAGGCGCCGCCCTTGCATGTGACAGTACTCACCGGAGTCCGTGTCTGCCGTGGACAGTCTCTGTCGCGGCACGTACAGGTCCAGGTGCGAGGGCTGGCGCCGGTCCTTGAGCGAGCCCCAGCGACCGAAGTGCCGCGCGGTGCTGGAGGCGCCGCCCTTGCATGTGACAGTACTCACCGGAGTCCGTGTCTGCCGTGGACAGTCTCTGTCGCGGCACGTACAGGTCCAGGTGCGAGGGCTGGCGCCGGTCCTTGAGCGAGCCCCAGCGACCGAAGTGCCGCGCGGTGCTGGAGGCGCCGCCCTTGCATGTGACAGTACTCACCGGAGTCCGTGTCTGCCGTGGACAGTCTCTGTCGCGGCACGTACAGGTCCAGGTGCGAGGGCTGGCGCCGGTCCTTGAGCGAGCCCCAGCGACCGAAGTGCCGCGCGGTGCTGGAGGCGCCGCCCTTGCATGTGACAGTACTCACCGGAGTCCGTGTCTGCCGTGGACAGTCTCTGTCGCGGCACGTACAGGTCCAGGTGCGAGGGCTGGCGCCGGTCCTTGAGCGAGCCCCAGCGACCGAAGTGCCGCGCGGTGCTGGAGGCGCCGCCCTTGCATGTGACAGTACTCACCGGAGTCCGTGTCTGCCGTGGACAGTCTCTGTCGCGGCACGTACAGGTCCAGGTGCGAGGGCTGGCGCCGGTCCTTGAGCGAGCCCCAGCGACCGAAGTGCCGCGCGGTGCTGGAGGCGCCGCCCTTGCATGTGACAGTACTCACCGGAGTCCGTGTCTGCCGTGGACAGTCTCTGTCGCGGCACGTACAGGTCCAGGTGCGAGGGCTGGCGCCGGTCCTTGAGCGAGCCCCAGCGACCGAAGTGCCGCGCGGTGCTGGAGGCGCCGCCCTTGCCGCCGCTGTTGCGACCCAACACGCTGATACGTAAGTTATATGTTACTTCGCTTACAAACTACACGGGGACCGGATTCCAGATTGAACCACTCAGATCCGTATTCTTGGCTACTTGTGATGGGATTTCTTATTACAGAATTAAATTAGAAAAAAAATGGGCAGAAATATATGGACCCCGTCCCTTTCCTTGTAACACTCCCATCCATACATATATCAAATGAAAGTACGTGAAAAGTGTATCATTTCATTGTATGACAGCAAACCTGTTAATTATGGGAGAAAAAAGTTATTGAGACTTTTATGTCAAAAGATGAATTTAGATTTTTGTAAGAAAACATTGCTCTTAGCTTATGTTAATGTAATATGTGTACAGATCATGAGAAAGAGTAATAGAGTAAGAGCCCGTGAACGCCAGACTTACGGTATTTTATAAAAGCTGAAACTTTGTCGGCGGATGCTCCCAACACTGATAAGAACGATGGCCAATTATGGAGTTTGGGTGATGGTGGCTTTGGCAGGTAGACGGTACTAAAGCCGTCAAAAAAAAGAGTTTACTTACGTTATAGTATAAAAGCTGATTTTTATATATAATACTTGGGTAATAAGTAGATGCTGTGTCCTCTTTAGCCAGACACTTTTGATGGTTCCAACCCCTTGCCAGACACCCTTAAAGTTCACGAAATTATAATTTTACTTACGTTATCAGCTTTTATACTATAACGTAAGTAAACTCTTTTTTTTGACACCTTTAGTACCGTCTACCTGCCAAAGCCACCATCACCCAAACTCCATAATTGGCCATCGTTCTTACCCTTGTTGGGAGCATCCGTAGACAAAGTTTCAGCTTTTATAAAATACCGTAGGTCTGGCGTTCACGGGCTCTTGGTCCATAACATTGTTGACATAACCGGACCTCAACCGGCACCCACTTCTGACTCTTAAAAAGAAAATCATAGTACTAACAACTACAACAAAGATCGCGAACACATAACACATAGTTAACGCCTTTCTTCTACTTCCATAGTCGACAAACCCAATCTATAAGGCACAGAACCGTGAACGAGCTGAAAGTGGTCCGAAAATCGGTTAAAGAATGCTGACATCATCATGATTTGTTATCATGTTCTTTTTTATTTATTTTTTCTTTATTTGTTTGTTATGTGTACCGGCTCTCAAATAAACGTTTTTCTTTATTTTCTTCTTTACTTGACGGCAAACTCTACCGTTGCGCTCATTGGTTAAATTAAGAAGCGCCCCCCTCCTGGCGTTTTTAAATACAGAAACGTCAACGATGCATTAGCACAAGGACAGCATTGAGTATGGAGGATTAATATAATTCAAGACATACACGACTTCTGCCTAACATTATGTATCGTTGGTATTTTGAATTTCAAGTCTCAATAACTATTTTCTCCCATAGTTTACAGGTTTGCTGTCATGCAATGAAATGATACACTTTTCAAGTGCTTTCATTTGATATATAGATGGAAGTGTTACAAGGGGTGGGACGTTTTGTCCATTTCCTTTGCCCGTTTATTGGTTACAGTTTAAGGTAAGATTCAGAAATGGAGATTGAGACAAAAATTGATATAAAAGATTTATATATTTATCACAAATAATCCTTCCCCGTAAAAATCCCGATCATGACATCATCGCGGGTTGGAGTAGCTTAAAAGGGTTGTCCAAAATATTTGTTGAAAATTTCGATTATTACTTTAAATAAATACTGTATGAAGCAAATCAATATCCACTATGACTGGTGTTTTGAGAAGTTACTTGATACTTCTGAAAAAAAGGATCCTCCTCTGATGCTTGGTAGCAAACTCTAAACAAGATAACTTAGTGAAACGAAATACGGTTGCAAAAAAAAAAAAAAAATTGTGTATGTAAAATTCGTAAAATACATGTATTTTACACATTTTATGCTTTGTTTTTGTGTCTAAGCACACTTTGAGAATGGCTGGACTATAGTTCCCGCCAAATAAGTCTGGAATAAAATTCATTGACCCCCGTGTACCAATGTATTCCAACATTTCAAAACGAAAAGAAAAAATTAAAAGAAAGTGTCGTAACACGATCAAAACAAACGTTTCGTGGTAAGAGGCGAACTCGACCCTTCCTTGACCTTATATATTATTTTGAAATTCTATTGATGGTATTATGAAATTCGACCATGGATTATTAGGATCGATGAAAAAAAAACCTTTTCACACTACTTGCTCGTAAATGTCAAATTATATATCAAGCAACCCTACTGTAAAGCAAGTCATTATTCCCTCTCCCTCGAACCGGGCAATAATATATGTACTGAATTTTATTATTCCCGTGGGAATAATGTGATTTGAATTTGGAACCTCAAATAAACCGTATGAAAACTTTCACACCAAGGAGTTGTATCAATCATGGCGGCTGCTGGCCGCAACAGCTGATCGGTTGCAGTGATGCCAACTTCACTTTCGAAGGTTGTCGTACCACATCAAATTTCAAAAATCGAATTTATTTCCTCGCAGTAGGTGTGAAAAGCAGAGTACGCTTCTCGGGAGTAAAGCTGCCTTGTCTTGGGCTAATTTGAATCCCTCGCTACACTAAGGATTCTTAACCTTATTCCCTCGTTTCACTCGGGAATTAACACTTGAACCTCCTCGCTGCGCTACGGTCGCACTTAGTGTCGCTTCGGGATTCAATACGCCCGTGACGTAAGGCAATGCTTTACTCCCTTGTTGCGTAATCTACTATTATTCCAGACTTATCTGGCGGGACTTTAGATATACTTGGTGCAAACGAGAGGAAAAACTACAAAATCTTGACAAGAATCTAAAAAAGGTCCACAGAATGAGTTCAGTGATCTAATAAATTCACTCACCCTAGAGTCCCAGCCGCTTTCGTCAACAAGGGAGTGTGCGTGGCCTGCTGGTCTTCACAGCAGAGCAGCAACGAGTCTAGGCTCAAACTGGAGTCTTCAAGGTCACCGCGTGATGCTGGAGTACATGCTACTAGTGTTGCTAGGTAACGTTCCTGTGATTAATGAAAATGCTTTTAAAGTTTAGTTGCGTACTTTTTACTAGGTGTTCAATATTGCTTTCACATGCTTTTCATTTTTTGGGACAGTATTTTGTTTTAAAATGAGTGCCGTTTATTGACAATTATTCTTTACACAGGTTTATGCTTTGGAGTGGGCAACTAGTCCTTTTACAAGTTATTATGCCTTGTGACTGTATTTCGATATTGACAATTCTGTGCCCGTAATGAGCAAATGAGCAAATTGAAATAAATGTTGCGAGATTTACTGAGAAATAGAGTTAAAAGTTTGATGCGAATTTTAAACCTACATGAATATATTTTTTGAAGCTGGAGATATTTAGAATGATCTATCGTTTTCCGGATGATTCTATTCAAAACGGGTAACTGTTCTTGGCAAAAGTGTTTTGTGGCATACAGAGAAAATCCAAACTAACTTGAATAGTCGAACTAAAAACGAATACATAACTCGAAAAAAATAATTAAATTTGGATAAAAGTTTATTCAGCGATAACTTCTCGTAGGTCTTCACCCAGTGGGACAGAGCAGGCTAGAAAAAATATCGTAAGTATAGACTTACGAACAGAATGCTCGCTCGAGCCGGGAGTTAGATTCGTATTTTAAACACGCAAACAGTCGCATATGTCCTCAGTGACGCGGTAACGCTCTGCTGAACGGCCCGCTGAACGCTATGCTACCCGGTTCGTACACTTAGACAACACTGATGATGACTTACTTGTTCCAAACTGGATGTAGTTTCCGTCCCACTCTGAGTATTTCCCTGATTTTGGTGACTTGATGCTTTTAGCATACCCATCACGCCTTTGTGGTGGGGGGCGGCAGATCTGTTAAAATGTTCGTATTATTAATAAATTAGAGTAAATAAGACAAAGGCTGTATAATGTAAAAAGTGGCAGTTGGTACATTAATTTAATGGTGATATATGTTTTTATGTATAATGTAGTTAGCTATGACTCTAAACATACATCAAAAATTGAAACAGAAGTTTAAGTCTTTTCGAAGTCGTATTTTTTTGGTCTAATAACATCAAGTTTTGCCCCTTTTTTTTTTTTTTTTAGCGTGTTAAAATCATCAAATGAGACCTCCAACCCCGGGCAGGGCGGGAGGTACTGTCAGACATGTACTGACTAAAATCCACGGTGTCCTTCAGTAGCCCTTTATGTTCCGGGGTCACGGTAATAGAAATTAGTCCCGCGACCCCGGCAGGCTTTGGCCCTCTGAGAGGGGGCCCCGTCATTTTGCTGACAGCTCTTTGAGGCGCGCGTGGAACACGACGCGCCGTCGACCCGGGAAGTTTTGCCCTTAACGGAGAATTCAACCTAGAAATGTTTTCTCAACATAAATGCTACCTGGATAATAAGGCGTGTGTCCTCGGATGTCTCCACGTGATGACTGGCAGACGTCCTTGTCGGTAACACCGCGATATTCTCCGTAAGGAGTCGTCGCCGAAGCTCTCCGGTACTGGTATTACTGCTGGGTAACTGGATGTAAAACACAAAAAGAAAAATGTAATTTTAGATGAAAGTTAAACAAGCCCTCTGTTTAGTGGTAAGATTAGGTAAAAAGCCTTAGTTTCCGCACTGACCTCCTGCACAGCATGTACCCGATGTTGGCGTGCGCCAGCCTGAAGGGCGGCGTGGCCAGTCCCAGCCGCGCCCAGTCCCGCGCGTACACCCGCTCCCGCACGCGCTCCAGCGTGCGCGCCGCCGGGCTCTCCGTGCTCTCACTGCCGCCCAGTTCTAGTTCTTCCACTAAGGAACAGGTAATGATTTTATTAGAAACGATAAGCAAAGGGTGCGCCACGCCGTAGTGTCTAAGTAAAAGATGTCCTACGCCGTAGGTTCTAAGTAAAAGATGTGCTACGCCGTAGGTTCTAAGTAAAAGATGTGCTACGCCGTAGGTTGAAAGTAAAAGATGTGCTACGACGGAGGTTCTAATCAAAAGATGTGCTACGCCGTAGGTTCTAATCAAAAGATGTGCTGCGCCATAGGTTGTAAGTAAAAGATGTGCTACGCCGTAGGTTCTAATTAAGAGGTGCTACGCCGTAGGTTCTAATCAAAAGATGTTCTGCGCCGTAGGTTGTAAGTAAAAGATGTGCTACGCCGTAGGTTCTAAGTAAAACATGTGCTACGCCGAAGGTTCTAATCAAAAGATGTGCTACGCCGTAGGTTGTAAGTAAAAGATGTGCTACGCCGTAGGTTCTAATCAAAATATGTGCTACGCCGTAGGTTCTAATTAAGAGGTGCTACGCCGTAGGTTCTAATCAAAAGATGTTCTGCGCCGTAGGTTGTAAGTAAAAGATGTGCTACGCCGTAGGTTCTAAGTAAAACATGTGCTACGCCGAAGGTTCTAATCAAAAGATGTGCTACGCCGTAGGTTGTAAGTAAAAGATGTGCTACGCCGTAGGTTCTAATCAAAATATGTGCTACGCCGTAGGTTCTAATCAAAAGATGTGCTACGCCGTAGATTCTAAGCAATAGATGTGCTACGCCGTAGGTTCTAATCAAAAGATGTGCTACGCCGTAGATTCTAAGTAAAAGATGTGCTACGCTGTAGGTTGTAAGTAAAAGATGTGCTGCGCCGTAGGTTGTAAGTAAAAGATGTACTACGCCGTAGATTCTAATCAAAAGATGTGCTGCGCCGTAGATTGTAAGTAAAAGATGTGCTACGCCGTAGGTTCTGTCCTCCGCCGTAGGTTCTAAGCACCGCATAATGCTCTAATAATTTATTAGCAAGACTTCAACTATACACCTCTGTCCGTAGGACCCAGGTGAGACGTTATACTCACAGGACAGTGTATCAGCAGACAGCGAGGACATGAGCGGTGGCGACGTGAGGGAGCGCGCGTCTGCTGACGGCAGCACGTACTTTTGGCGTTTGGACGGCTTTGGCTTCAGTCCGGCGCGACGGGCTGTCTTCAGAAGAGTTTTCTTGGCAAAGCCCCTGTTGACAAGATAAAGATTTGTTAAAGATTGGGCTTGATCACGTCATGCGAACACATCTCGTCAATGATATTCATCTGGCATCTGTCACTTGAAAACTACATACTTGAGCGTGTGGTGCTTGGGCTGGCTGTGCTTGGGCGGCGGCTGCGAGCGCGGCGCCAGCGCGAAGTGCAGCTCCGCATGTTCCGGGTGTCGCAGCCGCGCCACCTGCTTGCGGAACGCTTCTACTGCCTCGCTGCTTACTTCTTCGTCCAACGCCACCTGCATGACAAACAATAAATGTAGTATTAAGACACCAACAACTCGAGGTATGGAAATAATAATAATTTAAGTACGCGTAACCAGAAAGATGGCAACGTCGCTAATATCTGTCAAATATTTACAAGTTTTAGTTAATTTGACAAGTTTACTGTATGGAAATAAGAAATAAGGCTCTGTAGTGCACTAGAAAATTGATATAGGAATTCAATTAAAACACTGAATTTGATGTTGTAACCGTTTCAGGTGTATAATAGGCATTCGGAAAGTTTCCAAATGCCTTTTCTTAGTCTAAAACGATGTATTTGGCGTTACGATATTAATTATTGCATTCCCTAATCAATTTTTTGTGCACTACAGAGCTATAGTCCTTATTTTCATACAGTCAATTTGCAAAACTAACTAAAACTTGTAAATATTTGACAGCCATTTCCGACGTTGCAAGCTTTCAGAATACGTGCTCTTAAAGGGGAAAGTCCATCAAAGTTCATTACAGGCGTGTCAATACTGAACCGTACCTTGATCAGCTGGAATGTGGCCGACCTCAGCTGCAGTCCCTCCTGTAGCGACTGCTCCAAGTGCGGCAGGTAGTGCGTGCGCACTTGTTTCTCTCGGGTGAGGGAACATAGAGGGAATGATCGGACCACTGTCTGTTCGCAGGCTGTTGACAGAAGAAAAATAATCAGAAACAGGTTTTTTGTAAAGGATGCAACGAATCGGGAGATTGACGGTTTGATTCCATGGTCAGGAAAAGTGATATTAGATTTTCCACCAGGAGTTCCGCAACCTAAAGCTTAGAGTCGTCTTTAACCTTCTGAGGGCTCTGGGACCATAGGGCTCACATGATTCGTACATTTTCAAATTTCTTTAGAATAAGCTGTTTTTTTCATTTCATTATTTTTACAGACAGGAACTCAGAGCCCTGAGATTCCTGAGAATTCCTTGGCCCCATGCAATTGCAATGAGACAAATTTCGAATGGAAAAATGGGCTTTATGGCTTGCCCAAATACGGCCACAAGGTTTTTGACGTTACTCACCATAAGGATCAGTAGGTGTGCCTTTAAACACGAGTCTGTAGTTGGTAAGGAATAACGCGCCCTCGGCTGGTAATAGGGCGGTGTTGCGACCATCAGCGACGAGGTACGCACGTAGAGCTGGCACGGACACCGTCTCCCCGGGCACTAACGCTGGGGCTATTATCCGGGGCTGGAACAATAGGAATAAGCTCAAAAAAGAGATTGGAGATGGATTGTGTTCCCAAATGACCCGCACAGACACGTGAGACATGCATTTTTTTTTTTGTAAGTTTCAAGATGTCTCATGCAGTTTCTATAGTAAACTTTCGACTTTGCAACCATATACACACACACGTTGAACCCCTTTTTTAAAAATCGGCTTTCGAACTAAAGAAACGGAGACTCAAGGTCAGCCCAAATAGTTCCCACACAAGTTTTTTTTTTTATATAAAGCAATGTCTGATTAGCTATACTCAGCGCTTTATATTTAGCGTTTATTTAGATGCATGTTATTCAGCGCTAGCACACGAGCGTATTTGACTTATGATCATGATGGTATAGCTGTCCTTCCACCAGTTCTAAGCATAATTATAACGGACTCCCGATTTGTAAGGGCCGCGACACATTTCCGACACGTACGGCTGCGAACGTTCAGTTGAATACGCTCGTAGTGTTTTTCAAGTACCCTATGACACATAAGAACGGGATGCAATTTCGGCTTTGTCATAGGGAAGGAAAAGCACTACACGTACGTTCCCAGATCTATCGCGGACCTTGTTACGAAAAAGCGTTGTTCATCGTTAATTTCACACCCCCGTTTCTATTCTTCTTCAATTTGCATATTTCATCCCAGACAACAATTTGGTATCCTATATAATATTAGAGAGAAAACGGCATGCACTTTATATTAGTGACATTGGCGACGCGACAGGACGAGACAAAATGAAAGCTACATACACATGAAGTACCCGCACCACCCTAAATGTTTCACGGAAATATGTACCTTATTAAGTACTCAATACATTCCATATTCTTTTGTTGTCTTGTGTAGGTCTCGTCTCGTCGCGTCGTCGGGGGCAAGCAAACTAGTGCTTGCGTGATTTTACGAAAGATTTGCGAAAAAATCGGGAGAGGCGCTAGAATGAAGAAAGTTAATGTTAGTTGGTGTCAAGTGAGGTGGTCATAGCGGTCATTGTGCCGCCTAGCTGGATTCTGGTTGCCAGGGTCACAAGAATGCTTTTAAAGGTCACCGAGACTTCTAAGCGTCTATCAGTGAAACCTACTGTCTAACTTCCGTAGTAAGACAGCAGGTTTCACTCATAGACGCTCCACCCAAAGCGGGCGGACTCGTTTTATATTTCCCTCCCTAAAAAAAATAGATTCTTTAATTATCACCTTATGTGACACCAACTGTAGTGTTAATATGAGAAAGAGAAAAGAGTTGAAATGTACAGTCGCAGTAAATGTAGTCGCAGTATCTTTTCTTGAAAATCCTGAAAACCTGTGCCGAATAGAATGCCGCCAGTGCAAATACAGTTCCAAACATTATATGCAATAGTAAATAGACAAACCTGCTAGTTTCAGCTTTGTACAGTATTCTACGGACAAAGCACTAACGTACCCAAAGAAACAGTGACAGACGTCAAATAGATTGAAGAAAATGCTGAACGAAGCCGAAACTAGCCAAATATCTCTTTTCAAAGATCTATCGCCAATGTCGTCTATGTACTTACCTTTTGAACAGGAGGTAAGCGTCTGCTCTCACGCGCTACGGCGTCCAAGGTCTCCAGGTGCATGTGCACGACACCTGGGATCATCTGGTGCAGGCAGCGCACGTGGTCCGCCGTCACACCACCTTCTGTGCATACCTGGACGGAAACATGGGATATTTTAATTATTTATTAGTGGAATTTTAACTTTTTTTTATATGAAAATAAAAACCCACAAAAAAGTAGGTGGTTTCGCTATTTTTATCCTAGTTCACAATATAACCTTTTACGATTTTGAGGAAACAAGTATGAGCCAAAAAAGTAACATTTAAAACGTTTGTTGAAACAATTGGGACGAATTGGATGTCTCCCTTGAGAATTTTAAAAAAGCTGCGCATAATCGTGACGGCTTATTGGACGATTCGCACGAATTTAACTCGCACGAAACGTGCGAATCGACTCCTTTAAAACACATTATTTTTTCTGTAGTCGATTCGCACGAATTTCATTTATTGGCGTGCGAATCGACACCCTCACAAATATGTAGTAGACTATTCGCACACATTTCATTTTAAGGTTTAAAAAAATTAAAGTACAGTCGTATTCAGCCATCACTGAAATAAAAATAAAAAATAATCGAAGTTTAAATAGCAGATATTTACTTGAAAGTAAAAAAGATCTGTACCCCTAGCACGAGTTTTCACTATTTTAGTTTTTCCAGTATTTACAGCGTTTCTTGTATGAAAATATGGAACAGCGCCTCTGGTGTGCGAAGAAGGAACCAATTTTTTCCTTGAAAATTGTCAATTTGAAATTGTCAAAGTTCCAGTTTACTTTACGTCTCAAATACTGAAAACTCGTGCTGACGGTACTTTTTTTTTTTTTTTTTTTTTTTATCGTGGTAAAATCATCAAATGAGACCTCCAACCCCGGGCAGGGCGGGAGGTACTGTCAGACTTGTACTGACTAAAATCCACGGTGTCCTTCAGTAGCCCTTTATGTTCCGGGGTCGCGGTAATAGAAATAAGTCCCGCGACCCCGGCAGGCTTTGGCCCTCTGAGAGGGGGCCCCGTCATTTTGCTGACAGCTCTTTGAGGCGCGCGTGGAACACGACGCGCCGTCGACCCGGGCATGGTCCATGGTCGGACAGCGAGTTGCCCTTTACTCGCTGTCCGCATGCCCGCGCCTACGGTGGCCGGAGATCGTCTTGCGACGTACGGCGCCGTGGGCGTACACCACTGCGGTTGGGGCGGAGGGAGGACGCTGTCCTCTCTCTCTCGCGGCCCGCCGCCTCCTTCACGAGCATTACTGCCTCGCAGAAGGCGGCGACCGCTTCCCACTCCGTCTCGCTCCGCAGCATGGCCGAAACCAATGCCGGGCGCGAGAGGTCTCCGCCTATCGCCGCCGTGAGGACACGTCGGTGCTCTGCCCAAGCTGGGCAGTCTTGCACCGTATGCTGTGCTGACGGTACTGTATGGAATAAGTGATTGTGTAATGTAAAAAAAAATAAAAAAAATCGGTACTTTTATTTTTTATTACGCGGTTAGTAGAGTAGTAGTTTGTTAGTGACACTTATTATTTATTATTCTGTGATCGATATTTGCTCATTTTTAATCCTGAAACCACGAGCTTAGAAGATGTTTAGTACTTAGTTTTAATACAGATATTGTTGATTATAGATTGTGTTTTTATTTTCTATCTATTACGAGTAAAACATATTTGACCTGACTACTTCCGTGCTCAAGTGTACTTTATCTTAACTGCATTTCATAAAAAACAATATGTGTGCGAATAGCCTACTACATATTTGTGAGGGTGTCGATTCGCACGCCAATAAATGAAATTCGTGCGAATCGACTACAGAAAAAATAATATGTTTTAAAGGAGTCGATTCGCACGTTTTGTGCGAGTTAAATTCGTGCGAATCGTCCAATAAGCCTCGTGACTTAGGTTGGAAGTAGGTATTTGCCCGGCCATAAAAGTTAAAATTCTGTCCTGTAAACTTGCTGATCAGCCAGTAGTGATAATCTTTTCCACTCACTTTGTCCACAAATCTGGAGACCATCTTGATGACATTGTTGCCTGCTTCACCTGGGTCTGCCTCTTCAAACCCTGACTCCGCGTCCACACTGTCCGATTCGGCGACACTGGATGGATAGAAATTCATTGTTAATTCATCGGCGGGTAAAACTGACGACCGGAAAAAAAAGTGTTCGGTGCAAACTATGTGCTGAAGACGCATGCCAAACTGTTTAGAATTGAAAATAGATTTTTGATCCCCCTTAAACAAAACTATATGCGGTGCTTTATTCTTTTTCACCGATGCAGATGTAGCCAAAATTTCATCAAATTTTCATAAAATAACTAGCTTGAAGATCCTTCCCTTTTTTTCGAGAGTACGAGAGGACGAAGGAAAACTCCTTTTTTCCTTCAATTCCTTATATTAGTATATAAGGCAGTATCTGGAATATAAGCTATCCAAGAGAACAGCTTATATTCCAGAAGTCTTGTCAATACCTGTACAACAGAACATAGCACCACAATAGTAGCAGAAATAAGCACAATGTCTTCATAATCAGAATTCTCTTAGGTATTTTGGATGTAAAAATCATCACGAGTCTTCTTGTGCTGTGTGGAGCGGAAGGGTCTCTCGAAATCTAAACCACACTAATCCTTTACATGCCCATTTAATACCAGGGCTCGGTGCCCTTTTAGCTCTGTCAAGCCTTAAAGCGAGGTGTGCCATACATGTACAGTACGCATACGTTGTATGGGGCTGTACATATGGGTGGAGATGTCCAATACGGCAACTTGCGTAAACATCATGTGAAGAATGGACCATGCTCACCCACGCCGGGCGGCGGTAACAACAACTTACCTATTAGTAATACTATTGCTGGCTCTATCAGCGTCATCGCCTCTGACGTCAGCCCGTCTGCCGGCGCCCTCTAGTGGCAGTAGCAGGTACACCATCCGGTTCGCGTAATGTATGGCTTGACTGTATAATGTTGACTCTTCGCTTGCTATTAACTCGCGTTGTTTTTCTATTGGATGAATGAAATACGGTTATTTTCAGAAACACTGGTTGAGGATATTTTAAATATTTCCTTGGTTTGTTTATCTTTTACCTGGAGGTAAACTGGGCCATAGCCTCATCTGTTCAGCAGCAATCTCCAAGGCGCTCGGTTCTTGTGCTTTTAACAGCGATATGTATTCTTCGTCATCTCTGGAACAACTATTTAATTCAATTATGTATTCAATAGTTGCGCTAACAATAACTCTTTCTCTAGCACTTTAGTAAGAACACATTTATTTACAACACTCTTGGGTCAATCTTATGGAAAATTCTAAAAATTTAACCAGAATAAAACTCACGTTGATTTTTTAAGATTGGAATCTAAGTACAGAATATTTGTACTCTTACCTAGGGCTGGGCACTCTCTGATGTTGCAAAGGGTTAGGCAGATATAAAGCCTTGATGTCCCTCTGTACATCTTGGTAAAAGGCAGCCTCCCAAAACTGCTGGCTTGTCCATACCGGATGCTCCTGTATAACGGTAAATTGGATAAATAAGCACGAATCCTCGAAGTAATTACAAGCAGACGCTTGTAAGGGAAAACTTACTTTATTTCTTGGCAAATAGGTACTACAATTGATAATCGTCGATCCAAGATCTTATGTTACCTTTGGCGCTACGAGTAGTCAGAGACTCCAACGTCTGATATAATCAGTCAACCAAGGAGTAGCAGTTACCTAAAGTACGATTATTAATTGTAGTCAGTAAAATGACATTTGCTCACTATAGAAATGTACTAAATTTCCTTGCATCAGTGACAGTTGCACATGTCATTTTACTGACTACAATTAAAAATCGTACTTTAGTGACAGGTTTGAGGAGGGTAAGTAGACAGTCGCCCTTTGTAAGATACTGGTATTATTATTCTTCCAGATTGACCATATGAAAAGTACCCTATGTCAGTCTCTTTCACTTTACAAAGTACGAGTATAATTTGCAAATTTTTATGATGTTCCGTTCAGCGGTTTGGGCGTAAAAAGGTAACAAACAAAGTAACTCTCGCATTTATTATATTAGTTTGGAAGTTTCGATTTACGAAAATAAAACTAAAGCAGTTCAAGAGTGTTTAGTAAATGCTCGTGGGTAAGAAACCAAACCAAATTCGCTCTTCCCTGGACACGAAACTTCACGATGCTCTTTATTCTGCCAAGGACAGAAACAACTTCAAAGTGACTTGACGTCGGGGGAATCACGACCCTCAGCAATGAGGAATACGACGCGAGGGGGTAAGAAAATGTACCTGTATGCACATGTAAGCGTATTGTATGACGCCGGTGCAGAGCTTCCTGCAGTAAGCTGTGGCGAGCGGCAGCATGGCGGCTGCTATCGTGTGCTCGTCCAGGGCAGTTGCTGATTGGAGGGCGCAGTTCATTAGTCTGTAACAATGAGGAAATTACGTCAAAATCAATAGGTTAAAAGTTTTAGTCTTAAAAGTGGTCCTTCAGGGCATGACCTAAATTCTGTATTGCTTTGAAGAAAAAAAAAAGTTACACGTCATTATCTTCTGCTCATTTGTCACAAATATCAGGCATTTATTCCAGTAGTACGAGCATTGTATACTGATTACGCTTATGGTATAGTACATCGATCAATTATAATGGTCCTCTTGGTACGTACATAATATGTTAAACACGAAAATGTTTTCAAACGAGAATCAAATGTTGGCAAAATAATAAAACACATACATCACAATAATAATAAGACTCGATTGATTGCCGAGATACACGATTTACATCGTTCACTATACTTATGGAACAATTAAACCGGATATGAGTACAAAGGTTGCATGATACTTCAACACGGAAGCTGTTAACAGGGGCATTCATGGCGAAAATATTAATCATAAATTATGATTTATTTATTTACACGGCAATGTGTAGGCAATGTTCCAGCTACCTGCACATTTAACCATGTCAAAGAAAGTACAACTTGGAAAAAAACCTGCACCACCAAAATGACTATTTTATTTCTAGCTCTATAGAATCTGCTTTAGCGGCTCTGTTTCGTAGCAATGACAATTGATATTGAATGAAAAATCCGACACCATTTCCACTTTTCTCTATCGGGGGCTCAACAAGTCATCTCGTTCCAACTCTATTGCCTTGTCAGGTTAAGTTGTTTGAAAGCAAGTGGTAGATATGGCATACCTACTTTTATTTTAATTTCGTTGAGAAGTCATTTTATAATATTCCACCCGCAAAAAAGACTATTGCCAACGTCTGTAATTTGTATGTTGAACAATCGAAGTTTACTGTGTCTTTAGGGTACAGCACGGTACGAAATTCGTGCTTAAAGTACCTTTTCAACACATTTGCTCGTAAAATGCATTTACAAAGCCTGTATACGGTGTTCGAAAGTTAAAAATTACGGACCATACAACGCAGCGTGCGGTAAAATAGGTACTCTCACCTAAGTACCTATTTTACCGCACGCCCCCTTGTAGAGCAGCGTGCGTTTTCTTTACGTTTTTTTTTTAATTCCAAAAAAAAAAAAAAAGAATTCCACCAAAGAGTTCCACATTATGAAAATAAACAACCTGACTGATCGAACCTCCTTGGAAGAGCTTTTGCTCAATTCGTTGTCTCACTTTAATACTAAAGAGTAAATGAGATGAAAGATGTAGTTCTAATTTTCACCACGTGCATGTGGCGCCATTTTCAAAGTCGCGCCATTTTCATATTAGGAACTTCAAAAATTGTTGTATTAATATGGATAAATGTGTTGAAAAACATTGTATGACACACGTGCAGAAATTGGTATTTACAAACTCGTGACTACGGTACGCCCTCGGGCGCCTTCGGCGCCTCGGGCGTACGTTGTCTACTCGTTTGTAAAAACCAACTTTCCGCACTAGTATCATAAATAACTATTACGACGTTCCAAGGCTCTTTGGCAATAAATCAATAAAAAGTTAATTCGGTGCAGTAGGTACCAATAGTCAATAAGTATATGTCTTCATTTGATACAGGAATGAATTGGAAAATAAGCAAATACTTGACTGTACTTAAAATCAGATAAAAAAGTGCTAATTTATTTACCACGAAGATATGTTACAAAGTATATAAAAAGAGAAAAGCATATTGTTTTTTTTAACAATGTTGTGTATCACGCCATCAGATATGTATAAAGATAGGCTCAGAACATATCACTTTGTATTGGGTATATATTGGTCTTAATGGGACAAAAGGACATTGTACTAGGAACTAGTGAAATGTCGAGAGCGTTAATTTTATGGAGCGCGAGCGTTCTGTCTGTGTTTGTCGCAGTGGTAAACGGGGGCAATTTTGTAAGATTTTGATCTAGCATTTGCTTGCTTCCACGTGTGTGTTTGGAATTCTGTCCCATGGATTTGTTATACCGGGAGTAAAATCTAAAATGTAAAATGTGGATTATAAATGAGTGCTAAATATCACCCAAATTGTTTTGAAAGTGTAACAACCATCCATCCACACATACATCTATCTATCCACCGTATAAAAGTTACAAAAAAAAAACTTTCGATCCATCATGAGCCTTTAATAGCCTCTTAGAATTTTCTTAAACCATCGAATATTCTCTTTTACAGGGTAAAGGCGTCTGGGAAACCTTAGCCATAAACAAATGTGAGGAAGAAAGCCACAAATTCAAGTTTGACATCGAACTGCTGAAGAAGATCAATGAGACTCATGACGGATTTAAAGCACATATTGTATTGAAAGAAGATTTCAATGAAGCATTTGGAGTAAGTACGGTGATCAAAAGATATTGTGATCAAATAACAAATATATGTACAGAACAACCTATATATACCGTACATTTAAGGAAAGATCTTTTGGTGTGCGGTCAAAAACTAAGTGCCGAAACACTAGCCCTTTTGCTTGAAGAAAGGCTCCTTAGTCCAGTTGTCGTAAACGTGCCTACTGAACTTCTTCAGTTTCTACAGCTCGGGTATTGGTGTTATTGGGTTTTGGGACTAGACCTGCGCCCGGTTGATGGCAACAAGTTCGCCCCTATGAATAGGGCTTAAGCGTATCTGGCGAAATGTGAGACATGCCTATCCCTCTGATTACACACGTGTTTTCTTATGTTAAATACTGTCATTAAGATCCCTAGTTTCAAAAAGACAGATCTTGAACTATTTTCGATAAAAAGGCTTAAACACGACCCTAAATAATTGTATTTGACTTCTGTTAACCAGGTCCGTTTAGAAATGTGCAGGATCGTGGAAGAAAACTGTAAGAATCTCCAAATGGTATCAGAAGACTGTTTGATAGACTTCTTTTATAAATACGCTGAGGAAAGCGTCACAGCTTGTTTGAAAGCTGCCAATGTGGACCCGCCAGAGATGCCCATACAAACGGTAAAACATTAGATCAAACTCTTTTGACATTAGCTTAGGCTAGTTCCTGAAAACCGACGCTTAAAATGCTGACCTGCTGGTTAAAATGCTTTCCAGTCTTTGTGAGCCTGTCTTTACCCAAGGGCACAGACTCTGCCGAGACAATCAATAGGGGTTAACTAATCATTTTAGCATTCAAACAAAACAACATGGCCGAAGCCGTGGGCCGTGTTATGGGCCAACACAACGGCCACCTTCGCGGTTCCGAACAGAAAGTTTTCACCTATTGCTTGTTGATGTTCTTCTCTACGACCTAGCTCACCCAAGCGATACTGATAACATTTTTTTACTTTTACAGGGTGAATACGACATAGAACAATACGTTTTGAGCAACGAGCCTACTATCAGCATGTATGGGATGTTTAAATTCAAAGTATTTGTTCTGCAAGGAGATGAAGAAGTCGGTTGTTTGGAGACAATCATGCAGTTTCAGAAGACAGAAGAAGAACACAAAGAGGAATAGATTGAACATGAAATTGAGCTTTCGATATCATCAAAGAAAATGTAATAAATAATGTTTAGCAGTCTGGTTTACCAATTCGTTTGCATTTTAGTTTTAAATTACAGTTATTTCGAAATGTATTCATCGTTAAATTATTTTAAAACCTCTTTTTTTACCCTAAACACCCGACCCTTAATGCTTTCCTGTGAAATCCTTCTAAAAATTTACCAGCTTATAACAACCGGGAGTAGTGCTGGAGTAGTGAACCTGACAGACCCACAAAGACAGAGCAAACGTACCAAGGTGTCAGGTTAGTCAAAAAAGTTATAAGTACACACGGCTAAACATCATGCTATGCAAAACTAATATAAACTGACCGTTGAATGTGTGGAAATATCATAGAGCATCAGCATCAGAAAGCAGACCACTATAAACTGTTTTTGTATAGCTTAATGTGTAGCCGTATGTACCAAAAACTTGAGCGAGGCTGCTTTTAAAATGCTTTAGGAAATGAATCATGTAACTAAAAAAGTTAAAGATTGGATATACCGCAAAAAACAGAAACTTTAATACAGTGAAGTATTTGATTTACGAGTCGTAGATCGTGGGTAACCCAGAACCCAGATAGGCATTACTTTGCATAATTTATTACATCACCACTGCCCTCAAATCGAAACTGTAATCATTATATTTTAAGGAAATAGGCATGTCCTCGAACCAAAAACTCAATATCAACTTACCCCCGGGCTGTGCTCGAGTGGTGGATGACAGTCCACCCTCTCTCACAGAGAGAAAGCATGTGCCACAAAAATGGAAACAATATAGGTTGGTTATGCTGTGTTCCAGTAGTAAGAATGTATATTATCCTGGCTTTTAAAACTTGTAGCCAGACCCGGAACAACCACACAAATGTCTTGATCAGTGCGCGACACACAGCTTTTATCAACTAGTAATCGTCGTTACTCCAAAATCAAAATAACTAAATTATAACACGAAATGTGGGTAGTTTAGTTCTTGCTTAAGTTAAATCATAAAAATAGTATTTTGAATCTGGAAATGGTCGACATCCGGTTTGCTTGTCATATTCAAAAATGGAATGAATAATTTGAATAATTTTTAAAAATATTCTTGAACTAAACAGTAAGTCAAATGAAAATAAATATTTAATAAGGAAATGACTAAATAATTTGCACGGACTACTTTTTTTTACAAATATTTTGAAAAGATTTACCAACAATCGCTTAGTTATTGCGCGAAAGGTGGAAAGAAGGTAGGTAGGAGGACTTTGCGCTGCAGTGACACAGCAGTAGCTCCTAATAAACTGATTTTTTAGGACTGTGTTGACAGATGGAGGTCTTATCGTGGTCACGTATTTATGAAGTAACGTAATTGTTGAAATAATAAATGTCAAAATGGGCTGACGTTGGTGAATTTGTGAAACAGGGCGGGTGATAATTTGACAGTTGATTTGTGTGAAAAAATAATAGGATCTAGGTACAGTCTATGGACGACAACATTGTCTTAGTGATTATAATGTTTTATTGTAGAAACACCTTTGTAACAATGTTTTAATAAATTACGAGTATTCTTATTAAAATTTACTAGAAAACATAACAACTCTATGAAAGCAGTACGGGGGCGAACGTGATAAAAATACATAAAAATTAGGCCCATTAATGAATTTAAGAGCTACAATGTCATTACATTTAACATTTTATAGTTGATATGACAAAATTCAATCAATTATAAACACTATCGGGCACAGCAAAGAAAAATAACAACAGGAGAAAGGATGTTATCGCTTGTTGCTCTTTTCAAACCCATTCCAGAAATGTGAGGTAAAATTGCAGTTGTAAATGGCGAAAAGCACTTTTTGCCACTTTTGTAACAGAATACTAGGTTACCAATACTTTGCCTGTACTGAGAATCGAAGCCAGGATAAAGTATTCACCAGAAGCACTAGCGAGCAAACGAGTACAACATTATTGGCATAACGAGACAATTTCCAATTAAGTCGGTAACTATTGAAAATCAGGTAAATAACGATGTGTATCACTTTCATATTGAAGCTGATCACGACATTCGATACCATCATTATGGTTGTTGAACATGTCATGGTTACATTGAAGATATTATAAATGGGTTCGATTGGAGGAGAGTACAATAATGTTGTACAGAAACAACGCAATGTGGAAGTTGTGGGTTCTATGTGGGGTACTGTGTTGTGTCCTTCCATTGGTGTTTGGTACGGGTGACATTGTAAGATTTTAAGACTATATTCCTTAAAATAACTATATGTGTTTCCCCGAAGAGTTATGATGTGCTAAACCTAAAGGGTAAAATATGTGTGAAACCTACTGCTCACACATTTTGCCCTTTATGTTCAAGAATCATGAAGACTGACGGAATGGACAGAAAGATTCACGTTTTTCCTTCATTAGCCCTTTGCTTTCGAAGGTTATGGATGCCTGTTTAGACAGTCCCATATCTCATGAAGTCATGACATATTGCAGACAGGTTGAAGAATTCATATAATTATGTAGTTGCCCAAATACGGCGCACGTTTGACGCAGTGGTTGAGCGATTGAATGCTGCGCAACGTGTCTCGGGTTTGATCCCCGCATGGAACAAATATTTGTATGTTCTAGAAGTAATTGTCCGAGATCTTGTGTGTTTGTGAAATTCTATGTATTGACAACATTTTGAAACACAAATAATTTGTACGTTTTCTTTATTCAGGGACCTGGCGTCTGGCAAGTGAACTACATAACAAAATGCGAGACTGACCTACACAAGTTCAAATTCACGATCACTCAAAATAAAATAAACAGGACACACGACGGATTCAACGCTGAATTTAAGTTGGAGGAAGCTTTCGATGAAAATTTTGGAGTAAGGACTTTATTATAACGCAGACATTTTATTCGACACATTGTCCTCTTAGTTAATTATTAGATATGTGCGCGCTAATTGCCCACTAGTCGGTAAATATGGCTACTATGCGTTTTAACTAAAAATGGGATGAGCCAAATCTATATATATAAAAATGAAACCCGTTTTCGGTTGTCACGACATAACATGAAAACGGCCTGACCGATTCAGATAATTATTTTTTTGTTGTGTTTGTAACCATCGGGACCGGGTTTTAGACCGGGTCCTCCACCCGTGCGAAGCCGGGACGGGCCGCTAGTTGACAATATTTATTACAGTTATAATCTTGTTACTTTTATTTCATATTGTCATTGTTTATTTACGAGCATGTAAGTATTATCAAAATGGGCATGAATATGACCCTCTTTGTATCGAGCAATCACTTGATTTAGGTCAGGCCAGTTACACCATAGACTAGATGGAAGATGGGGCAGAAAAGCGATGGAGTGGAAACCACGAACGGGAGAGATGAATGTAGGGAGACAACCAACTAGGTGGGCAGACGATCCCGTCAAAGTGGCTGGAAAAACTGGAGAGCCATCACATAGAACACCTGCAAACAGCATTGGGTGACTAAAGGTTGAAGAAGCGAGGCGAATGATAGCCAGGTCAAATAATTCAACTAAATTTTTCAGGTCCGCATAGACATATGCAAGTACGTTGACGGAGGATGCAAGCAGTACCAAGTGCTATCCGATGACAGCTTTGCCAATTTCGTCAATAAGTACGCTGCGAACAATGTTAGGACTTGCTTAGAATACGCTGGAATCGACCCACCTGAGTTTCCAATACCTGCGGTAATCTTTACTTTAATATCTCTGAGCCATTTTTTTTCAAAATCCGTTCTGTCTTTCTGACGTGATTGAGTAACAAAGATTCAACCATCCATCCTTTCGTGAACTTGACGTAGATTTAAATCAATTTTTTGAATGCATAAAATTTGATTTAAAAGTCACGACGCGACCCTTTCAAAACCACAAGAAAAGAAAAAGGTTAAGAGAAACAGTGAGACACATTTTGTTGAAGCCTTGTCGGATCATAATATATTCTAGACTCTATGATATGACTCGATGTAAAATTGATTCCAAAATCTATTCGCCAGGGAGACCATAAAGTGAACGACTTCATATTCGACTACAGTGAACTGCCGACCGATGGCATCTACGGCACATTCTGTGCTAAAGGCTACATGCTGAAAGACACAGAGGAGGTTGGCTGCGTGGAAATTCATGTGGAGTTCAGGGAGGTGCAGGAAGAAGATGATGATGATTGTGATGAGGAATAAGAAGGAAATAAAGATTTGTTTGAACATTTCAAGAGTTTCATTGTGTACCTTTTAGAGGGCTGCTTTTGTAATAATAATTGTAAAACATAGAAATACAAATGGCTGTGTAGATTCCTTATCTCTGTAATTCAAAGTATAAATGCATATGGAAAGTACAAGTTGTTGACGATCAAAAGTATCTGAAACTATCACTGTGCTGTGCTACGAGCTCGTTGTTCTGGCCTCAGAACCCGATCTGAAATAAGGAGAGCAGCAAAACACCCAAGGTCATCGACATTACCAAAAGAGTGTGGGCTATGTTACTTGAAGAATGGATTTTTGATGAAGATCTGGTGTACTGAAGGAGGATAGGCCACTTGTTGAATGGATGATAGAATATAATGGCATGATATGGGACGCCGATTGATGGGAGAAGAATAGGGTCAGTCAGTGAGGCGATGCTTAGAGGAGAAGCAATGTCCAGAAATGAACCTTTTGTGACTGAAAGATGATGATGATGTGATGAGCAAACAATCTTACTGCAAATATAATAATGATGATCAATAAAAATATTGAAAGAATAAATTATTTGGCAAAAGCATAGATCTGATAGCATATTCATATAGCTATGACGCTCACACAAACCAAAGAAAATTGACAAATTGGTGAGCAAAGGGTACGTGATGACGGAATCCAACCCACGACCTACACAGAACTGTCGCAACTTATTTTACAAAGCGACATCTGAACATTAATGCCCATAAATCTTTTTTCTAAAGCGTGAAGGAATGAACAAATATCAAGTCAAACACATAATCAAATTCTACAAAAATGCAATTTATTCCTTTGAGATACGATCAAAATGTTCATTTGACATGTCATACCGCATGACATTGATGTATTTAAAGCCTTGCAAACCAATCATTTGTTGTATTGCTGAACTTTTTCAAAATGTTAAAAATTAATTTAATTTTGATGACATGCGTCTTAATACCGTTTGTGGCTAGTTGGCGTGGATTTTTGCTTGTAAGTATCATATGAAGTATGCAAAAAAAAACAAGGTTGTACCAGAGACCTTCAGGGCAAAGCGCTTCGTCCCTGTGGAGGTTAGCGGAAGCCTTTGCATTAATTGTTAAAATGTTTGTTGATGACACAATAAAATATCTTCTCAATTTTCAGGGTCCAGGAAGATGGATGGTTCTGGACATCAGTCCATGCGAAGGCCAGTTCGATTTTGTCTTTGATAAGTTGGGCCGCAAGAAGATTAATCGAACCCATGACTGTTTCGATGTATCCATGAATCTCGACAAGGAGTTCAATTTCACGTACGGTGTAAGTTGATATAAATCCATTATTTTTGGTGCAATAGCAAAATGTTTCGAGCTCTCTTCGCTCGTTCTACAATGAAACTCGCTCTTACATCAACAGTATTTATTAAAAGTCAGTTTACAATTTCATTAATCTTGCAAAAAATATTATTTTAGGCCTCGCCACTCGGCTAAAGCTTTTCATTTTGATGCGTGGCACCTAGTTATAATAACTAGCTAGACCACTGACTCACTGACTACTGGTAATACTGGTTATCAGTTGCAACTAATTAAACGGGAAACTGAACCTAACATAGAAGACAAATAATAATGATTATTCCGACAATCATTTAACGCCTTCGCCCTTTCTTCCAGGTATCCATTACCTTATGAATGATTTACCTTTCTAGGTGCAAATAGACATATTCCAAAAACTTGATGGCGGTTTCAAGTACTTCCAAACAATGGCCGACGATTGTGCCTGCACTTTCATCAAGAAATATTCAGAAGATAACTTCAGACGAGCTCTTGCTAATGCCAAAGTGGAAAATGCTGATTGCCCTATTGGGCCCGTAAGTAATATTATTCAGTACAGTTTAAGTCTCAGACTAACACATGACATGTTTTGATCCCAACTGATGTACTCGTTTAATATTTGGTTGGCGCAGTGTCCGAGCGATTGATTGCATGCTGCGTGATGCGGAGTTTGATTCGCTTAGGGCACATAATTTATTTGTTTCAACAGATACATGTTCTGTTCAATAGATAGAATTTAAGTGTGTGAACGCCCCTAGGATACAGGAGTAATTCCTAGTGTTGGCCGGTTTTCTATAATAAATACATATTGCAGGGTCCTATAATGATCCAAGATTTCGTGATGGACTACAGTAAACTGCCCAGGAGTGGTGTCTATGGGACATTCGAGGTCAAGGCGTACGCTATTTTACATAGAAAGAAAAGAGGCTGCGTGAAGATCATACTTACCTTCGATGATCGAAACGGTGAGGAGAGCGATGAAGGTGATGATTAGAGACCGGATTATGTGCAAATGCATAAGCTGTTGCATAATATGACTAGTTTTTTATCTATTCCATATTTTGCCTATAAATAATAGTGCCTAGTAATAATATAGGCTGATTTGTCATATTTTACAAAAATGTGGGAGACGTATGATACGATTAATTATCAAGAACAAAATTACAACTTTTCAAATTGTAGAAGAGGAATACTAAAATATTATTTTGTAAGTAATACATTTTTTTAATTAGACTAAATTTTCTACAGATACCAATGAAAATAAATTCAAAAGACAAATTTTATAGTACTTAACTAGTTTTTTGTTGCATATTTCAGGGACTTTGTTGCATATTTCAGGCGTTTATGTTGCATATTTAAGTTGCATATTTAAGTCGCATATAATCTGATCTCTACTGATAAATAACTGTATTATTGGTTGGGTATAAGACAAAAAATGTTTTACTGTCTGTCGTAGCCTGTAGAATCAGTCTGAAACGAGGCTTACGAGGCCACTTTAGTGGAATCATAATAAAACGATTTGCCTGTCATGAATTTCATACAGTTCATAATATGAATTGGCAATGTGTGATCATTAAAGAACTGTATCGTGCTGTATAATATTATCCTCATCGTTTTCGCCTCCTTGTTTAAACTAATCCTTAACCTGAGTGAATGTTTCACCTCATATTATATAGGTTACAATGATTTTGAAAATTATGGAGTAAACCTAATCATTAATAGACATTCGACTGTATTCTTGCTTGTATCCGTCGACGTCATATTCTCGTTTGTATTCTATAATTGAGGAAAAATGGATGCCGTTTATCCTGTCAAACGTTGTTTAACACTGTTTTAAGATTAAAATATATACACTAACATAAAAATATGGTTTTATTTTATGTAACCCTTTTAACAAAACCGCTTATGGAGATATTCTTCTTCTTAATCAAGTTGAAAAATCAATAATTTGTAAGTATCTACAGTATCTACACGTAGGCGATAGGCGGCGACCGCTCGCGCCCGACATTGTTCGAGGCCATTCTGCCTCCTTCTGCGAAGCAGTCATGCTAGCGAAGGAGGAGGCGGGACGCGTGAGGAAAAGAACAGCGTCACCCACCCGCCGCGGAGATCACCACGAGCACGGACGTCGCGAGGCGATTTCCAGTCACCGTTTATCCTTCGTTTTTGTTGTGCACAGCTAAGGAGTGGTATTTCCTGCCGGGGTATGTTTCCTGATAGATACAACCTTGTGGTCTTCAAGACTGAATAAGTTACTTTTAGTAAAGGGACTTCATGGACCGGCTTGGCTGTATTTAGGACTGATACAATGGACTTTCAATGCAAAAACCACATTTTATTAAGATTGGCTGGTTTTACAGTCACGCAATCGGCGCTGACAAGAATATCTTTATGAATGTTTTTGAAGCGTTTTTAGAATTACGCGGATCGGTCATAAGCGTTTGCTTGTCAGCGCCGACAGACACCGTCAGCGTGACTCTATAACCTGTCATAGACATATGACACCAAGAGAATCCAAAAAGCTCAGAATGTCTTCACTGCCATCAATTTATCGATTCAATAATCGAATAAAAATTCCCTTAACAAGGTCCGGGAAAATCTTTGTGACTAATATGAGTTTAAGTAAATAAAAAAGAAGCATTATTAGTTTTTTTAATCACTACCCTCTATTGGATCTAGACGATGGTTAAGTTTGTATAGGAAAAACATGAGGCGCTAGCTGATGAATTTGTAACCTAGTAAGTATATGGAAAATACCTAAAAAATAATGAAACAAGTGTTTTTGAGTGTTTGGAAAATCACCCCCTTAATTGGTGAAAAGGGGTGATTATGTTTTAAGGGAAGGATTTTACTGCTTGCTTCGATACACTCAAAACTGTGCGTTAATTATCTCTCAATCAAATAAAGATGCCTATTTATTTATATTCAAAAATCAACCCCTGTGAACATCGGGAAATCAGTTCGTCTACACTAATATTTCAAACAGGGGAACGATTGGATTGTTTGTTTGTATTGAATAGGCTCTGAACTACGCTACTAGACCATTATTAGATTTTCCAATTGTGTCCTATAAAGAGGGTGACCGGACCTGGAAGTTTTAACTAAAAATGGGATGAGCCAAATTGACAATATTTATTACAGTTATAATCTTTTTACTGTTATTTCATTTAGTCATTGTTTAATTAAGAACGTGTAAGTATTAGCAAAATGGTCATGAATATGATCCTCTTTGTATCGAGCAATCACTTGATTTAGGTCAGGCCAGTTACACCATAGACTAGATGGAAGATGGGGCAGAAAAGCGTTGGAGTGGAAACCACGCAAGGGAGAGATGAATGTAGGGAGACAACCAACTAGGTGGGCAGACGATCCCGTCAAAGTGGCTGGAAGAAACTGGAGAGCCATCACATAAAACACCTGCACACAGCATTGGGTGACTAAAGGTTGAAGAAGCAAGGCGAATGTTAGGCAGGTCAAATAATTCAATTAAATTTTTCAGGTCCGCATAGACAATGCAAGTACGTTGACGGAGAATGCAAGCAGTACCAAGTGCTATCCGATGACAGCTTTGCCAATTTCGTCAATAAGTACGCTGCGAACAATGTTAGGACTTGCTTAGAATACGCTGGAATCGACCCACCTGACTTTCCATTACCTGCGGTAATATTTACTTTAATATCTCTGAGCCATTTTTTTTTCAAAAACCATTCTGACGTGATTGAGTAACGTTTTAAGTATAAATGCATAAGGAAAGTACAAATTGTTGACGATCACAAGTATCTAAAACTATCACTATAATAGGATTTTTTATTCAAGAAATAATCAGTCAGAAAGCTATATTAAAAAAAAAAAAAAATTGACCCGTATTTTTACTTTTGTTATGAAAACCAAAATTGACGAATATACAACGTTCCGAAAAACAAAACGCCACTCGGTCGGTATAATTTGACGGGCCTTATTACTCCCGTATTTCAAAGCGTTTTATCTATGTCAATTTTAGTCATTGTTGTCAGACTTTTGAACGAATAGTCACAAATAACGACTGTCAATGATCTACTGTCAATGATCTAGAAATAACAGCCGGGACCAAAGGCTTTACGTGCTTTCCGAGGCACGGAGAAAACTCGTCATGAGAGATGGTCACCCATCCACAGACCAGCCTCGGCAAGTGCGGCTTACCCCGGATAATCAGCCTGTACAGCTAACGAATAGTCACAAATGTCAATGATCTACAAATGACTGTCGGAACTAAAAGCTTCACTTGCTTTCCGAGGCACGGAGGAAACTCGTCATGAGAGATGGTCACCTACCCACAGACCAACCTCGGCAAGCGCGGCTTACCCCGGAAAATCGGCTTGTGCGGCTAACGAAAGTCACAAATAATGACTGTGAATGATCTGCAAATGACAGCCGCGACCAAAGGCTTTACGTGCTTTCCGAACCACGGAGGAAACTCGTCATGAGAGATGGTCACCCATCCACAGACCAACCTCGGCACGCGCGGCCTACCCCTGTGCGGCTAACATTACTAGCAACGAGCTCGTTGTTCCTCAGAAACCGAATCCGAAATAAGGAGAGCAGCAGAACTCCCAAGGTCATCGACATTACCGAAAGAGTGTGGGCAATGTGACTCGAAGAATGGATTTTTGATGAAGATCTGGTGTACTGGAGGAGGACAGGCCACTTGATGAATGGATGATAGAATATAATGGCATGATATGGGACGCCGATCTATGGGAGAAGAATAGGGTCAGTCAGTGAGGCGATGCTTAGGGGAGAACCAATGTCCAGCAATGAACCTTTTGTGACTGAATGATGATGATGATGTGATGAGCAAACACTCTTACTGTAAATATTACTCTACAAACACTCTTACTGCAAATCTTACTCTTACTGCAATAATGATGATCAATACAAATAATGGAAAAATAAATTATTTGGCAAAAGCATAGATCTGATAGCATATTCATATAGCTATGACGCTCACACAAACCAAGGAAAATTGACAAATTGGTAAGCAAAGGGAACGTGATGCCGGAATGCAACCCACAGGTCGAACGACCACGACCTACACAGAACCGTCGCAACTTGTTTTACAAAGCAACATCTGAACATTAATGTCCATAAATCTTTTTTTCTGAAGCGTGAAGGAATGAACAAATAACAAATCAAACACATAATCAAATTCTACAAAAATGCTATATTATATTCCTTTGAGATACGATCAAAATGTTCATTTGACATGTCATACCGCATGACATTGATGTATTTAAAGCCTTGCAAACCAATCATTTGTTGTATTGCTGAACTTTTTCAAAATGTTAAAAATTTATTTAATTTTGATGACATGCGTCTTAATACCGTTTGTGGCTAGTTGGCGTGGATTTTTGCTTGTAAGTATCATAAGTATGCAAAAAAAACAAGGTTGTAACAGAGACCTTCAGGGCAAAGCGCTTCGTCTCTGTGGAGGTTAGCGGAAGCCTTTGCATTAATTGTTAAAATGCTTGTTGATGAAACAATAAAATATCTTCTCAATTTTCAGGGTCCAGGAAGATGGATGGTTCTGGACATCAGTCCATGCGAAGGCCAGTTCGATTTTGTCTTTGATAAGTTGTGCCGCAAGAGGATCAATCGAACCCATGACTGTTTCGATTTATTCGTAAATCTCGACAAGGAGTTGAATTTCACGTACGGTGTAAGTTGATATAAATCCATTATTTTTGGTGCAATAGAAAAATGTTTCGAGCTCTCTTCGCTCGTTCTACAATGAAACTCTCTGCCCCTCATTGATACGAGCTCTTTCGCTCTTAAAACAACAATATTTATTAAAAGTCAGTTTACAATTTCATTCATCTTGCAAAAAATATTATTTTAGGCCTCGCCACTCGGTTAAAGCTTTTCATTTTGATGCGTAGCACCTAGTTATAATAACTAGCTAGACCACTGACTCACTGACTACTGGTAATACTGGTTATCAGTTGCAACTAATTAAACGGGAAACTGACCCTAACATAGAAGACAAATAATAATGATTATTCCGACAATCATTTAACGCCTTCGCCCTTTCTTCCAGGTATCCATTACCTTATGAATGATTTACCTTTGTAGGTGCAAATAGACATATTCCAAAAACTTGATGGCGGTTTCAAGTACTTCCAAACAATGGCCGACGATTGTGTCTGCACTTTCATCAAGAAATATTCAGAAGATAACTTCAGACGAGCTCTTGCTAATGCCAAAGTTGAAAATGCTGATTGTCCTATTGGGCCCGTAAGTAATATTATTCAGTACAGTTTAAAAGTCTCAGACTAACATGAAATATTTTGAAACCAACTGATGTACTCGTTTAATATTTGGTTGGCGCAGTGTCCGAGCTATTGATTGTCTGCTGCGTGTCGGGGGGTTTGATTCGCTTATGGCATACTTTAATTTGTTATACAGATAGTTAGATGTTCTGTTCAATAGATATAATTTAAGTGTGTGAACGCCCCTACGATACAGGAATAATTCCTAGTGTTGGCCGGTTTTCTATAATAAATACATATTGCAGGGTCCTATAATGATCCAAGATTTCGTGATGGACTACAGTAAACTGCCCAGAAGTGGTGTCTATGGGACATTCGAGGTCAAGGCGTACGCTATTTTACATAGAAAGAAGAGAGGCTGCATGAAGATCATACTTACCTTCGATGATCGAAACGGTGAGGAGAGCGATGAAGGTGATGATTAGAGTCCGGATTATATTATGCAAATGCACATTTGCATAAGCTGTTGCATATTATGGCTAGTTTTTTATATATTGCATATTTTGCCTTTAATCGGCTGATAATTTTTTACAAAAATGTGCGAGACGTATGATACTTGCAAGTGAATGTAGAATAAAATCTTTCAAGCTTTTGTTCTACATTTTAGTACTTCGATTAGTTATCAAGAACAACACAACAGTTACAACTTTTCAAATTGTAAATAACTGTATTATTGGTTGGGTATAAGACAAAAAATGTTTTACTGTCTGTCGTAGCCTGTAGAATCAGTCTGAAAAGAGGCTTACGAGGCCACTTTAGTGGAATCATTATATAAAACGATTTGCCTGTCATGAATTTCAATGCGTGATTTGCAATGTGTGATCATTAAATGACTGTATCGTGATGTATAATATTATCCTCACCGTTTTCGCCTCCTTGTTTAAACTAATCCTTAACCTGAGTGAATGTTTCTCTTCATATTATATAGATATAGGTGACAATGATTTTGAAAATCATGGAGTAAACCTAATCGTTAATAGAGATTCGACTGTATTCTTGCTTGTATCCACGTTATATTCTCGTTTGTATTCTATGATTGAGGAAAAATGGTTGGCATTTATCCTTTCAAACCTTGTTCAACACTGTTTTAAGATTAAAATATATACACTAAAATAAAAAAATATAGTTTTATGTTATGTTACCCTTTTGACAAAACCGCTTATGGTGATATTCTTCTTCTTAATCAAGTTGAAAAATCAATAATTTGTAAGTATCTACAGTATCCTCACGTAGGCGATAGGGGGCGACCGCTCGCGCCCGACATTGTACGAGGACATGCTGCGGGGCGAGACGAAATGGGAAGCGATCGCCTCCTTCTGCGAATCAGTCATGCTAGCGAAGGAGGAGGCGGGACGCTTGAGGGAAAGGACAGCGTCACCCGGCCGCAGCGCCACTGGGATCCCCACGTCATCGGATGTAGCGAGGCGAATGGAATTTCCATGACCCCGATCGTAACGGGCTATTGAAAGACACCGTGGATTTTAGTCAGTACAAGACTGACAGTCCCTCCCGCTCTGCGTTAGGGTTGTGGATTAATTTATAACACATTTGCTCGTAAAAGGTCTTTTACTGCACCACTATCAGTACTGTAATGTACCTTATTACGCACTAGTGCGGTAATGTAAAATGCATCAAGATGTTCCGTCTAAAACGGTACTTTTTTAAATCTTAGCAAAGAGTTTTTATGTCAGAAAAGTGGTCAACATTTTATGAATAAAATTAACTTTGAGAGATAAAATATAATAAAAAAAACATTCAATTCTTTAATTTAATTAATTTTGAAATTTAATTACAACCATTTATCCATAACAAAAATACAAAAGTATTAATTTACTTTATTAGTAATACTGGCTGTTTTTGTGCCTTTGCCATAAACAAAAGACGTTGATGCGCGAACTTCTCAACTTGGTTATCGATGTCAAAAATGGCGGCTGCGATCTGTCTTGAAAGAAAACCATTACAATTTTACAAAATACTCCTCAACCCGAATTTTGAGGATATATGTTGTCGACTCGAAATCTCTATTTTTTAATGTTTTATTATTCAGGTTAGCTTTCGGTCGAGTCTACCGTAGACCTGCACGAAATTATTAATATAGATGTCAAGTAATAATGAATTTATTCGTTTAATATAGTCCGAGTTTTATTTATTTCCTCACAAATGTGTTATAAAACGTCGTATGACATACGTGCGGTTTGATAATTACAGCCTCTGCTTTCTAATAGCACTAGCCCTACGGGCTCGTGCGAGCAATATCGCCTCGGCTGTAATGATCAACTTACCGCACTTGTATCATAATGTACTATGATGAACTTGATTTATGAAATCCAAAATCAATTGAAGTCACAATGGTGAAGATATAAAGGTATCAACGGAAACTGACAGATGAGGAAATAATAAGCGAAGAGTTGTTTAGAGCTCACGAAAGCTTACTACTAGGACACAAGCCAGTAGCCGAAGCGGATATAAAAAATAAACAGGTGGGCTACTTAGCTCATCATAAGGTTGTGAAAAAGGACAGGGATAAAATAAAGGAGAGTATAATCGGTGAAAAGGGTAAAGGTCAAGTACGGATAGGTAAAAAAAAACACTGGGGCTTACCTGGAATATTATTAAAAAAATATTATTTTAAAGACCTGTACCTAACTATGTTTGTTAATGCATAGCGTAGGTATTTGATTTGTGTTAGAACTTATTGTATACTTAGAAATTGAATGTATGAGTATGTAGGCATACTGGTTAAAACCAAAGTGTTTCTTTTTAGTTGTTATTATTTAGCTTACACTCATAATAATCTTGTTAACTTTACATTACTTGAGCTATTTAGTGTGTAGTACAAAATGTTAAATTTTGTTACATGATGTAAATTTTATTAAGGTCAATTTAAGTTTGCCCTTAATGGGGGGAGTATGTTTAACCTCGATCGTGTACACACGCCTTATAAAGTGAAAAAATGTGTTAGGCACACTGTTTCTTGTATATTAGTACACAGCGTCTCGATAGATGGTGCTGTGCAATTTTGTAGATCGCGGTATTAAAAGTCGTCACCGTTTAGTATATAAGGACCAGTGTAAATAGCCTAATCCTCTTTCTGCGAATAAACACCGTTGGAGCAGGGTTGCTGTCATTTTATTCCCTGATTCCATCCGAAGCCCTGCGAAGACCCTGACTGACATCATCGGGTCGATCACGCGGCTCTAGGTACTAACATCATTGTCGACAGAGGCAACCCTCGCAATTCACATCAATACGCGGCGGCGCGCATCTTCAAACCGAAACTTACTTTACGTTTGTGTAGTTAGGCACATTTTCGTTCACAGCGTCTATCGTCTTGAAAGTGTAGGCTATTATAGCGGTAGGTATTGAACATTTTGTATGGAGTGAGTTATATGTAATATGTGGCCAAAGCCTGTCAGGGTCGCGGAACTTATTTCCATCACCGTGACCCCGGAAGATAAAGGGCATTTGAAGGACACCGTGGATTTTAGTCAGACAGTCCCTTCCGCCCTGCCCGGGGTGGGTGGACTCATTTGATGATTTTACCACGCAAAAAAAAATTACAATGGTACAAATTTTACGAAATTCAAACTTTAAGAAGTATCATAATATATGGACATTTGAATTCACTGAGTTCTAAGCTAAAAATATGCGCAGACGAAGTCGCAGGCAGCGTTCTAGTCAATCTTTAAAGTGAACTTGTTTTGAGTTAGCTTAGCATAGTCGTACTTCACCCGGAATTGAACCTTACTTCTTGCCTGCAGTTTAAATTCTTATTCGTATGATACTTGATCACAGTTGCTTGTAGGAATATGCAAATTAATCTTTATGTATAAAAGAACAGGGTTTGTTATTAAGACTCGACTACAGCCGAAACCGCTAAACGCAGAAACTTGAATTTTGGCAGTCTACCATAATTATATTGGGAACAATAACACGGAAATTTGCGAAATTCTAAGGGGGTGAAAAGGTATCTAGACGGTGCTCCATTGGTATTGAAGACGATATTTAAGTTTGTATAGGAAAAAAATAAGGCACTAACTGATGAATTTGTAACTTAGTATGCAGAACTTAAACAAGAAATAATGAAACAAGTTTTTTGGGTGTTTCGAAAATCACCCCCTAAATTGGTGAAAAGGGGTGATTAAGTTTTAAGGGAAGGATTTTACTCAAAACTGGGCGTAAATTATCTCTCAATCAAATAAAGTATGCGTAATTATTTATATTCAAAAATCAATCCCTAGCGGGGTGAACATCGGAAAATCAGTTTGTCTACACTAAGATTTCAAACAGGGGAAAGATTGGATTGTTTGTTTGTATTGAATAGGCTCCGAATTACACTACAAGACCATTTTTAGATTTTCCAATAGGGCCTATAAAGAGTGTGACCGGGCACTCACTGAGTTCGGAGTCGCGGGTGGAGTGCTAGTTTTATATAAAGGTTTATTTTTGGAAGAAGTGCGACTCAGCAAATCTTGTGTTAGTTCGTTCAATAGATCTATATTGAACTCTGCAGACTTCCTCACAAATAAAGCGGGATGTTTATTTATTCTTTTTTCCAATTGCGTGAAAAATTAAATTATGAAAACATCAAACTCTTAATGTGTACTAATACTATTAATTTTCTTGTAGATACGATCAAAATGTTCATTTGACATGTCATGGAGGCTGATTGTATATAAAGCCGTGCAAATCTACAATTTATAGGAGATATAAAATGTGGAAATTTTCTTTATTATTGGTTGCTTTCGTCTGTATTTCATATGTGGCAAGTTGGCGTGGAATGATACTTGTAAGTTATTTTTTTTTTACTGATTTATAGTGGGCACTGTACTGGTTTGAAAGTCATGACATAGGTTTATTTCATATTTATCTGGCTTACCAACAATTAAGTACACATTTATGGGTTACATTGAATCAATGCGGGTCTAGTGTATCAATCTCTTAAAGGTAAGCACATCATTATTTTATTTATTTATTACAACTCAGCACTGGGTAATACGAAACCCCTTGTTGTCAGTGGTCTGAAATTCTTCAGACAATAAGTTATTTTGTTGATAGACTTGGGCCTGTAACGACTTTTAAAGATATACAACTGACAGCGCACCTCAAAGAGCTAATATGACGGGACCCCCTATCTTATCAGGAAACCATGACCCCGGAACTATTATCCACGGTGCTCCTATCACGGTCAGCATGAGTCTGACCGTCTCTGTCCGAAAACTCATTGGATTATCTTACTCACTCATTGGAATATGTACTCCATGTCCATGGTCGCCCGGGCACGCCGCAATAGCGGCGGTAAGACCCCTCTTTGAGGAGTGGCTGGATAGGCGTCACGGCGACCTAACCTTCCGCGTGACGCAGGTCCTTACCGGACACGGATGTTTCGGGAGGTACCTGTGTCTAATGAGAAAGGAAGACACGCGTGGGTGTCACCACTGCGTAGATCGCCCGGAGGACACAGTCGAGCATACGGTGCAGGACTGCCTCGCTTGGGCGGAGCACCGACACCTCACGACCTCACGGCGGCGATAGGTCTCCTCTCGCGACCAGCACTGGTCGCAGCCATGCTGCGGGGCGAGACGGAGTGGGAAGCGGTCGCCTCCTTCTGCGAAGCAGTCATGCTCGCGAAGGAGGAGGCGCGCCGTGCGAGAGAGAGGAAAATGTCCCCCCTCCGCCCCACCCGCGGTGGTGGACGCCCACGGCGTCGGACGTCGCATGACGATCTCCGGCCACCGTAGGCGCGGGCATGCGGGCAGCGAGTAAAGGGCAACTCGACGCCCGACCATGCCCGTGTCGACAGCGCGTCGTGTTCCACGCGCGCCTCAAAGAGCTGTCAGCAAAATGACGGGGCCCCCTCTCAGAGGGCTAAAGCCTGCCGGGGTCGCGGGACTCATACCATCACCGTGACCCCGGAACATAAAGGGCTATTGAAGGACACCGTGGATTTTAGTCGGTACAAGTCTGACAGTCCCTCCCGCCCTGCCCGGGTTGGGAGGCCTCATTTGATGATTTTACCACGATAAAATAATAATAATAATGTCCATGGTCGCCACCAAGTCGCCACGGACAGTTCTAGCCAAGCGCAAATAATTTTTAAAAACTACTGATATGTTTCAGGGCACAGGACAATGGTTGTGTATGAATGTAGTGCTCTGTGAGAACCCGGAGCAGTACGAGATGAAGTTCAACATCGGTCGCAGGAAGATCAACCGCACCCATGATTGCTTCAATATTCACGTAGATCTCCACCGAGAAGTCAACAATTCGTATGGCGTAAGTTATTGATTCTAAGATTACGAAGAACAGGGTTTCCATGTACAGTTGAATCCGTTTATTATGACATTGAAGGGACCGTCATTCTAAGCGGACGTCATACAAAGCATTTTGTACAAAATAAACAACCTCCTGTTTTTGTCAGTATGTATTTATTTTAACAGACAGACAATATAGAACTAAGTCAATAATATTAATTGTTACTACCCACTGAGACTCAAAACAACCATGCATGCGCCGAACATCATCGGGTATCACGTGACGCTTCCGAACACTTGTCGAAGTTGTTGAAAGAATTTTCTATGAAAACCAAACTTCGCTGTGTAATACGTCATAATAAGCGGTTGGTCATTATAAGCGGAGTCATAATAAACGGATTCTACTGTATTAGATATTCCGTTGAAAGGACAGGTGTACTGTTGGCTATCAAGTGTTGCGTGTGACGGTCTGGTGAACTGCTGCATAAATAATCTAGTCGTCTCTATTCAATGGTACCCAATCTTTAACCCTGAGCACCTAAGTTACTTCGCTTCTTTTCTCTTGACAGTTCACCTTTAATTCGTTCACACTAGGAGTTTCCCCTGTACCGTGAGTGCGTTTACAATCATTACACGAACAGCCAAATAAACTTGCCGTAGTCTATTTTGTCGTTTGCATCTAGTATGCAGAGTATACTAGTCATTTTTTTTTCAGCAGGCGGCGCGATGATTAATAAACTGTATAATTTTAATCACCGACCGCTTATTATCTTTTTTTTGTAAACTTTAAATTATTTTCCACGTTACAGATCCAAATAGATGCATATCAATTAGTCGACGGAGGCTTCAAGTTCTTCCAGACATTAGCCGATGATTGCGCCTGCACATACCTTATGAAACATGCAGAAAAGAATGTAAAGCGTGCGCTCACATTGGGACACATTGATCCTCCCGACTGCCCCATAAAACCCGTAAGATCAAAACCACAGTAATCCACAACCACGACGAACCAGAAACATCACATAGGTCGTGACAGAGATATTGCTCTATGAAGCCGAAACTGCCGGTTTTCTCTGCCTAAAATTCGATGTGCAATATTTATCGCTGGTACCCGTACATATAAAGGGTAGGTCGATCGAGGAGCTCCTGGCTATCCGTGCATCATCGTGAGGTTAAGTAGTGGTGCCAAGGTCAGTCCCAGGATGGGAGACCGTTATTACATACTCATCGTGTTCAAATCACATTAAGCCACTAGTCTCGTCAATATAAAATACTGGTATTGGCCAATCGTGAGCCGATTCTGCTAGCAGTTACGGCCGCGTGTAAGTCGAAAATTCTAGATTCTAGACTATACGCCGTGTTAGAGTAAAAAACTTTATACATCCATCCATTAAAACTTTCACATTTATAATTACAGGGTAAACACTACATCGATGATTTTGTAATGGACTACCGACAGCTGCCGAAACATGGTGTTTACGGAACATTTTTGGCAGTCGTAAAATTTACCTATGAAAAAGCGACAGTGGCCTGTCTCAAATGTGTACTTAACTTTGACGAGCAAAACGGAGAAAATAGCGAAGAAGAAGATAATGAATTGCCTGAGCTTCCCTTTGCAAGAGTGTAATTTATGTATAAAAACGTAATTAAAGTATTATTTTATTGAAAATTTCGTTTCATTGGGTAGTTAAATCATCAAAGGGGTCGCGGCATGGGTGAGGCGCAAGAGACTCTTTAACTCCTGAAATTCAGAAAAAAACAATGATTATCACCAGAATAGTACCGAGACAATAGAGCTCGTCGATGTTCTGGAGAGCGAATTCAACTGTTGGATCCTGCAACGAAATTATTTAAAAAAGGAATAGCGGAGGAGTAGGCAAATACGCGCTGGCATCGCAGACTCGGTTCTCGACCGTCCCGGCTGTGCTATTGTTTTTATGCGTAAAATCTTACCGCGTCCGCACGGTCCACGCTGCCGCCTTCCCGCTCACCTCATAATTCGAGACAGAGGCTTTATGGTGATAAGATATGGAAAGTTCCACGGTCATTGTATTAACCGTCGACCACCTTTTAAAAGAAACTTCAAAAGAAATGGGTAGGAAATCGACGACCTTGTTTTACCATTAATTATTTAGTTTGAAGATGACTAAGTGTCAGAAGAAGAAAATAGTCGCAAATCTATCTGCATTCTTAGCATGACCAATTATATCTCTATTCTACAAAACGATAAATCTTTCTTTTGTCTTTTGTTCAGACGACAAAACCCGTTTCGACGGCGCCATGTTACGCGTGCTGTACCCATACCATGAGTTGTCATTACGATACTCGATCATTGACCGCTCTCATTGGTTGAGAGTTCGTACAACCTTGGAGCGGGCCAATGAGAGCGCCAAACGCGGTCGATATCGATGATCAAGTATCATAATGACAACTCATGGTATGGGTACTGAAAACATCCACGAAACTGAAAGTACTGGTATTCTGGAAAGTTTTGAGGTTTCTATGAAACGTAATCATCCTTTCCATCTATCATACTCAAGATTCACTAGATTGCAGTTTCTGAAGCTGCATTCTTAGCATAACTGTATTCAGTCGCAGGCCGGAACAATACTACAATGTGTTTCCACTATGTGTCCTACACCAATAAACAAGTTATCTCGTACCAATCATTACAAAATAACAAAGGCTAACCATGGAATATCTAATAAAATCAAACATATTAACGAGCCATTCCTGTATAAACATTATAGATAAAATCAATATGGTCTTTAGACATGTCATAGAGTCTATTTAAGGCTGTGCAAACAAGGCTTGGTATGTTAACTATGGTGAGCAAAATAATGTGGACTGTTTTGTTTTTTGTAAGCTGTACTTGTTTGATGGTCAACGGTTTTGGAAATGAAGAGATTCTGGTACGTTTTTATTAAAAGCTTTATTTAAATTTCAGATGTATAAATGGGTTTAGTATTGAATTACTTTATCATACCAACATTTTTTTTTATCCTTAACTGTATGTAAAATAAAAAATCGAGTTTTTCGCTGACCATTGGGGTTAGCGAAAGACTCGGATTATTATTCGATTTTTCTTCGAACCAAACGAATCTAGCCTATTACAGGGTATTTAATTTTATTTATTAGAACTATAAGAATATTTAAAAATAGATTTTATCTATATAATTAAATAGGAGATATATAAAAGCAAACCGTCCCTTAATGGCTCATCACCGAAAGAATGCACAGCGAAAGAATAAAGTGGAAATGCCCCAAATCCCGGAATTACTTTTGAAAAGAGCAGAAAAATCCTGACTTATTAAATAAAAAAGTTATTTCTAGACTACAAACAAAAGTATTTTCGTATTTATAAAAATGTGTGCTTAAGACTATAATAATTTCTATTGGGAAATAAATCGAAAAAAAATTGTATGCTAATTCTCTTTGTTTTATCTATCTCGGTATTCAAAACACAAAATTTTTTATAATACTGTTGGACACAGGGGGTTTAGAAATCCCAGGAAGAATACTTAAAAAACTCTACCTAATTCCGACCACTGCTCATCACGAAATCTCAAAAATTACAAGTGCGACGATTTTCTGCATGGAGATTCTTTTTAGGCCGAAATTCGTCTTAGTAAGCAACTAAGACGAATGTCGTTCGATAGCTAGTTATTTATATTTTCAGGGTAAAGGACGATGGTTGGTATTAAGCAACTTGGAGTGTGAAAACCCTGAGCAGTATGAGATACAATTAGACATTACTCGGAGGAAGCTCAACCGGACACACGACGCCTTCAGTATGCACGCTGAGTTCAACGATGAAATGAATTCTTCATATGGTGTAAGTACATAAGTAAGGTTCCTATATGGTTCAGAGAAATGGACCCAAGTTGTCTTTGAGTAGCGGAAAGGACTGCCAGACTCGTACTGTCCAAAGCAGCGGTCGGCAACCTTTTGGTAGGCAAGGAACGTATCGTGAGAAAATCAATTTACAAGCCGTAACATGGAGTTTAAAAATATATGCAATATCTAAGGAGAAGTAAATTTACGAAGGATTTCAGTGGTTTAATTAACCTTCTTCATGGAAAAGAAATGTTTATTATGTTATGTTTTTCATGAATGTTTCAGTACGAAGCAATAGCAAATAAGGAAGTGGATGGTGGTTACAAATTACACACAACGCTGAGTGACGATAGTTTCTGCAACACGGCAGAAAAATATGGTGGAGATAACTGGCGGGCACTCCTCACAAAGGCTAACGTAGATCCACCTGAATGTCCAATACCTAAGGTAATTATAATTTTATCTTCAAGAAAATTATAACTTGCTCACAGACAAAGCACGGTCTAAACTGTTTTTTGTGATCAATAGCTTCAAAGGCTTCACTACCAAAAGAAGTTCCTATCCTCAGCTGATCGTGTTTCGTCGTAGCGATCGTGTTTTGTTTTTTATCTACCCGCAAAAAACCGCGCGTTTTATGTCGTATGTCGTAGTGGTAAGGTTGATTTTCACCTGTAGTTAGAATTGCGTCGCATCACGCTATGGGTAAGCTCCCTAACATTCGCATGAATGCTCATTACAAGTGAATGCTCAAGTTTATTAGCACTTTCATGTTAAATATTACATTTGATTGTATATTTTACTCGCCAGGGTCCTTTTGCAATCGACGATTTCGTGGTGAATTATGACGAGTTAGAAGAAACTGGCATGTACGGAAAATACGACGTGTCTCTTTACTTCGTGTACATGGGGAAGAGACTCGCATGCTCGCGTTGGCTCCTGCAGTTCGAGAAGCGACAAGACGACGACGACGATGATGATGATGATGAAGATTATTGAAAACTAGCACTCCACCCACGAATTTGTAGATTATAAAAGCAATATAACCTATATAACCTTAGGAATAATGTAGCTTTCTACTGGAGAAAGAAATTAAAAGTAAAAAAAATACATCTATAGAACATTACTGTAGACCAGGTGACAAATATTGTTGTTTTCTCTATTTCGTACGTGTATCAGATATCCGTTTCTGAAACTATATAATAAACGTAATTTTGAGAAATATTCCTTTTTCCATATTTTTTAAAACATTACTTTTTTTTCATCTATGGTTTTGTTTTCCCAAAAAAAACCATAAATGAAAAGTGCAATTGTACAAAGCTTCTTCTTCCTTATAAAATTGGATACACGCTTTAATAACGCACCTTTATGGCCATCAATCTTCAATTCCACATCAAATCAGAAGTATTATGTTGTTTTTTCACAATATCATTCTCGTTAACGCTGATTTTGGCAACATAGCGCAGTATTTAAGTTTTCGATAAAAATGTGCGTTTACAAGTAATTTCTATGTACTTTTGCGGCCTTCTTGAAAGCCTTTTTTAGGCTCCTAGAATTATATAATAAGAATAAATACTAACAAGTAAAGGGAATAGTACTAACCTGACAACTAGCTCGAACTGATGATGGTGCAGCAGATGCTTGTTGCTGGGCAGGCGGGCGGCCAGGTCCCGCACCAGCGCTGCGCGTGCGCCGGCCGCACGCAGCGCGCGCACCACGCCCGGGAGGGACTTGCGGGCGTCCGCGTAGCGACACTCGAATATCGCCGCTATGCACGAGCGTAGGACCTAACCAAAAACACTTAATTATAATACTTTTTCACTTCACACGCTCGGAAAGATTCTATGCAAAACGCCAGTTGTGTGTTGCGCTCGCCTCGGCAACAAAGTTATTCAACCTTACGAGAGGTTGAATTACTTTTTTGATAACTTCGCTACGTTCCGGATTCTTTATTTAAAATGAACAATTGAACCTCCTCGCTGCGGTACGGAGGTTTACCCCCAGAATCCTTAGTGTCGCTTCGCTTCGGGATTCAATACGCCCGTGATGTAAAACAATGCTTTACTCCCTTGGTGCGTAATCTACTAGGTATTGAACGAAAAGGGGAAAACATACGTACGGTAATCGAATAATTTCATTAGTTGAAGTCAATGTAGTATATTTTTCTGCTTTGATTTATATTTTACAATTTTGAATAAGTTTACACATACAAACACTTGAGATACATCAGACTTATAGATTAGTACACCAATTTCTTAGAGAATTTGGAACATATCTGCACTATTCCAATAAATTGTCTCCACTTTGGAGGCGTGCTAAATTCTTTGGAACTATTCGAGATGATTTTACAGGTAAAATATTCATTTTTTTTTATAAATATTTCAGAATACACGATTTTGATTTATGCGGATGGATTACGAATCAAATTCATTGGCTTTTTATCAAAAAGCATACCTCTAATCTTCTGGCAGAGTTAGTTAGCAGTAGATGTCCGTAGTCAGCTGCGCCTGTTGGCGGCGCGGCTGGCGGGACGATGCGCGCTTGTGGTGGACGGAGTGCTGTCAACCTGAAAAAACAACAAATAAACCTTGGGTTTGTAAAAGTTGGGAACAGTAATGGTTGCGAGAATGTCTAAAGGTAGCCGTGACCCTGGACCATAAAAGGCTATTGAAGAAAGTAGAATGTAGGCTATTGAAGGAAAGTAGAACGTAGGCTATTGAAGGCGTAAGTGCCGGAGCACTCGGTGCGTTGCGGCACTGCACCGCAATAATAATTTTGCCCTACTGGCAGGCGCATGGGACAATCATTTGTGAGGCGAAATCTTTGCGGTGCGGCGCCGCAAAGCTGATATTCCAACCGTCCGTGGACCGGGAGGAATCATTTGATGATTTTACCACTAAAAAGAATGGGTTACAGTAAGACCCACTACTAACTAGGTTGAGGAAGTCAGATACGTAGCCACTCCATATAACATCAACTGCATCCGATTCAACGGAGGCTGACAACGACGATATATTACTAGACTCCGCATGCACGATTTAGGGAACAAAAACTATTCTGTCAACTCGCTGACGTACTACGAAAGCGAGGGGGGCGGCGTACTGCGTTGTGATTGGCTAACTCAAGGTCTGTTCTGTCTCAAGGTATGTTTACGGCTCACAGGATTGGTCGAAATAAGACGGATATAAGACTTTTTCGCCTAATGTGTTGACAAACATCGGTCGCCTGTTATTAGGAGTCTAGTAATATATCGTCGATGGAGGCTGATCTTTCCATACATAGTGGAAAAGTCTAGGCAGGTGATGACTTACTTGGGATTGGTAGCACTTCTCTGTGCAACTTCTCTCATAACTTCTCTAACTCTTGCTGCATCTAATGGCGGGAGTGGCGGTTGGTGGATACGAGATGAAGCGCCCTCTGGTGGCCGTAAAATGCGTTGCTGGAATGCCTGGAAAATAATGTTTGGCTGTAAAATATTGAAACGGCAGGAAAGTAAAACTAGGTTCAAGGATTTCCAGATAACGCCTTAAATTAAAATTCTATCTCAATCCAAATTCTGATAAGTTTTCAGTGTCGGCTGCTTCTGATTGGACGTCTGTAACACTCGAATAGGCAAATACGGACGTCGAATTGTTACAAAGATCGGGATCAAGGTTGCGGCCGTGATAGATTATTATGATCTATTTCCAGCATAAATAACTAGGCAGTAGCGAATGGTATTCCTGAATGAAAATAAAAAAAAACTCCTATAAGGCCCGTCTTAAGTATGTTTGACATTTTTAAACAGATAGTAATTTAAGGCATCTGCAAATAGTGTGGATGAGAACCTTTTAAACCACCAACCATAAAAATTTATCACAATATTAATTCAATTGTGTACAGTATGTATGTATTTGCTATATAGCTCACAGGCCACAGATGTCTAAAATAATGTTCTTACTTGTGGATTAGGATTTTCATTAAGATGTAACTGCATTGCTAAGTCTTGTAAATGCTGTAATTCCAGTTCTGGATTCAAAGTTTCAAGTCGATTTTGTTCCGGAAGGTTTCTGAAATGAAAATAATAATTGAAACGATTATAGAAGCAATTGATCGATTGAGGCGATTACAGATGGACGGGTCATAGTTCTGTTTAAACGGCAAAGCCTAGGGTAAGAGGACTCATTTCTTGATTTTCCACCGCAAAAAGGCACATTTCCACAAAAAGAGTCTTTACGCCCTGGCTATCAGACTCTTACTAACTAATATTCCACCCTGTTCCTTCGGCAGGCTTTAGCGTTCCAACGCCACAGTATCCAGCTTAGACGATCCCGTGAAAGACGAGGTAGGTTTGGTTTAAGAGATATGATGACTTACTGCACAAGCTCGTCCCATATATCAGTGGCCCTCCAAGGAGGACCCCTTTCAGCGACCAGCCCGTTAAAGAACATGGAGTCTAATAGTCTCACGGCGAACTGACACTGTGAGAGTCCGCGGGCTCCGAGGAAACCCATCTTGTGGAACGTCAGGACTGGAGACGGGTGGATGCGGATTATTGTGAGGCAGTGTCTGAAACATACATCAAAAATAATAATTATACTTTCATACTAAGTTAGCTGGAAAAGCGAGGGGCGGAGGATTCAGCTTGTTTTGTTTTTAATGATGGCCTGTAAAAAGCTGTTTATCAGAATTTCATCCATGTTTATACCAACCAAACCACGTGCGGGGCAGTGTTGAGTAGTTTTTATGTTTTGCTTTTAAAGCAAAATTTCTTTCGAATATAATTGGATATGACTTAAATAAATATTAACCAAACATACCTATAACCCTGTAGCAGCTTCGCCAATGTTCTCATGAATACAGCCCTGATCTCCTTATCCAGCATATGTGGCGGTGATGAGGCAGGCGGTGGAGGGGCAAAGGCCGAGTCTGCGGACCGAAGCTCTGGCTGCAGGACCAACGCTAGGGCTTCTTGCAGAGAGGCGAGGAGCTTGCCTTCCGGACGAGGGATGTTCACTCCTGCTGGTATGTGAAGAGAGCCAACGTCTAGGTCTGCTACTATTACGTCCAGCTGGAAAAAGTAAAAAGAAATAAATGTATTAGTACAATTATTAAAGCGCTGGAAGTAGCAATAATAAATCTAAGCAAGTTTCGCGTCCGCTTCCGCTCTAACGAACTGGAAATCATTAGAGGTCTTTGCTGGATGCTTTACAAAATTGACAGCTGCAGGCCTTCAGTAATAATTAGATGAGACTTTGCTTAGAGAGATCAGGGATGAACAAGTATACATAGGTCTATATCGAATTGACGTAACTCTCTACAGATTACATCAGCCGCCTATTAATCCCAAAACTTCTGTTATGATCAATCTATATCTATATCTATACATATAATAAAATAGTAGGAAAGTCAAAACTGTACATTGAATATTTTTTTAAAAGAATACTTGGGGTGTGATCTACAATCGATACCGAAGCCAAAAATATAGTTTTTAGAATTTTTGTCTGTTTGTCTGTTTGTCTGTTTATCTGTTTGTCTGTTTGTCTGTATGTATGTCCGGGATAAACTCAAAAAGTACTGGACGGATTTAAATGATTCTTTTTTTGTTGTATAGGTATTAAGTCTGGTCAAAACATAGGCTATAATTTATTTTGAAAACTTGAACAACTGGCGCAGAACCGCAACAGACCAGCTAAACTATAAGAGATACAAAAATGGTGCCATAGCAAAAATTGTTCCACGTGATGAGCATTTTCTGCTGAGAGAATTAGTTTGAAGATCTGGAACACCTGATGTGGAACTCCAAGAGCCCAGCTACACTATAACATATACAGGAATAACGTCTCAGCAAAGTTGTTCGGCCTGATAAGCACTCTCTGTGGACATATAAAAATTGAAGATCTGGAACACCTGATGTGGAACTCCAAGAGCCCAGTTACACTATAACATATACAGGTATGACGTCTTAGCAAGAGTTGTTCAGCGTGATGAGCACTCTCTGTTGACGTATAAAAATTGAAGATCTAGGACACCTAATGTGGAACTCCAAGAGCCCAGCTCCCCGCGGTGGTGGACGCCCACGGCGTCGGACGTCACAAGACGATCTTCGGCCACCGTAGGCGCGGGCATGCGGACGGCGAGTAAAGGGCAACTCGCCGTCCGACCATGAACCGCGCGTCGTGTTCAGAGGGCTACAGCCTGCCGGGGTCGCGGGACTTATACCATCACCGTTACCCCGGAACATAAAGGGCTATTGAAGGACACCGTGGATTTTAGTCAGTACAAGTTTGACAGTCCCTCCCGCCCTACCCGGGGTTGCAGGACCCATCTGATGACTTCACTACGTAAAAAAAAAAAACAAAAAAAAAACTGTATGAACTGTACTCGCCTTATCTACTAAACAACTCAACGCCCTGTTGAAAAATTCAACCTGTATAGGCATGACGTCTTAGAAAGAGCTGTTCAGCCTAATGAGCATTATCTATTGATGTATTAAAATATAAGATTTGGAACACCTGATGTGGAAATCAAGGCTATCACTAATTTCACGGACTGATTTTCGATGACGATTAATATATTAATACAATTTTTATTCTACACTGGCCAAACTCCCATGAATTTTTTACCCGGGCTCTTGGAGTTGGGTATCAGACTTTTCAGATCTTCGATTTTGCCGACCCCATTGTCGCTGGCATAAGCAACAAGATCCGCGTACGAAGTCGCGGGCAGAAGCTAGTAGTACTAATAAATTCATGTAAAACTAAACTGGACAACATTAACTTACCAGTTCTGAAACCTCCTCCTTCAAACTGGAATGTACCCCAATCAGGAACGGCGTAGGAGTAGCCAAGACCTCTGCCAACCCCGCCGGTAGTAATGGGATGTATACGTGAGCATATCTGAAGGGGAACATGAGAGCCGCTAGGGCTCTGCATGCGGCCGCCAAGCGGGCTGCTGCTAAGGAGACCAGTAACACTTTGTGCTCACTCATCACTGCGCACCATAAAGTAACTGAGTTGTGAATACCTGGAATTTAGAAGTTGGGTGTGTTAGGAAAGCAATAAAAATTTGTAATATCAGTATCGGTTTAGGGGTTAAGCTTTCCGAATTTAAAACTCCGCATTATATCTTTTAAAGGGTTGCTAATCCAAGTCTTGAAGGGGTAATACAGGCAAGTGAAGACTGTTTAACTCATTTAAAAGGCAGAAAAAAAATGTTGGTTCCTACTAAGAACCGTGGGGTTTTAGTCGGTTCAAGTCCTCCGGTTAAATCCTTCGATGTCTTCTTCTCAAAAAACATTTCTTTTCAAAATTTGAAAATTCATTTCAATAAAAAAGGCGATGCTGCTCGCATTACGTTTTCACTTATGAGATCAGTTGCAGAAGAAGCTTCATTGTTAATTTCTTGCTAGTAATCTTCACTTACCCAGTAACCTCAGCAGCATATAAACAGCGGTGTGTGTAACAGGCATGGGCGGCGCGGCGGGTGGTTGCAGCGCCTGGCGGTCACCGGCGCCGATGCTGAAGCGCACCTGCGGCCCGCCCGCGCCCGGCACCAGCACGCCGCCCACCAGGTTACCGACCAATGTCTCTAGGGGTACGCCTAGATTCTCCACCCATACTGTGTAGATTATGCCCAGGCAGTTCTGGAATAGGAGAAAAAATGGGGTTAATGTGTGAGTTTGCAGTAAAAGGGAAAAACGGGCGTTTTGGTGTTAAACTCGACAAAATGTCTTGACCTTTTAGAATGATGGTCAAAGATCAGCAGACCCTCAATTATCAAAAAGAACCAATAGAAAAATTCGTTCGCGAATTCTTCCGTAGTTTTAATTTCTTGTGCAAATTTTGACAGATTTCAAAGCATCTTGAAAAAATCCCGGTTTTCTCAAGGCATTTGTAGAATCTGGACCTATTTCTGACCAATTTGGTTTTGTTTAAATGCAGGCAGCGTTCCCAGGACAATTGCCATGTACGATAATAGGTTTTGGTAAACTTACTCTGAAGGTATCGATGTAGTCCTGTCTCGACACGATGACCAGACATTTTGGAGCATACATGATGCTGTGGTGGGTGATGTTTGGTACCGGCCGCGTTGATTCTAAAGATTCTTCGTCCTGCGAACAAATGAATAAAACATTTTGAGATCGTCTTACAAGTATGAGTGGTTGTAGAAGTTCTGGAATGTCCGATGAAACATTTGCAAATATGTAATGTCAAATCATCAATATCAACACGTTTAAGTCAATCGGTAGACTAATCATATATGCATAATGCATCATATCCATCAACATCATTTTTTTTCCATAAACTTAGGAAGAAGTACAACACGTTCCGTTCTTCCCGCCCTTTTCAATGGTAACTCTATGATTCATAAATGAAAAAAAAAGTCCAAAGTTATTACCCCAAAATAATTGAAAACTGAAACCTCGTATTTCCCGGGTCAAGACATCCGCATCGTGATAAAAAGGGGCCATCAACTTTGCGATAGCCGCCTCAGGCCGGATAATGGCAAAAATGACGTGATATTAGACTGTAAAATGAGCATTTTTGATGGCGCCCTCTCCGTCGCCTCTCTTAAATAATATTGGGGTGGGGTCCTTGGGGCAAGCTCATTTTGTTATTATATGATAGCTTGTGACAGCTAGTAAACAACAAATACTGCAATATCTTTCTGGTACCGTATTACAATCGTGATTGTAATGGTAATAACAGGTAGGTACAGTCGACTAATACAAATAATGCTCTATGATTTATTATAACCAAGGTGTATCTAAAACTAAATATTTTTACGGTTGGAAAGTAAAATATAGTAACCAATTTATAAATAATAAGAACTTTTATATTACCTATATTCTTACAAATAAAGATATCATTCATTCCATGAAAGAAAATACCTACTTTCAATGCTTGATTATATGCAAAAAGACTATCAGCCTATAAGGTCCCTATGTGAGAGCGAGCAATCTACCACACGAGCTTATGGCGGTCCACAATGACCACAAGTGTCACATAAATATATTTTACCCAGTCCCAAAAGTGATAGGTAAAAGAAAAATGTGGTACTTCGAAAAGATACCCTCCTATCTAAATATCCTAATTGCTATGCAAAATATGTCCTCACAATCGAAGGTCGCGAAGCCTATCGATAACACTCGAGCACAATCGATTCTTCGGCCCTCATCGCTTATCGCACTTGACGACACCGACGATGCGAACTGTTGGCTCAGAGAAATACAGAAGGTATACTCCATAACAAAACTGGTGGAATTAGGGTATACTGTTGGGTACACTTACGTACTTACTACTACTACTTACTTCTGACTCTTCTGGGATTACGGACGTAATTTAAATTAATGTAGGATGTCGCGATGAAATGCGATGTAGAATATTATTTGTTTCGCATGTGGCGGTACCAATACCAAAGCGTATGAAACGTACCTTCTGTAACAATCTGTCTCCTTGGTACCAGTAAAACGAATGCATTATCGTTTGAAATTGAACAGAACTATTGTGCACATGCACCGGCTACTTGCCGTGGTTCGCAGAAGTTATGCGATGAGAGTTTGAGGAATTATGCCCATTATTGATTTTCTCGTTACCAAGTCACGGAGAAATGGAAATTCCGTGGAAGGAATGCTGTAGAGCTATTTATAGATCGCTGCTAAAAATAAAAGGAATTCGCGAAATGCGGACTATGCGAGAAATCCCGGAAATAGAAACGCGCGATGTAAGTGAACAGGCATCTCAGCGTAATAATACGGTAACTACAGCTATGTATTCTGATTTATTTACATAAACTAATCAATGAGGATCTGGATCACATTCGAGGTTCAAATGTTTTTGTAACGGTCAATGTTCAGATATTAACGGTACCAATGAAAAGTCAAGACTACTCCAAGCAGGAGTATCAAGTAAATGAGTGAATAAGAACGCGAATCGAAACTTTGTAATTATTATGTTATCAACTATCAGCAATCTCTAAATTATTATTCATAGATATTTATTTACACTTGCATCGGCTTACGGTTTTTTTTTTGTTTTATAGGTCTTGCTCGTAACATATCATACTAATTCAAAGTTAAAATCTCTTTCAAAGATTGTTTCAATTCACCCCTCCTCCTCCTTTTTTGGATTGCCTGGTTACCTTCTTAGACATTACCAGGATCAGCAGGGTCTCGATTCACCCCTCTGTCTTTATTTACCCTTCTTTATGCGTTACCTACCTAATGTACAACAACTTAGCTAAAAACCCATTTTTCCTTCTAACTTTGATATCATTTCGGGAGTCAACGCCATCTTATCTCCTTGACAACAAACGATGGGTTGTTTGATACCCATATACATACATTATAACATTTTTTTTTGCGTGGTAAAATCATCAAATGAGTCCTCCCAGCCCGGGCAGGGCGAGAGGGAATGTCAGACTTTTACTGACTAAAATCCACGGTGTCTTCAATAGCCCTTTAGGGTCCGGTGTCACGGTGATGGAAATAATTCCCGCGACACCGGCAGGCTTTGGCCCTCTGTGAGGGGGCCCCGTCATTTTGCTGACAGCTCTTTGAGGCGCGCGTGGAACACGACGCGCCGTCGACCCATACAGTATAACTAACAGATAATCCAAACTGTTGACTTAACAGAGAATTAATCCAACAATCGACTAATTACAAGTATGAATAGATTAGCCTCATACATAGCTTGGAATACAGACAAGTTAGTAGTCCGTAATGCCGCAGAGAGCCGACGCTTCCGCCGGCGACGCGGAAGCAACGCAATCGTAATAATGATGACTTTGATTGTGAACTGCGATGGTACTTTTAGTCGCAGGAGATGATGTATGGTGGGAACTTGTTGGCTCATAAAGAAATGAAGAAATTATAAAGAATGTGTGGATTAGATTAATCAAATGAAATCAAAAGCATTTATTTCAAGTAGACCAATTACCGGCACTTTTGAATTGTCAAAGACATAAAAAAAATAATTAAATTCTACAAAGTTATGGCTCAGTCCCAGTCACAAGACATAAAAACTGTGAAAGTACCGTAGATGCCCATTCCAAGAAGTAGACCTCTATGGAGAAGAACGGGCAAGAAACTTTATGGACACTTTTTAGATCGCCAAACATTATTACAAGACCTAATACAGGTGGCTAAGTACACACAAGGTTGATCTTCTAGGTTTAGCTGCGATTTTCCACGTCGGTTAGGCGACCAACTATATGATATCAAGATTTCACCATGCCTCGAGAAGCATGTTTAAGCAGTTTCAGTCGGCTGTCATTTGTAGAATTTTGATACGCGTTACAGGTAGACAAAGTCTTGAAATTGTTATAATAAACAATCTTAAGGGATAACGTACTACTGGTACTACCCAGTACTCACTGGGTTATGTAGTTCAGATAAGCAATCGCATGTAAAATACTGGTATTTAGCTGGTAAGCCTGGAAGCAAAAGTCCCAACATAATTCAGATAAAGACTAGAAATCTTTAAGCTGATGATGAAGATTTACAAGTAGTAACCGACAGATCTTTCAAAACATCCAATTGGTAAACTGATTCAAATCAAAGTCAAAGTTAAATAAAGCACAAAACATGACTCAAACATGGCGTTGATTTAGATGGCTTATTAGAAACTAATATTCAAAGTTATACCAATTTCTAAAACCAAACCGTCTTTGGCTTCACTTGCCTTGTTTATGATCAAAAGCTTGATGAAGGTATTTAGTATACATAACAGTAAATATTACGTATACAAGACCACACAATGTGGTATTGTCGGTACTAATGTGGATTGTTTGAACACATGCTGACGGCAAATATTAGCCAGCTGTAAATTACGAAATTTTAAAATAACGGTAGTCAAATATCAGAGAGATCACGACTTATTTAACGTTCTGATTGTGTAATAATTATAATAAACGAAATATTATGTTATAAGGTCGGTTAAATAATAAAAAAAAAGTCTGTTTGCTAATTCAGGTTTAACAATTTTGGTATAAGTCTTTTCTGTGGTTACCGTAGCAATGGTACGCAAATGGCGAAGGAGGGATCATTACAATAGTGAAATCTACTTAAAGAGGAAGGAGGAGGAAGTTAACCGGTTATCATTCGTAGAAGTCGACAAATAGCCTGTACAAAGACAACAAGACTCTTGTCGAAGATAATGTTACCACGTAAATGGACTGTTATGCTGCATCTGGGTTCACTGTAATCGACAAAGTCTAGGACTTTGGGTAGATGATGAGCTAATATTTTCGCGCTCGATCAAACCAATGAAACCTCAAGTGCGTTAAAATCGTATCCGATTGCTTTAAGCGTCAATCTAAATTTCGCAGCAACGAAAATTCAACGGTGATCGAATACGACAGGTTGAAAATTGAGTTTTCCACGACGACGGATATTGGCATGTTTAGTAACGTCAAATATGAATATTGCATCGGAATCGAATCGTAGATAACATGAACTGTCTAGGATTTATTGGAGATGGAACAAATAAATATTGGAACAAAAAAATGAACAGATACGGGTTTTTATATAGCAAGAATTAGTAGTTACCTACCTTACCTTATGCATAGAAATGGAATTTGATTTTCACAATGCTGTCAGCATTTTCTAAAGTGTCTTTCTTTTTCCAGAACTCCTAACCAAAACCTTCTCTGTTCCTTTTTTCTAATTTCATTGTTGTTGCAATTATGTCAATTTATTCATTAGAAGCGCCAGCCTGACAAAGGAAGTTATTAAAAACGGTCCCCAGCCCCTTTTATGTTAAGCCTCCATCACGCTTTATTTTTTTAAGCAAAGTGAGTATTACAACAGTATGAAACGGATAAGGCTGACTCAATAACTACTATTGAGTATCAAATTTGAAACAGGACAATATTTACAAAATATTAAAGTTTGCTAGCCAATGGTTGAAATCCCGTCATGTTTCGTATCGACGCTCAAAATATTAAACACAGACTTAACATGTGGTCAATGTGTGACAGATGTAGATGCTGATCTATATCTGTGGCATTCTTCATTTATTACCCTAAAGTACAACCTGAGGGAGATCTTGGACAGTCTAGGAATTGAGCCATAGTGAAAATCTTTAAAGTTCCTTCAAACTAGTGCAAGTTAGCGATGCTCGCACTTTGTGGCAGCGGTAAGTATGGACGGTCTGCTTTGCAAATCCATAATTTGGGTCTATTAGACACTAAGTAAACAACCTGCAATATATTTAATGAATAACATCCTTGTTTGCTTCGTTTACTTTAAAGATTTTACGCTTTAGCAACATTTTTAGGTCAACAGACAATATCCAGATTCTCCAGTTCAAAAGTCGTTGCTCCCTTTTTTTATTTCGTGTGTGTGTTTGGCAAAGAACATTCGCATTGCTTTGTTTTACATTATGGTTCTGTCTCCCTTTGAGTTTTGACCCGGATTCCGAGTTGGAGCAGTGTTTATTTGAAATCAGGAAACCGTGTGTCTTATTTCAGAACTAACTTGATATTTTCCGTCGATTTAATTTTTTTTTTGCTTTGAAGATATTGGATATGTTTGCGAGAGAAACTTGTCTTCTAATAATTTTTCATGAATTTAGTTGTCTTTTTCTTCATCATGTAACAAAAATTGGTCTTAACCTTCGTTGCATCGTCTGTGGCAGTGCTGATTACAATAGAAAGTCAGGAAAACAGGTGAAACATGGTTTTTGTCATACATAGTTCCAGCTACTGTTCGGTCTTTTCGACCTTGGAAGTCCTTGAATGAGCCTCCCACTTAAAATCAAACTTCAATTACATAGTTTGACAGTTCCTCTCGTTCTGAAAAACTTGTGAAGTGGGTATCGAAAAAATACCGATGTAATTATTCTGGTGTTCTTAAGTCTTTTGCATTTACTGTAGTCGTATATCATACAACTAGTGCCTCTTCCTCTTACCTTTACTATAAAAATTAAATATAAAATACTCGTACATCACACTTTGGAAGCGATGAGATGTAAACTGACCTTTACCCGATTAGAGGCGGCCATTCATCCGTGCTCTGGGATTCGGAGCTGTTTGAATCTTTCAAGTATTTTAACGTCTTATATTTCCTTTTCTCCCCTTTTGTTTCCGCTTTAAATAAAATTGTTGTTTCTTCTTGTGATAATGGATGAATTGTTTTAAGCGTCAAGACTTTCGCTTTGTCTTGGACAAGATTTTGATTTTGTAAATTTTAACGAGTAGTCATACTTGTTAATTTTTGTCTTTCATTATGAATCTTTACTTCTCAATGAAATGAAACGTCTTAACACACAATGAACCGTAAATGAAAGTGTTCTTAATCATAAACTACCCATCATTGTAACTGAAGCGCCTATTTCACGAAGATGGCTAAATAATAACTCATTTCGTAATTCACTCTCACAATTTATCAGTCACAGTCATCAATTCATCATCGTCGCTTCACTTATTGATAAACAATCAGCTGATTCCGCTTCTGATTACAGGGAGGCCTATCAACACCAATCAATCAATCAGCTCAATTGATTGCAGTGCTGGTTTGATGTGCGTTTCCTCCTTCCGCTTGCAGCATCTAGGTTGTCTGGTTCATCATGCTGGTAGACCTCCGACATTGCTTTAAGTGAATTCTTAACTATGGTCACACTATGGTAGAGTATGATTTTCGCCTTTTTGTGACTTCTGATATGATACAAATACGCATAATTGATGCCTATAGGTTTTCATAGTCAGGGTATGGGATTCGGAGGATTAAGGTCAATTTAATGAGAACAGTTTTGAGCATGAATTTGGTAAGAGTAGAGGAAGACCGAACAAAGTGTGGAGGGAATCCAGAAAGGATAATTTGACTAGAAAGGACACTGAGATGAAAAGTAATAGAGAAGTACGGAAAAAAGTTCTGCTGTGCCGATTAAAATCGACTATTACAGATAATGAGCACGATAATGTTGAGCGCTCTTTTTGTACGTTAACTTAGGCGTTTTTGCTTTGTACAAAGTTGGAGATTTGGTTCCCAGTAAAATCTAAAATTCACTCACTGACGGACAACAAACGAATCTCGAAATATGACATTTGTAAAAGGGCTTTCTGTTTGGGTACTGACGAAGGAAGGTGATCATGTAATAGAAAATACAAAGAAGAAAGTTGATTAGACTATGAAAGTTTGCGGTGTTAAAGTAAGACAGAGAAGATGGTGGAAATCACACTAGACACACCCACGGCTCGTTTCTAAATAAAACCATACGTGAGTTAAAACAATTTCCCAATTCAAACTTTAATTATTATTTATCAATCACTAATGAACAAACACACACGGCATTAACGAGTAATTAAATGCATTAATTCGATTAATGAATAAATACAGCGGACGTGGTTTTAGTGCAATTGTGGCAGAATTTGCACATTTTGTATTTGAAATGGTAATTTGTATCCTGCATTGGTTATTACTATGGTAAGTTATTGTAAGCAGTGCCGGACGGCAGGCCCTAAGCGAGGCCTTAAGCAGTACAAGACTTGGCCCTCCATTCCCTGTTTATTACTACTACTATTAAGCTAGATTATGTTGACTAATAGTGTTTTTTACTTCTTAAAAGTTCCTACAGTCTAACAAAGTAGCATAGTCTGATCAGGAGTACTACACTCGCACTGGGTTAGAAAGTACCATTCTTGCTCTATTCTTCCAGATTATTTTTGGGTCTATAAAACTTTGTCCATGTCCTATTTTGCTCGCACGAACCAACATTCGCCAGCTTATTCCTCAAGCTTACTTCAGATACCAAAAGCTCAGAGAGATTAAAGTAATCCCTGAGTAAATCCGGAACTAGTCGAAGATACCCGAACACTTTGCGGACTTTAGCTCTCAACATGGTATAATATTTTAGTCTTACGCACTTTTGGACTTAAGTATCTTTGCCAAGTTTACTAAACTCTGATATTTTTCCAAATTTTCTTGTGTTAGGAAAAATATCAGAGTTTAGTAAACTAAAAAAAAAAAAAATTCTTGTGTTCCGTTTCTACATTTATTTAGGTAGATGACAGTCACTAAACGAGTACTATGTAAAGTTAATATTAACTTTTAAGCAACATTGTTTCTGTTTGTGGAGTAATTGCATACATCTATGAACCAAACCGCTGGCAGAAGCTAGTTATTTGAATTGAATGAAACTTACAAATCCACAGTACACATAAACAAACCATTTTAGTTCTATTTGTGTATGAAACCAGATAGAGGAATGTAAAAAGCATTCATCACTCAATCTCGTTACGCAAACGTAACGTAAACGTAAATCCGTATGTTTAGCTAACGAAATCTGAATGGAAAGAGATATTGAGACGTCCAAACACATTTAAAATACAAAACCAATCCCGTATCGCGTTTCCTTGCTTCAATTGTGAGTACACTCCATCTTCAACTCTACTAGCTTTGACAAATGGTATACAATCGATTAACAGATCGTAAATCTTTCCGTCTGCACTATTTCGAACTTCGCAGCTTTTGGAATTCAATCTTTATTGCACTAGCTAGAACGGAACGTAGTGATCGTTTTATTATGAATTCTAATGCGTAGAAAAGAAGTATCAGATTGATTGCTAGACAACACGTCGCGATCATCCGGCATTTCTTGATATCAATGCTCAGACTTGCACAGTTTTGCTTGTAATAGTAGATTACGCACCAAGGGAGTAAAGCATTGCCTTACGTCACGGGCGTATTGAATCCCGAAGCGACACTAAGGATTCTGGGGGTGAACCTCCGTAGCGCAGCGAGGAGGTTCAAGTGTTAATTCCCGAGTGAAACGAGGGAATTAAATTAAGAATCCTTAGTGTAGCGAGGGATTCAAGTTAGCCCAAGACAAGGCAGCTTTACTCTCGAGGAACGTACTCTGCTTTTCACACCTACTGCGAGGAAATAAATTCGATTTTTGAAATTTGATGTGGTACGACAACCTTCGAACGTGAAGTTGGCACCACTGTAAGCGATCAGCTGTTGCGGCCAGCGGCCGCCATTACTGATATGACTCCTTGGTCAAAGTTTTCATACGGTTTTCTTTGAGGTTCCAAATTCAAATTACATTATTCCCACGGGAATAATGAAATTCAGTACATATATTATTGCCCGGCTCGAGCGAGAGGGAACAATGTCATGCTTTACAGTGGGTTTGCCTGACATATAATATGACATTTACGAGCAAGTAGTGTGAAAAGACAAGGCACTTTAAAAATAGAAAGAAAAATTGAGATTGTGGAAGACGCTGAATTTCTTATAAGCAGCCCAGAATCTACGCCCGGTTACGTTACGCCCGCAATAGGCTCACCTCCTGGTACATGGGCCTAAAGGACTACTGGCGGCAGGTCAGTTTAATATACAGGGTACTACCTCTAACGAACCCTTCGGGGATGCAGAACGATCTGAAGAACGTGTAAGCCGAACAACATAACACATAAACACCATGTGCCTACGCTTTTCGAAACAACACACCATATTTCAATAAACTCTAAATGAGTATGAGTTGGTTCAAGATTGATAGACAGGGTAGTTGTGGACCCGCTTGTAGTGATGTCGTTAGTAAATTCAATGTATGTGAAGAAGTTTATAAATAACAACCTGTGAGACATTTAGTCACAAGTTCACATATTCGCCAGTTATCGTCTGTCACAACTCACAAACACAATGGAAGGTATTAAAATAATTGGGTCGCCGTCCGCCCCCCCCGATGCGACTGATTCTAGACTAGACGTAAAAATGTTCATTGTTCATACTATGTATTTATTTACGGTCTATGAATGTGGTGACGGCCATTGCGATGAAATAACGACATATGTACTGACTTTGATTTTGCAATGAATCTTTGAATGACAGCTTGGAAACACCTTTAGGAAAATTCGTCTATAATTGGGGAGAAATACCTAATATTTACTTACTATCTTATGAAAGCATGAGTTACATGCTGGCGAGGACAACTGGGTATAGTAGGGTACATTGGATATAAGTATAGATTATCGAGGGTTTTTTTAGTAAACCCATCAGTTTGGTCTCGTCAAGGCTTAAAGATAAGAGAGAGAAAAATATATTATTACCGAGTTTTTAGTATCTAAAAACTTTAATTTTTTATATTCTAAATAACACCTACTCGTATAAACGATCCTGAATTATTTGGTCCTAAGTTATGATACTGTTCTCCTAACACTATGACTCCTAACAATAGCAGTATTCATTCTCATAGCGCGCAACAGCTTAATCTTTCAGTAAATAAATTCGAAGGTGAAATAGCTTCATCGAATCGACGCTTTTCAAATAGCCATCCATCATGGTATGCAAATATGCACACCTGTGTAGAATTTAAGTGGTTCGTTTGAGTTATCGCCTAGTTTATTTTGTACCAACTTTGACTGCCGGATTCACATGCAATATGGTAGGAGATAATTCCACGGAAGCGTTTTAAAAATGACTCAGGGATATTACTAATAACTTCCTAAATTATCCTACTAATCTATATTTATAAAAATCAATGCCACTTTTCGTTGTAACTTTGTAACTCACCTATCCAAACCAAATGTTTAGGCTTTGTTCGGACTATTTAGTAGATTATTTATGTGAAGTTTGCACTAAAACGGTCGAGCGGTTCTTTATTTATCACATTTTTTGTAACACTTACCGAAGCACGGGGCGGGCCGCTTCTAACTTATAAGTCAATGATCGAAATCGGATCAGTACCTTTTTTTAGCGTGGTCAAATTATCTGATCAGTCCTCAACCCTGGGTAGAGCGGACGGGACTGTCAGACTCGAACTGACTAAAATCCACAGTGTTCCTACAACCCATTGTCACGGTTACCTCATAGTCCCGCGACCAGTTCTGTACCCTTGATATGTTAGTGATTTCCTCTCTATGTAAGATCGCAAGAAAAAATTGGATGAGACTCGGATGACCACGAAAGCATAGACCAGAACTGAATGGATCAAAGCTGCCAACGATGATGATGATGTTCATGAGATTTCTATAAATCTTTTTAATTTAATTTTACTATGTCAACAACATGCACAAAGTTCGTCCCGTTTTAGCAAGGTCATTTAAAAGTTAATAATACCGAAACTTATCAATGTAACCTACTACCAATTTAACATTTTGTACCAATAAAGCGATGAATGCCAAAGCATAACAGGGCAGTAGGACAATGCTGATAATGATGAAACTAGTTTGATATCAAAATTTAAGGAAAACATCACAAATAGTGTGATCAATATACAGGATGACGGAATTAAACAGGACGAGACAGGACAAATATAATCTTTTTAAGATACTAATATTATAATGCTCAAGAGTTTGTTTAGTTAAGCGGGTTAATTTAAGGTCGTACTGGCTCGAATTCCAAAAATTAGGATAGTATATTAATCGTAGAAGGCTATAATTATATGCTTTTTTATAACACCACGTTGCGACCAAAAGGAGCCGATCATTGGGATTGAAAATACGGGGAACATCTAATATACAGATCAGTCTTCTGGTTTCCTAGTAGTTCCTATCTTATTCATGCCAAGAAAAATACTCAAAAGATACACACTGTTAGCATAATTTAAAGTATATTTTATACTGCAATCCCACATACTCGTTTATTCAGTAAATTATGTGGGGATCGTATCAGATGGAGATCCGTAGATTCCGCCTAATCCCAACTCCCAAGGGAAATTGGCATATGTTTATGAACGTAGTATTATATTCATATACCGACATCTAATTTCCTACACCCGTGGCACAAAACGGGCCTCACCAAGATCAGTTCAATTAAATCTATGGATAAAAACTGGGAGCTATTACATTGTAGGCAATTAATGGAGGAGGCATTGTATTGTATGGCGTATAAAAAGTAAAATTGCTGTTTACAAAGATGTTGAATCATAGAGTACGCTAATTGTAGACTTCCCGTAGCTTCCCATGAGTGTCATAAAGTGCTACAAAGTATGATTGTGTTGGAAAAGCATAATGTATAAGCATATCTTTAAATTGCATCTGCCTACATAGATGTGTTTACTATATCATGGCACTGGAAAACGTCCGTTATAAAGATATTGTCCGTGGATATTGTAATATGCAAAAGCACGTTAGTTTCGAGTTAATAAACATTCTATTTTCCAATTCAACAACTTAAAACGATCAGTAAGTTACTGTACATGCGATATTTGATCGACTAAAAAAGTTTCTTTAGCCTGTGATAGAACAAGTTTTTTCAACCAGAAGTCATTTCATCTAACCCTAACATAAATCGCTACAAAACATCAACTAATCATAATAAAGTCCCAACAACAAAACCATTGCCAAGTCCGCGACCCCTCACACAATGGGCCACAATACGCGACCTACATACCGCATCCATCACATCACAGATATTACGCGCTCCGCACATTTGTCGAACAATTCCGTCTTAGGCGCAAGGTCGGTGAACCCATCTGTCGAACATGCGAAGTAGCGAAGTACGCACACTTGTCGCAGCCTACGAAATAAGGTCGTAAGTGTTGTTATGATTAATTAAGTAGAAGGTGGGTTATTATTTGCAGAACTGCAGATTTCAATATTGCGCGTGTTCGGACTATTTTTATTTATTTTTCAAATGTTCTTGTTGTACCACTACTGATTACATTCGCTTTACTATTACTGCTACTGATACTTTTGCTAAAAAAACATAATTTTATTAGAAACTAGCGGCCCGTCCCGGCTTCGCACGGGTGGAGGACCCGGTCTAAAACCCGGTCCCGATGGTTACAAACACAACAAAAAAATAATTATCCGAATCGGTCAAGCCGTTTTCATGTTATGTCGTGACAACGGAAAACGGGTTTCATTTTTATTTATATAGATAGATCAAGCTGTGGGCAAAAAAAAAAACTAAAAACTGGACGAAGAGAGTCGCGAAGGGTGGCCCAGGAGTGGGAGACAGAGCAGGATATGGGCTCGCCCTGCTGCCTTGCTGCTTATCACATAGGTTTAAAAGATAACGGGAAAGATGGAACCATCAGGCCCAGATCCTTCATGGATGCTACTTGCTTTCTATTTATTTGTAACTAGCAGCTAATAAACCGATAGCCAAGTCGCACTTACGACATTATTCCCCCAAAGGTACCACAGATGCGTCGATGTGTTTATCGCTATCCACCCGCTACCTACAAACGAACACATGTGTGCATGTCTACGAGCCAACACCGGATGCGGACGACAGAGAAATTGTTTGTGATCGAATTACACAACTCAACATGTTTGCTGATATTTTTATCAATTTATTTATAAAAGACTACGTTCTTGGTCTGTTATGAATGAGGTCCTGAATTCGTTTCCCAGGTTGGGTATGAATGTTGAGTTTCATCATAATGTTTTTTTGTATATATTGTACTGCTTTCGAAATGTTCATCACTCATATTTCCAAGGTGGTCAAACCTTGGCAATGAGCCCTAAACACGCTTCAATGATAAAATCTTGCCGAAGTGTCAATGTCAACGGTGTTACCTAACAGGCCAATGACCCAATGTTTTATTTACATGACAAATTAGAAGAAGGTCGCTAAACTATACTCTCAGAATATCTGTTTAATTTTAACGTTATGTGCAACTTTTCCTATGTAATATACATGGTAGCTCTCAAGTAGGTGGTCTCAAGCCATGAAAAGCTTATTTTACTCAACTAGTCAGGTATTCATCATCATCATCAGCCTACTTAAAATGTTCCCACTACTGGGTCACAGTCCTCCTCTCTGAGAGAGGGAGTGGGCCATAATCCACCACACGGGCCCAGCGCGGATTGGTACATGTCACATATCTTCGATATTTTGGTTCTAGGACATGCCGGTTTCCTCACGATGTTTTCCTTCACCGTTTTGAAAACAGTGGTGATGAAATAAATTACACAAAGTTATGCGCCTGGCGGGGTTCGAACCCACGACCTACAAGTCGTAAGTCGAGACCGATACCACTGGGCCACCACTGCTCTCAGTCTGGTATTAAAACATTTAATATAAATTACCCACTAAAAAATTCTACTGCCTTGTCATTCAATTTCTTTGACTTAATCGAACACAACAAATAAAAGAAACAATTAGTTTAACCGAGCTTGCGGTCGATTATGGCAGTAGAAATGATCATTTTCATTGAGAGTTTCCTCCGTACCTCGAAAAGCACGTAAAGCCGGTGGTCCCGACTATTTTTCATAAGCTTGAAAATCTGACAACCAGTCTTACCAAGGGGTATCGTGTTACACAGTTTTCGGGTAGTGAAGGTCAAAAAGATAGTCGATCCATGTAAAATACTGATATTCAACTGAATCCGGTTCGACTTGGAGTCGTCTCCAACATAGTAGAAATAGGCAGGCAAATGACGGAAACAAATAAAACATGACAAAATACATTCATTTCCAAATCACAGATGGAAAATCAATAACTACATATAACTATTTATAATGTTTTAGATGATAATGTTCTGTTGATGGTACGTTAAGCTAAAGTTCCAACGGATATAAAGTGTACAATAATATTTGCCTCGCCATCCATTAGAGAACAAGGACCCTTCATCTTTTCTGACAGATGAACACTAGAGCTCTTTGCACAACAATAGAGGGAGTAAGGGGGCGCGAAAAGTGACGATGAAAAACATACCCGTGTAATTATCTTGGTATCGTGTGTCGTGACAAAGGGTGACAGTAATATTTCAAACATTGCTTTGAACTATGCACTACTACGCAGTATAAAATGCAGATCTTTTGAAGAATTCTACCCTAGAAATGAATGGATGGATAAAGAGCATAAAGAAAAGTCTAATAAAAATACCATGAATTACTAATTCAAGATTCATGCCCATATTTTTGATTATATCAAACTAATACAATCAAACGTTAATACACCAACACTTCACAATTCGCCAAACACGCATATAGCCGTGTATTTACATGGTTATATTATGTAAATTGACGTCTGATTCAGTGAGGAGCGACGCGTATCTCCGGCCCGCGCGTGTGCACGCTATTGTAGTGTAGCAAGGAGGTACAGAAGGTAGCAGTAACCTAGTCCAAAGTTGTTATATTGATATGAATACAAAGTGTTTTGCCCGTTCCATTAACGTTTAGGAATGCCCAAAGGTGGAGACGAATCAGGCTGCAGGAACTGATTAAAAAATGTCATCTCATCAGAATCAAATGGCCGTGCAAAGGGGCACTAGTTTGAAAATCAGTTGCAAGATTTGACGCATACAAAGCAAGATTAGCTATCTATACTATCACCAGTTGGACAGCCCAGATCATGATCACCATCATCATAAATGCACATGAGTAATAGCCGACAAGGAGGGAGGGTGTAGCATCGCATCGTGAGGCGCATCAGGGCGACACGGTCTCACTGCGACATGACCACGACCACTCTGTCTACCGACAAAGAAGAAAAAGGAGAACATAACCATGCAAGATTATAAATTTTGCCAATCTCAATCGTAGGTAGTCTTGACTAGTATTGGTACTGAATAATTTCCTAAGTTTATAATCAAGAGTTTATTAGACTGGTTTTAAGTACTGCACTTTCTTATTCAATACTAGTTTTATGTCATCACAGTACTTACATCTTGTATGATAAGTAGGTATTGGTTAAAGCTGTAGTGGATATATGCTGCAACATCAAGTATTTTAAGTTTTTTAATAATTCGCGATGGCTTTTGCGATTTTTTTCTATTGCAGCATGATCATCCTCAATGTTACCACTGCTGGGCCATAGACCTTCTATCAGAAAATGCACTGTAACTGTGAGCCCATTGCAGGTTGGTAGCTGTCACTCGTGCATTTTTTTTGTTTACATACATCCAGGTTTCTTCACGATGTTTTTCTTCACCGTTTTGAGTCACACAGTACAAATTAAATAAACGCGGTGTCGAAACTCACACCATTTGTCAGCAACTCGGCACATCACTCAGACGGATCACTTAAGATTTGTACTACTTGGATGTCCGCCAATACCATAAAAGCATAAAAAGAAATAAAATAAATAAGGGCTAGTGCGCCATAAATATTTGATGAAAATAACTCACACGCTGAATATGCTACATTAACAGCTTATGCTACATTCGCACTCGATTTTCTTTATTTGCCGAAGATGAGGACAATGTATGGACTTTCATAGCTTCAAGAGTTTTAATAACTGATGAAAGATTTTGTTGAAGTTCTTCATTTTGCATATTATGACAAATCCTAGACAGGAAAATACTGAGATTATCCAAAAACATCCCTAATACAACTGTACTCGCAAATCTGCTTCCAGTATTCAATCCTCCAAGTCACGTACTGTTTATAGCTCACGTTTTGGGGTTGGCAATGTGGCCATTGGGATATTGATTAGCACTGCAAATAGCTCTGATCGTTTGCTCTTGTCCGTCTATATCTACTTTCTTTATACTTTATAGCCTTTATCTTTACACTGTCATTACAAGATTCTGATCACATCTCAGATTTCTTTTAATATACTAGATTAGCCTAAGTATGAAAATAAAGATTGATTCAAAACTAGTATTATTTTAATCTAGCCTTATTTCTTTTTCTTTAATAAATTTAAGGGTCGATCTCTCTCATACTTATCCTGCCCCTTAAAATCATTTAGCGTCAGCCAGAGTTTTGGTCTTGTCTATTAGTTGTCCTCTTTAAGTCACCCATATCCCCGCCATAACATCAATCACACAGTTTATCCTTTGTTTCTATTGTATGGCATTTTCTTTTTCTGGTTCTCACTCAAAGAGTGTCATTTCGACTCTTAAAAAACTATTCTTCAAAATATTCTGTTACTGATTCTTCTCTCACTTTTTTGATACCATGTCAGTTTCATTTACTTTTTCCTCATTCACTCCTTCGTTAACTTTTATCGCTTATTACCCTTTCCTGCCATTACTCGTAAACATCGCCAATAATCATAAGGTTCATAAACTTTATTGCAAGGAAGTGCACAATCTCTCTCGTAAATACTACACTATCGTTACAATTTCTTAACGTTTACAACTACAGTTGGTCTATACTTATGTCAGTTAGTGAAACTACTTAACACTGTATCTTTACGACTAAGTATTTAAAGATAGAGAAATTGTAAAAATATCTCCTTCTTTACATCTAATTCATGGCTGTTACCGCTATTTGCTTTTTCCCAACTTCGTTGCAGTCGGCTTTCGGTCTAATCCCAAATCCTACAATCAATGAAAGCACAATCTTACGCTAGCACCCCAGTAGATTGTACACCAAAACATGTGTAAACTAACAAAACTCAATTCAAAAGTTTTTCTAACAAACTAAATCTAAACAGACTCGTACACAAGTTACAAGTTTCCCCTAACAAATAGCACACGCACCTGCCCACCTTGATTATTCCCTTCCGCCCTTTCGAGGCAGCAGAAGGTAAAAAATGTACTCCAACGTCCCTCACATGCACGCGTGCGTGACCGGTAATAAGAAACTGTGGCTCAAGTGCTCTCTTGGCATTTGGCAGAAAAGGTCGAATAGGTTCAGTCCTTGCTATTTTACAAAGAGGTTTAAATATTAATACAAATGTAGGTTCAGTATGCGAAAATGTGATGAAGCAAAGGTAGACTAGTGTAGGGTCTGTGCCGAATTCTATTGAAAGGATACACACGATGCACGAGCAACATCAACGCACAAAGAGCTTTTGGGTTTAGTACATCATTTCGAACTTTCCACACAGAAATTTTACTTTATTAATTTAAAAATCTAATATCCTACAATAATGCAATATCGAGATGATCAAAAAGCATGGAACAACTTATTTTGTGCCATGCGCACAACATACAGAATATACACATGGCATTGCTCCAGGAAATGAAGAGTTTGCGAAGACTACTGCATTTCTTCCCTTTAGTTGAACTTAATGCTGGAATGCTTTTTAAGCATAGGCTAGAATCCTTCAATAAAGGCACGTAAAGACTAACTAGGTCATAAAAATCAACAAGTAGTCTGCAAGAAGAGTTATCTAGCTAAACCAACGTAAACTAAAGTTTTAAATCGTTGTCATTAGAAGTAGACCTTCTTTCACTGAACTTTCTTTATATTCTAAGTCTGAAATAGTGAGGTGCAACGACGTAGTCAGAAATTTATGAATATTTACAAAAAATACAGGATAGTATGTTTTTGGTGATTCAAATTAATAAAACATGTTTTGGTAAAATAAATTGGAGTATTCGTAATTTACTCTTGCAAAGAACCGAAACAGCTACAGACTCGCCTCTATTACATTACATTAAACTTTAACATAACTGCCAAAACATTGGTGTACTATAAGGTGTACCTCTGTGACCTCTGTTCCCTTTATATTCAAGTTCCAACCAGTCTATCCTTCATGGTCCAATAACTCCACCGGTTATTAATAACCGTGGATCTGTGAATGGTTTCCGCAGCGTCGAATTATTTATAGGTCATTTTTATGATCAGGGGCGGGTCGGTACCGGGAACCGGGGAACTGTTAAATATATTCCTGATATAGGCGAGCACGAGGAGAAGAATGGCTGGCTACTGGTTAAACTGTTCAGTCGTAAATTATTATGAGATGGGTTTCTTGAAAGGTGTAAATAAAATGCTGATTCTTGGACTGCTTAGTAATATTCAAGCCTATTTTGTTCTTTTTCTTCCTTCCTCTTTTTTCACTTTCGTTATTTCTGTGCATTTGGTGCCACTCAACATCAACCCAGTGTAGGTAACTATGCAATGTGAAAAATTGAGTTACGTTTCCTTTTTAACCGACTTCAAAAAGAAGGAGGTTATCAATTCGACGGTATGTTTTTTTTTTTTTGTGTGTTTGTTACGCGATTTCTCCGGCGATTGTGGACCAATTTTCAAAATTCTTTTTTTGTTCGAAAGGAGATGCTTCCGGAGTGGTCCCATATTCACCAAGTCAAGATCTGATGATTGGATCCTGGAGAAATCGAGGGCAACCCTCAAATTTTATAGGCCCACATATAGTTTTTCGCTAATATTATGAAGTAATTTAAGTATTTGGTTATGGTAATCATAATCTCATGTAGCTGAGCTGATGATGGAAGGTATAACTCCTTAACAGTAAGGAGTAGGCATCGACTGATTTAGTTTGTGTTCGCTTATCTCTGGAACTACAAGTCCGATTTAAGTCATTCTTTTTTTATTATACTAGATATTGTTCAACTGAGGGAACACTGCAAGTTTCATCAAAATCGGTTCAGTAGTTTTTGAGATAGGGAATTTTTATTAGCTAATTTTGTACAGGAGTGATGTGATTACAAAATTCTAGTGCACATGTAAGAAAATGATGTACTTATTTGACAAGAATTTGGGTTGAATATTTAAACTAAAAAGAGTTAAATAAAAGCTTTTTCAAAAAAAATATGTAACCGCCTTCAAAACCAATCACTAAAAAAGGGTAAAATAAGGAAGTCGGTGGCAAAAAGGACAATGAAAAAAAAAAACCACCGGCTTCCGAAAGAAAAGTTATTTTGTAGGTTATTTTACCCTTTTTTAGTGATTGGTTTTGAAGGCGGTTACATTTTTTTTTACTTCCCTAATACCCAAAAAAGAACTCGGCAAATGTTATTGATTTAAAATTCGATGAATATGAAGTATCTACTCAAATAACACGCCTTTAGTTTGTTTTCTTTACACCCAAAACTTGTTTCTGTAAGTAAGAAGTCCTAAGTTCCACACCCGACCGTAAACTTAGTTTTGCTTTGACTATATTTCTGGACCCGCCCGCCGCTTAAATTCAACGTCTATTGCGGACGTCAGATTCATTAGCAATTTAGTTTACGTTCATTTTTTTTTGTTCTTTATTTCTCAAAATGGATTACTATTAACCTGTTATACAATTATCAGATATTTCTTTGCTGAAATCATCTAACATCTAATTGTATCACAACACAACTGAAGAAAACCCATGGCAAGAGTAAAAAGATGCGATTACCTAGTAATGTTTAAAAACGTCCAGTCTATTGTTTTTAGTACATGATGTTTATATCTCACTTTGCAGGATTCAAATAACATTAAATCTGTCTAGAAAGCTAATATTTCTCCAATCGGGTCACTAACTCAGTTTGATAATATAGAGATAGAATTGGACACATTATACTTCCTTTCAGTACTCCAAAAAAGCAACAACTACATTACTACCAAACACATTGTTTCATATGTTAGTGGCTCACAAAACGAATGACCACTTACGAAGCACACTCGATCATATTAAAGTCCAATAATAAACATTCATGAACCAACGCATGCTGCCCACACTAATGACTTGAAGCCCTCAGGCTGTTCAATCAAAGAAGGGCGCATTTTCCTCGGCAAGAAATGGAGCTCAGTCACGACATTGTGACATTTCGAAGACATTGAAAATTCAAAGAATATAGGATAGAATAGAGAATTATATAGGTATAGGAGAAATAACACGTAAAATATTGTAACACACGATCAAGTAAGTTTAAAAACGTAAACATTGATTTTGCCTTTTTTTGTCTAGGTAAACTCACCAAATAAAAAATAGTAATTTAATTTCCGTAACACAAACAGATTTGTCAACCAACTATTTCACCATTAATTTCCATCTTCCACATTACTAAAACGTTATTTGTGCAACTGACAGACTCTTTAGGTAAAATATTATTCTTGAGTTAGGCAATATATTCTGGTTTCTCATATTTTAGTGTCAATTCCCTAGTGTTTTATGGCCCCATAACATCGCAATATTTTTATAAGGAAAAACGTGAATTGGGTCGTATGACATGGTAAGTCTCTGTACGTTTTCTTCGTATTTTCTTGTCAGTCCGTTACCAAAACTAACATACAATAATCCTTATTATTCCAGAAGTCCGTGTGACATGTGAAATATACCGTATTTCGCTACGAGCGGTTCACATTCTGGACTGCTACTATGAAAGTTCAGGTGCCTTATCATGGACTCTTAACGCGATCCAGTTTAGGCTCTGGGAAGGAGTTGGCCCTAGACGACTTGTATAGGTCTGTCTCTTTCCCAGAGCCCAAACTGGATCGCGTTAAGAGCTCGTGGTAAGGCCCCAGGTAGTAAAATTCAATAGCCTTTTGCACGATCCGAAAATGAATACAGAGTTCATGCTCAGTAGTAGCGCTTGTTACTACTTAACCAAAAAGTTGTTCTAAAAATAAGTACTAATGTAATATTTTCTTCTAAGTTTGTTTCACATTTCAATATTCAAGTTTTGTCTAACCACACAATACATAATAGTACTACGGTCTAACACAGTCGTGTAGTATTTAGGTTATCAGTCAACCTTGACAATGTCGCTGATGCGTTACTGCTTCCTAACAATAATGTGACTCCTTGTATTGTTGGAAATGGTCACGTGATCAAATACTGAATAATGTTTAATTACAGACGATAATCCGGTCAAAACGTCTTAGCAAAATACGAAAATTACAACATTGTACTCAGATATACAGCATTTTAATCTTATCTCATCTTTTTTACAGGGACGTTAGATAAGGTCCTCTGACAAATCTTTGACATTTAATCATACAGAAAACTAAAAACGGTCAGAAAGAGATTTACAGTAATCAGTAGATTCTGTTACTGAAGAAAGGCACCAAAACTATTAAGGAAGCATAAAACCAACAAGCCAGGTCCCATAGACGTAAAGGATGACTCATCACCGGGGCCAATCCGCCAACTGATTGCCTGCCGTGACGAGAATGGGTTCCATAGCCGTCATTAGTGACCAATCTCTAATTTTAGTCTTTAAGTCAAGATTCCCAAGGTCGACAATGCAACACATGAATCAGAGAGGCAATTAGGGTCGTTATCATCATAAGCAAGATTGGCAGATGGTTGTTTTGTGTTGTATGACGTTTTTTTGAGATTGCGTAAGTCGTTACTTTAGGTTATTATGTTCCGAATGAGAAATTACGTTTGGAAGAATATTTTGCTTAGTTAGTGGAATATTAAAACCAGAACAGCGTACTTGCGGAGTCGTTTTAGCAGAGTCGCAATTCCAATTTTACTTATCTCGTCGAAACGTGCAAGGACTTTGAAATACAGTACAATTCGTGTAAGCATGAATGAGTAGATTTTAGTCTCATTGCATGAAATATTTGTTTCCTTATTTTTTTCTACTGTTCGTTCGTTATACTGACTATAGAGGCCTGACTTTCTTCCATCATCATTCCGCAATAAAGGGTTCATCATTATTATTTGGAATTTATGAATTTTAAAACTACTATCTCATCAGTCACCTATTTTCTAGTCATCACATTTTTCACTGCTCCTTCGAACCTAACCTATTTTGAATACTTCAATGAGCTTAGTATAACATTATGATTTAGACTAAATAGCTTTCAAACCGGTACTAGCCTACATTTCAGTAACAAACGAAGTAGGTGGCCAACCCACAGCACCGAATTGGAATAATCCTAATACACCTGTCCATTTAGCGCTGATACTTATTGAGGTTAAAGCTAAAGCTATCATGGTTTGTGTAATAAATCGCTAGCTTAAAAGGATGTATTAAATCATTGCACAATAATACATTAGTTTATGTAAATGCAGTCTGAATTGATTTGGTTTTTACAATCCAATATAATATTACCAAGTCTGTGCAAAATTAAACACAAATGGCTATTAAGTTAGAAATGCAAAATGATTCTCCAATGCCATTTCCAAGATCAGAAATATTTAAAAGAAGCGGTAAATAAACTATCGGAACTGCGTAAAAGAGAATAGATTTGAATATAAGATAATGTGAGGAAGATTTTATCTGCTTGATCATATTTCTTATTATCTAACAAAATGCTAGCAGCTGGCAGGTACAAAGCATAAACATGTCCTCAAAGGCAGTGTTCGGTTAACCGCAACGCGTCAAAGGTAATCTTATACCGTTGACATTCGCGTTATGTAAGCGGCACTTCTGTGTGGAAAATGTTCAACATGCTGAGGGATTTTGGTCAAAACAGAGATTTATGAGATGAAAAACTAAAATAAGCCCGGTAAGGGAACGCTGATGATAATCTGATATAACATGACCTGTATAAATTTCAAATTACAGTAGGTACTTAAATATATTCTATTCTGGATACAGATTTGTTTCATTCTGCGATAGTCATAAGTCAACTAAAAAAATAGGATTTTAAGAGATACATATGACAGAAATCGAAAAGAAGATCAAGGCAAAAGAACAGAAAATCTATATTGGCAGTGTTTGTACTTCCAAACATAGGATTAAGACTCGTTAGGTTCATAGGGCAACGCAGCGCCACGTGGCAACAAGTTAGCCAGTCCACAACAGTAAACTACATTAAGCAGTAATTACCCGTACCACAAACCACTAAAGCTGTCACTGTATAAATTATAGCTTCAAACAGAACGCAACAAACGCCGGAAACGGACCATAAAAATAAACTGAGACCACATTCAAAGAAAGCAATGCTGCAATGGCGTAGTCCGAATGCACTCGTCAATCATGTACGTGTAAACATTTCAAGAATAATGTCTGTAAGAGATTTGTTACGTCTTTTTACTCTTCGTTATCAAATTCCCTATAAACGCTGTCAATTTTAAACTAAATGTTCAACACTGGTTACGTGTTGAACATTTAGTTTATTGATAAGTAAGTTTATACATTGTATTTGATTTTGGCTGTGTTGTTTAGGACACCGAGTCCATCATTGACACATTGGACTGGACAAACACAGTTACAGAACACCATTTATTTATATTAGTGCTTAGTAACCTTCTTTATATCATCTAGCTAATGATCGTCTTTTGCCCACCCGATGATGAAGATGGGTTCTCGGTCACTGTCTTTAGCAAAGTTTAGTAACTTACAAAATGCCTTTTGAGATTCAGATTAACCATCTTCACAAGACATTACACGTGCCTACATTGAACTAATCCTTAACTAAGATATAATTCGCTTGGCGGTATCAAGGGATCAAAACCCTCTTTGCCTCGTTGTCACATCACATAAGATCGTTCTAGCGGAAATGTCGGGACCGGGATCCAGACCTGTTAATTAATGCGAGTATATTTACCCTAATAGACGAAAACGTTTCTAGTACACGATCTTTCGGTAAAGCTGTTAGTAATGTGTTTAATTCCCTGCAAATTGTTTTGGGTCAGGGGGTCTAAAAGGTCACTTTAGCAGAATTATAATTTGAATAGCGTAACATTCGTAAAATAGTAAACACTGTCATATTTTTCGAGCAATAGTTAGTTTTTTCTAGGTAACTTTGGTTTAGGCAGTTCAATATTCTCTATTTGATAGCTTTATCTCGTTTTTGGGTTTCCAAGATTAGTTTCCGTATCTGCTAGTAACTCAGCTATGTACAGTTCAACTACTGTGGTGGGTGTCGCTATTTTCTTATTTATCTAATTCAATTCCTCATAAAGCAGTCGCCGTGGGGATTTCTGTATTCTGATATGTATTAACCGAGCGATCATCCAACATTTTATTCATATTGGTCACAATTTGAAATTGTATCGGCGTAATCAGTAAATTAATGCAGGATATTATAGTTTTGTGACACAACAGCTTTGGTTAATAGATATTGCCTATTGCACAGTATATCGACTACCTGCTCGTATCTACATTAGTCTTTTCTACAATCTAGATGGTCAGCATACCTTGCTATAGCTTTCGCATAGCTCCTGCATTCCTCGGAGCCAAGTCGTGATGGAGTTATGGGTTTATTTGTTCCAGGAATATTAACGTTCGTAATAGGTTCAATTTTATAGCTTACATAGATTCTAACAGGAAGAAATACCCTTATTATTCTTAGAAATATTTTAATGCCGGATTCCAGAAATAATGCAGAAACTATAATTTGGCTAAATTATCCCTTCTTTATGTGTAATGTTTACCAGTGTGTAGTATACATTTATCAGTGGAAAATTTAAAGAAAAACCAAATGGTGCGTCAGCTAAAACGATCAATGTATACGGAGGGTATCACATGTTCCACGCTTTTAGTAGTTATATGGGCCATATCAGTATTAGAACGGAAACGGGTAGCGTTGGCGTGTGGACCAATGTCACTTGGTCAGTTAGATACCCCGATTAATGTGGGCTCAGATTGGGTCATTGCCAATTATTATAGAAGGGAAGTCCCTTATTTTACTTATATCCTATCTTATCTTAAATCGTATGATGTCATAATCTTTATCTGCCTTGCCTTTTACAAACTATATTGGGGTATGGTGTCACAATGCAGAGAAAATGTCTCCCTTACCCTTTTAGTAAGCTTTACATGACATTGTAGAAAAGATTTTGACGACGGAAGACAAAGTGTCAGAGTTTAGAATGAAATATTTCTACTTTTCTGTCTTATGATGACCACCGTTTAAGTTTAAATTTTCGCAGTGAGGCCCTTACTTTACTGGCTGCTAAACAATGGCCTAATGTTATCTGGCCGGAATTGATTTTGGTTCTTTAAAAGTTTTGTAGTATGGAGTAGTGACTTACCTCGTCTGCAGGCTTGGTGGGTGTGATGGCGACGGTCTCGTTGAAGCAGAGACAGGCACAGTAATGGCGGTTGGCGTCCACGTCCGTAAGTACGGACACGTAGAACCGTGGTTCCGTCCGCTCCGTCGAGAGAGCCCATCCTTGCGGCTGACAGAACTGCGGAGAAAGACGTAATAAGATTAATAAAGATGAAGAAAGAGAAGCATTCAAGACAGGGTAGGTAAACTGTATAGCGACCCTCCGGCGCCGCGGTGGTCTGTCATCTGAATGAACAGATTTTCATAAGGTTTTTACTAATAGACAGAGTGATTCACGATGAAGGTGTTGTGAATGAGGACCGCGATCTGTACTCTGCTACCCGCGCGAAACCGATGAGGTTGCTAGACTATGATTAAACAGGAGCTAGAATGGTACAGTACAATGTCCACTATACTTATGTTTTGTTATCGTTGTGGTTTGATATGAAAATCTTAAGCTGTCGCTTCTACAAATAAACGATGAACGATTTCGCCTCCTGTTTTCCTATTCTGGAAGCGTAAGAACTGTTTCTTACCTAATACAACGACAGTCACAACAAAATAATGGTTTCCAAAAACAGCGATTTCGTCACAACCCATCGAATTTTCACTAAGAAATTCCCCGGCTTTGTTACAAAGTAACGAACAAACAACATAGTTTGGAAGGTTGTTGAAAGGGCTCTATTTATTTAAGGCTCAACAATCAATAGGATATCCCTCCTTCGTTTCAATTACTTGAGTGAACTTCGGTCCTTTCACGACATTGATTTGGAACTATTGGTAGGCCCAATAAGTCGAAGAAGTGTACCAGAATAATCAAAATATTCGTCGTTGAAGTAATTGTTGATTTTGACATCTCGGCATCACTTGGTGTGGTTTTTGTATGGTGTATGGTCTGCCACCTGCTGAGCATCATGGTTGCTCAGTAATCTCTGATTACTTTGACCACATTTGCACTGCACGTGCATTTTACTAAGTATTTTCACTGTCAAAGAACCACATAAAACCATTTCGGTCGCTTCTATTAACTTTTGGGCACATTGTTATTGGCGTTCCTTTAATACGGTCGTTAAAGACCAATCATTGGAAATAGGAAGCTTGTCCCTCTGGAATATTCTACGAACCGATCTTAAGTATGCAAACGTGTCTTCATTGTGATCGATTCCGGTAGTCGATGTTTAATGAATGCTTTAATGGTATTATGATTTCAATGATTTCTAGGAATTAAATGTCGCAGAAAGTGACGTATGTGAACATTCTTGTGTACACAAGTGCAGTGGTATGTAGTCTATGAAAGGATATTGTCTATTCAAAGAAAAAGGCCTTTCTTTTATCTCTTTTGCAGACTTTTATATGCTGGGGAAGGCCTTTGTCCAGCAGTGGGCTGATACGATAAAGATGATGATGATTAGAAAATGCTCTTGGTCAACAACTGTCCTCGGAATTCTCAGATGCCCACTGCTTTTCAAAAATTTTTCGATGCTTTTCAAAATGAGCAAAACACACAAGACTTTTCCTAGCTTCCTGCAACTTTCTCTTCTGAAAAGCAGTGGTTTCTTTAGAAATGTATTTATCCTCAATAAATCTTTCAACAACCGAAAAAAACATTCCGCTATTTCTATTGAACCTTTTCAAAATTCCTACTTTTCGCGTCTTTTACAAGTACAGGGTCCTCAATAAAGGCGTTATTGGCAAGAAGGGTTTTTCTTGGAAAAAGCTCTAACAATTGAGAGTGCCTAGTAACAGTTTCTTTGAGTCTTTCCAAGAATATCATTACTCTTCCACTTTCATTCGTGTTGGCTGAGGGTCGTTTGGTTTTTATTGGAATGGGTTGGATTTGAATTTATTGTAGGACTTAAATCAATAGAAAAGTAGAAAAATAAATGTAATCTTTGACGCAATATCGGATCGGATTTTCTGTGTGTAAAATGATTCCTCGCGCTCTGGATTGGGCGGAAGAGACTGTCAAGACTCTAAATGACTAAAAACCACATACACCTAGGCCCGGGGCCCCATTTAAAACTAAACGGTTTAAGTCGAAAGTTTGCAAAGAGGTGTATAACCAGGATACATTATATCACAGTATTACGTGAAACAGTTACAAACTATGTAGATAACAACATTTTATAAGCCAAGAAACAGCTTCATATTATGAAGAATTTGTAGAGACTATTTTCAAGGCCTCGGTGAATTTACAAGGAAATCAGTACCATACATAACATAGAAACGCTAATCTCAAGTACTAATGACTTGCTTTTGTAATGCACTTACTAAACGTCCTTGAATGATATTACTACGTGATGATAACGTTTCATACAAATACAGGTGTAAAATTAAATAAGCCGAGACAATTTATATCTGAATAACGTGCCTTTATTGTTGGGGTGGTAACATCATCAACTGATTCCTACCCAGGGGGTGTTCTTGGTGGAGCGAAAGGTCGAAGGGAAGTCCTGCAACCCTTGTAACGTGATATCGAGTGTGGGATTTACTAAAATACATGAAGGTTAGTATCCTCCATATATTTTCGTAAATCCTACTCTAATGGTACAGACATACATAATGCAGAATTGTGCGTGCCCCAGACCGAATATAGGTACTCCTACTTCCTTTAAATAGTGTTGTGTATTTGCGTTTCAATTTTTATTTTATACTAGCGGCCCGTCCCGGCTTCGCATGGGTCTCCACCCATGCGAAGCCGGGACGGGCCGCTAGTATCCCCGGTCGGTTAGCCCGGTCTAAAACCCGGTCCCGATGGTTACAAACACAACAAAAATATAATTACTTATCCGAATCGGTCAAGCCGTTTTCATGTAATGTCGTGACAACGGAAAACGGGTTTCATTTTTATATATACTACTCAAAAGAAAATAAGGGCCAACTGATTTTTGTCGATTTATTAAATAATATTTAAATATTACTAGTTATAATGACTGAATCTGATTAATATTAACGATTTTACTTGGAAATACACAAAAATTAAGTTTGTATTCCAATCACTCGTTAAATTAAACGAAATTGAATAAAAAGTGGGGAATTGCAGGAATGTATCAACTTACACAAAACATCAAAAAACTCGAAAAAAATACGTCTTTAATGTTCCAAAGTGTTCTTTAAAGCTTCTCTTTTAACTCCGTTCTCTCTGTGTTACTCATTTTAATGGAGGTGGAATGTTCAGGATTAAATACCAAACATTTTCTTTGGGATTCTCTATCAGCAAGTTTTCAGACAATTTATGAGATCCAGCTGGGTGTTGATGGGAATTTTACTTTCTTTTGCACTCCTCTTTAACTCATCTCTTAAATGCTGAATAAAACTTAGGAAAAATCCTGAGTAGCCACTGTAACATTGTAATTCGAACGTCAGCGAATGTCACTGTTAGTCGCAACGTGTCCGCTCGAACATTATCCTGCTTGAAGATGAACTCAGGTACTCGTTGCTGTGCGAATGGGATAATGTGGAGTTGCACCACATTCGCTACGCAATTTTGAGCAGTTACAGCAACGTTTTTACGAAGTGCGAGCTCAGTTTTGCGTTATAGAGACAACCGCCCCAGAGCATAATTCAGATCTCATCGGAACAGTCTGTTTCAAGAGTGCAAGGATCTAAAACCTGTTGTTTAGATCTTCTCTACACTCTAATGAATCAGTCTTTGTTAAAAAAAAAATAAGCCTGCAGTCATAAATAAAAAGCAATGAAGACCATTCAAAACAGTTAAATAATTTTTCCATTTGCAAATGTTTCACGATTTGCACCATACGCTCCAGTTAACTGGAGGAGAACCAAGCATCATCTTGAGTATTGTTAGTCTTCACGAAGTCGATTCGGAATAGTCTAGTCAATTATAGGGGTGCCTGTAGCTCAACGCAATGGAGTTTGTACGGTCCGCGCGGTAGATTTTCGCTCTATTTGCGCGGTTAATCAAACTTATTGGTCTTCTTAGGCTTTACTTACTTATTTTCTTCCTGGATCACGGCGTCTGGTGATATTACCCGTCTTTTGAGACCAGTTTCAAACTTTCTAAACCACTGGTTGGGAATATTCCACCATAAGACCTACCTGTTCTGGCTATGCCCCCCCTGGTTTAAGGTGACACCCCAAGTAGCTGGTTTTGCATCCATATGTCTCCGAATAAATGGCATTATGAGATTAAACAATCTTTATAGCCTACTTGCTGTATAAGTCAAAGAAAAATCCGTTAGAAGTTTGAAAAATAAAAAACACCAAACCGTACATTCGAAGAAATCTCAAATATCTCATTAAAAAAAAGTTATGAATTTCCAATTATGCAGTAGAAACAATATTAATACTTGAAAGAAACCATAACAAGGTATTTACCATCTATTATGTACACAGAATAAGAGTGATACTTGATTAAAGTGCAATTTAATAAGTGGCCCCTATTTAGTTTTGACGAGTATATATAGAAACGCACCCGCGATACCGGAGAAATTCCTAATGGGAGGCACATAAAAAAAAGCTGGAGAGGCATTTGCCCTGCAGTGGGGAAATAATACTTACATTAATATTTCAGAATCGGAAATAACAAGTTATATAATTATAAACAAGTGCCTACAATATGCCTTTTAATTTCCCGTGGAAACTTAAAAACGCAACCAACTAGCGGTTTTAATATTTCAGCCTTCGTTTCCTTTAAATCAAGATATAAGACTAGATTTAAATTTATTGCGGGCGGCGCTCTAGACAGTGATGGATTCTTTCCTGAAGAAAATGCAGACTTTCTTTAGTTTTTGTCCTAAGACACTTGGTATGTAAAGAGAATTAACTTAATATCGATCATCGCCTGACGTCGGGCGGTATGAAAAATACTTCGGAAGGGAACTTTCTTCTGGCTATGTAACTAAATGTATTTAAAAGTGGGGAGCAGCAAAAAAGATAACTTATGAATTTTAGAACAGGAGAAGACAACCGGAATTCGGATTGTGAATAAGGCTGGTTTGCTCTTGACTCTAGTTCAGGTCAATGGCGACTGAGATAAAGTCTACGACGGATCAAGCTTACCCAGAAAAAGCCAAACTTAAATAAACACCAAACTTAAAATCTTTCAGTCATGTAAAACTATATTATCGGCTAATAACATGGGCTGTAATTTATTTTCAAACTGTTACCAGTGCGATGCCAGGGCCGGGTGCTATTTTTTAGATATAATAGCAACAGGAAGAGAAGGTAAACGAATACAATAAAGCGTGTAAAAGAAACCAACTACTTGAATGAACGCCAACAGTTTTGTAGTACAAAAATGCTCTACATTTTAGCCAGACAATTTTTTTTCACAGACCGTAGACACGGTCAGTTAGCAGTTGGCTATGTGAAAAATCTAGACAGTAGACAACTATCTAAAACTGACGCCAGACATGTGTTTAATAATTCATGATGTTATGTGGAGTGTTGAAAACAACCGTGATACGTGGGATATTGGTTTGTTTGGACACTATGTGTACGTATGGATTTGTAATGTAATTAACTGTCGGGCTAAGGGCTGATTTTTCAATAGACAGATAACTTTTATCTGAGAAACAAAAATAGCGATTTGTCAGCTTATCTATAGAAAATATATCAAATCGCTATTTTTATATCTCAGTTATAAGTTGAATAGCCCTAAGGGCTGATTTTTCAATAGACAGATAACTTTTATCTGAGGACTAAAAATATAAGTTGACAGCCATTCTATAGAAAATATGTCAAGACTATTTTTATTCCTCAGATAAAATTATCTAACTATTGAAAAGCAGTCCTAAATCTGATAAAAAAAAACGTTTTACATTAGGTGCTGTTATAGTCTTCTTCATTTTAGTGAGGTTTCAAAATATTAAGAGCCTGTAGTTGCCACCAAGACGGCTCTATATCGTTAAATCCTGGAAGGTGAAACTGGATGAGCGGGATGGACAGGAAAAGTGCGGCATATCCTTCAGAGGGACTCTCCACTGGTATTTTCTACATGTATATTCCTATATACACCCGTATCCGCCCATTTGTGTACAAACAGGGTGTTCAATTTGTACACAAATCTCCCCTTTTGCACAGCAACAGACGTGCCGCATAATTAATGAGTTGTTGACAAACAATAGCGTGATATAACCAAAGTGTAAACTAGTATGTATACAGATATTAACTGTCAAGTGTTTAGTCAATGATATCACAATGATGGCTTTTTTCTTTGTTCGCTAATTGGTTTCACACATTTTCTGAGTTTAACGGTGCATACATTGATGTCAGATAGTAATAATTTAATTGAAAATTCGATTATTTTGTTTGATTGAATATAATATCCGAAAGTGAGAATGAGTGAGTATATGCATTTGGTTAAGGCTTTGTTTTTTCGAATGAATTTATTTCGTTTCCGTAAATGAGAAGTTCCACTTTTTAAGAATGCGATCTGCTCTACTTTAGTCTACGTTCCCTAGTTCATCAGAAAATTGGAATAACAGACTTTTTGCTGGAACTTATAGGACTTTCTACACAAAAATTGTGATAGCTCGGCTGATGCAGGTTCTTACAAAAAAAAAACTTGTTTCATTCTTTCCGGAGATTACCCAGTACATACAAAAATAATACCTCTCCATAATATTAGACGTAGATAAAATAAATTTACGTACCCATCCTATTCCGTCGTGAAAAGGAGTGTCTTCCCAATTGATTTCAGGAAATCTCTGAAGGACTACGCCGCTGTTCAGACCGCCCCCTGAAACAATACATTAATTAAAGTGAGTTTTGATTAGAACGTTGAATTGTCTTACCCTTCTATTTATAACTGACAGAATTTAAATATAAGTCTATTTTTGTGCTTAGTAACTACCAAATATAGTCGTTGTGTAGAAGCTAAAATTAAATTGTATTTACGGCATGTGAGCAGTTTATTAATCTCAGGATAGGTAATTGAACGACTAGCTGCTTATTTTATTTTTTTGCCATTTGCTTACTTCTAACTGGCCATTTTGTTGTTATTGCCTATGCCTCCCAAAGAGGCCTTCTTCAAAATGAAATTCATTGCGTCATTTCTGCTCATACAATAAAAAAAAAGCTAGAAAACCTACATGTCCCAGAACCAATTCTTTCATAAACTTGGGCCTACGTTGTAGATCACAACTTATTCTCTCACAGAAGGAAGGCTTGTGACCCAATAGAAGAACCTGTGAGTAGAACCATTGATAAACTAATTATGCTATAGATTGTGTAAGTGTACAATAGTTAGAAAATTGTATCCTTTGACACTATTAGTTCCACAAATGACACAATGATTATTCAGTAGAATAGCGGAAATGAAGTAACCTCCTTCAATACGAGTGCATAAATTGAAAAACCTCGCCATAATTACATACCTACTTGACATTACTTTTCAATCATACATTTCATAGAAAGGTGGTTCCGGTGCTTAGCCCTAAGAACAATGTAATCGCTGTTATATTTATGCAAAATAACGGTTCGCTACACATATTGTGTTGTTGTGTGGTAGCAGGCCGAGCGTGTGCTAGTGCAGAGCTTACGATACACCAAACATCATAAATTTCCTGCCCTCATCCCAACCCCTTTATGGTTGGCAGCATAACTCATCTTTTCCTATATGTCTATACTACTCGTTATTTCAGCAGTCACCTACTTTCTAGGAGTAGTCATGTTTCACCGATCTTTTAAATAATCTAATATTATTATATCAACAACACAAAAAGGTTTAAGGAAATGATAGAACAATACCTAAGATTATAGGGATTGGCCATTGTCGAAAGGGTCTCTTCAATCCGAATGCAAAAGAGACATTTGTCTCACTTCGGTTCGTCGCAAATCGACATCGCGTCAAAATTTTGCCGACCGAATATTCGGTTAGACCTTTCTCTCTCTATGTAAAAAAAGAAAAATCAATGCGTTCTTATCACACTGTCGATATTTCTGCAAGCCTCACACGTCAAACACTAGTAGTTGTCGTGCGTTCAGCAGATCAACACAGATTGTGTGTCGACTGGACAATGAATGTAGAACGGTCGTACTTACAACACAAGGTACAGTTTCTATAACAAATGTCAATACTTTGCATACCACTGGATGCCGGGCTCTTCACTTTTAGAGAAACTAGGTTTGTTTTTCGTTACAATATGAATGAAATCGATGCAGAAAACAATAATATATCAGCACAATTATTAATAAAGCCCCGCCTGACTGATTTCGGTCATGCTGGATATTCTCAACACTACTAATAAAATTTGAGTATCGAAAGAGCAACCAAAACCATAGGGCTTGTTTAAAACAAAGCGATCCACGACGACAAGACGATGGACCTTCGGGGAGACGTACAAGAGACGAGCAATCAACGGACAGAAGATCAATCGACAGGGAACCAATGCGAATGCACCGAATGCACGATTCCCGCTAATATACGCCCATTTCGCTTCGCGCGTACGTGTACACAAGACTATTTCCCTTCGCTCACAACGCGACACAATAATCTCCGAGACTCTGTTTTTAATTAATTTGGCGCACGCAAGTCTCCGATACCTTACAACTATGCTATCCAGGCGACTATCGCAATAAAAACCCATAGAGATTCGTATACATGCACGCGTCAATGGATACCAAAGTAGTAAAGTATCACAAGGATATTTGCGTCGCGTTGTGAACGAAGGGTCTTATAGAATCTCGGAACCAAACTGCCAAAGTAATTTAAAACAGAACCTCTCAAGAGCATCAAAAAGTTTGAAGATCCGAATTAGACCGTTATAATTTCCCTCAAACTAAGTTAATGCCAAGTCATTTCCTTAGACGGAAGTTCGACAATCCTCGCTAAACATTGCGGTGAAGAAAATAATTGAAAGGAAATCCTGTACGGAATTAAAGTTTTATATAATGGATGTTAACTGTAGTAAATATAAACACGGTTACTATTAGAAACGGTATATTTTGTGCCCAAAAGTTACAAGGTTTTGGAGGAAGGAAGCGCGCGCGGTCGCGTTCGTTGTAGATGGCACACTGCGTTCTCGCGAAACTCACGGCGGTCAGGGACGCGTCCCCCTCCCCGCGCTCACCGCGCATACCCCGCGCACTTCCTTTAACAAACGGTCTTTTCGGGAATATTCTAGAAACTAGCGCGAATGACTGTTTTATTCGGAAATGTTGTTGCAGCGTCAACATACCCCACCCCAGTGCTGCTTCAGCAGCACTCATCATCGACCGGTATTCGAGCGATGCGCGTGACCGATCTGGTTAAAATACCACATTTTGTCTTTACTCGAGCCATTCTGACCCGGTCGTCTTTTCCTGGCATTACTTCTTTGACGATGCCCTTCGGCCATGAATTGCAGGGGCTGTCTGGGTCCACTATGAGTACTAAGTCACCCACTTGTACATTTCTATGTTCATCTTGCCACTTTTTCCGAGGCAGTAAGTCTGGCAGTACTTCCTTGACCCATCTTCGCCAGAACATGTCAGCCAACCGTTGTGCAATTCGCCATTGTTTTCGTAAATAAAGGTCTTTGTTATTAAATTTCCCGACATGAGGCAAGCCAGACGACGATCCCAGCAGGAAATGATTTGGTGTTAATGTCTCAGGATCCTTTGGGTTCACTGACACGTGAGTCAACGGCCGGCTGTTCACCATGTTCTCAACTTCCGCCAACAACGTGTTCAGCGTTTCATCTCGCGGAGCTTGCTCTTTTAAAATTATTTTGAGACTGGTCTTTACGCTTCTGATTAGCCTTTCCCACGCCCCACCCCAGTGAGGACTGGCGGGCGGTATAAATGTCCATTTGGTTCCTCGATTTAAGGCCTCATCCTTCAGCGACTCTTCGTCTAGCTCTTTTACAGCGTTTTTCAGCTCTGTGTTCGCTCCTCGCAGATTCGTCCCGTTGTCGGAATACATGTATTCTGGCCATCCCCGTCTCGCGGCCATTCTTCGTAATGCCATAATAAAGGAGTCGGTTGTCAGGCTGGCGACCACTTCTAAATGGATTGCTCGTACAGTTAGACACGTAAATAAAACGCCGTACCTCTTCTCGCGTCGTCTTCCCACCTTTACTTCCATGGGGCCAAATAAATCCACACCGCAGTAAGTAAAGGGCCGCTCGTGATGGGCAACTCGTGCGTCAGGTAAGTCTCCCATTCTTGGTACCTCTGGTTTGGATTTTCGAATTTTACAAACTGAGCACTTGGATGATATATGTTTGACAGCAGGTCTCAGTCTGGTAATCCAATACTTTTGTTTAATTTCATTTACTACTGTTTCTTGATTCCCGTGCGCGTAGTAATAATGATAATACTTGACGATCAATTTTGCAATGTAACTTCTTCCATCTAATATTACAGGGTTTTTAGTTTCAGGTAGAATTCCAGCAGCGGCACCGATGCGGCCACCGACACGCAGGAGTCCATGTTCATCAAGGTAAGGAGACAAGGTAAGTATGTTACTGGTTTTTGGTATACATCTGTTGTTTTTTATAGCAGCTATCTCCTTATTAAAACATTCAGCTTGAGTCTTCTTAAGTAACAATGTTTCAGCATTCTTCATAGTGTCGTCGAACTCAAAGGTAAGCTTCTTGCATTTATTTATAAATTTAAGGACCATAGAAGTTGATCGACGTAAGCGAAGCCATGAACTGAATCGAGTAGCATCAGGTACAGGTAAGTTAAGATGTTGTGTTTCTTCTTTTAGTAAATTAACACACTCCAATAGTACATCTTTCTTTTCTTTCGATATGACGTCAATAGGCCATTCATCTTCATTGCAGTGTAAGAACGCTGGGCCGTACATCCATTCATTAGGCAGTGCACAGTAGGTGTAGTTTTCCCGCGTAGCAATATCGGCTACGTTTAATTTCGTTGGTACGTATCGCCATTCATTAACCTGCGTTAGTTCATCAATTTCCCCTAAGCGGTTCGCTACGTACACTTTATAATCACGAGCGTCATTTCGTATCCAATGTAGCACTGTTGTCGAGTCGCTCCAGAATACTCTTTGCTCAATTGTTAACGTATGTTCTCGTGCGACTGTGTGCGCCAACCTAGCGGCTAAGACAGCAGCTTGAAGCTCCAAGCGCGGAATAGTTGTCGGTTTGTTACCGACGACTCGACATTTGCTGGCGATGAACGCTACACGGACAATATTCAGGTCGTCAATCCATCTCCAGTAAGCAACGGCGCAGTACGCTTTGCTGGATGCATCACAAAAAATATGCAGTTGTAGATTTCTATAGGGACAGCTGTTGCGTGTCAATGACCTCGTAGCAGATCCTTGGTCCGCTACGACCGTAGCACTGTTCGTAGCAGTCGTAGCCGTAGCGCTTGAGGCGGACGGCTGGGGAATATCATGCTCTTTCTCGCTCACACTCGTGGTTGCGGCAAAATAATGCCTTGGTAAGTTAAATCCTTGCACTGTTTTTAATAAGTTGATCCATTTTGACCATTTCTCGAACACATTATCGGGTATGTAATCATCCCAACTAATATTTAATTTCCATGTCTCTTGTAGGATGATTTTTCCATTTATTGTATAGGGTGCTAGGATACCAAACACGTCAAATATAGACATGACCACACGTAGCATTTCTCTCTTGGTTGGTCTTTGCGTTCCAGTTATAATATCTTCGGGTATCCGCTTGAAAGATACGTCGAATCTTAAAGTGTCATCACTTGGATGCCAAATCAATCCAAGCGTGCGTTCGCCTTCATATTGTTGACCTATTTTAAATTTGACGGCTGCGTCGCCTAGTAGCTCTTTAGGTAGGCTCGCAAGTACTTGTTCACTGTTGCTCGTCCAATTCCGCATCTCGAAACCGCCCTTCTGGTGAATGAACATCACGTCATGAATCAGCTGTTTTGCGGTCTCTTCGTCAGGTACACTGTGTATATAATCGTCCATATAGTGACTGTTATATATAGCAGAGGTCGCAGCGGGCATTGAGGACTCATACTGCTTCGCATTCTTGTTTTTCACGTATTGGGCTATAAAGGGCGAGCAATTAGCACCAAATATTAGGGAAGTCATAACGTAGGTATTTATAGGTCCTTCAGGTTCTTCTCTATATAGAAATCGTAAGGCGTCTTGGTCTTCTGGTCGAATTTTTACCCTGAGGAACATATCTTTAATGTCTCCAGATACGGCTATTCGGTTTTCTCGAAATCTCAACATAATGCCAAATAACGACATAAGTAGGTCGGGACCTTTCAATAAGTAGTCGTTAAGTGATGTCCCATTTGTTTTGGCTGCTGCGTCAAATACTAAACGCAGTTTCTTCTTGTTGGGGTTATCGACCCCGAAGTGAGGTAAGTACCAAGTCTTTGGTGTAACATTTGAGTTGTTACATAGTTGTGCGTAGTCGTTATCAAATAGATGTTGTATCCGTTCTTTGTATCTATTCGCATATTGTTCGCTTTTTAATACCTTTTGTTCTACTCCTTTCAGTCTACGCAGAGCTGTCGGATAAGAGTCCGGCATAACACATTTCTCGTCTCGCCAAGGTAAGCCAACATGCCACTGACCATTGATAAGTACTGAAGTTCGTTCTAAACATTCTACAGCGCGTAAATCTTCTGAGTTCTGTCTTGGCTTACAAGATACTCCCATGGACTCGATTGAGAACGATTTTCGTACTTCCTCCTGGATTTCTCGTAGTACATATTCTGCGTCGTTGGTGTCACTGGTGAGGAACAATGAGGAGTGACGTATCGCAGAATCAGGTAGGTAAACATTAGGTACCCTTCCATGCAGGCACCAGCCTAGAGGAGTCCGGGTGGCACAGGGTTCATCGGGTCTACCCACCCTCACTTCCAAAGGTAGGAGAAGGTGACAGTTATCTTGTCCAATTAAGAGTTCTGGCTTTTGTTGCTCCGTAAATAAGTTGTCGCTGACGTCACATAGGTGCTTGTAGTTAGAAGTATTTATTGAAGAATAACTCGATGGCAAATTTAATTCTTCAACGATGCGCGCGTCGATTGTGAACTTCTTCTTATCTGAACCACATAGAGTCACTTTTGCGCGTTGAGCGTTGCACACTAGCTCCGTGTTGTCCCACGCGCCACACACGCGTAAACGTTCTCGGCGGCCGCGCAGCCCTACTTTTTCCGCCAGCGAATCGCTAACCAACGACACCGTCGAACCATCGTCTAGCAGGGCGGTTGTACACACACTTCCGTTGGGCCCGTGAATGTTTATAGGTACAATTTTCAACATAACGGAGTGGCTGACGTTAATGTTAGTTATTGTCTCAGACGGCACTTCGGTTTCGGGTGGAACTTCGGGTTGAACCGGCGCGGATTCACTTGCGTTTTGTCGCGGCACATAATGTAACAATCGGTGATGAGATTGTCCACAGTTATTTACATCACAGCTGGGAGCGGTGCATTCTTCCTTACGATGACGCTCGGTTAAACACTGATAACAGATACCATTACGCTTTACGTAAAACCATCTGTCCTTACGTAGCGATTTTTTAAACTTTTTACACTCGGTTAGTTTATGCGTAGCGGTACGACAATAACGACACTTTTCTTCACTTTGTCCACTTGGAATTGTTTGTATATTGTTCACTTTATCACTTTGTTTGCGTTTTATATTGTCCGTTTTAGGTTGCAATAAAGTAGCACTACAAGTTGATATTTTCACAGCTTCTTCGGTAAGGAAATCTGATAGTAGGTCCAATCTAGGTTTTGATGATAAGGCGGTGATGAACGGGTAACTATAATCTGTCCACTTCGCGAGCAGAGTAGTAGGTAGCTTATATAGGATGATGTTAGCTACTTCCATGCCTTGTAGGTATTCATGTCGATCGAGGGCTCGTACTGCTGCGACGTAGTTCTTTATTTTTACAGCGAAGGGTATTATTTCTCGGTGGTAATCTGTAGAAAGGTTATTCATCCTTTTTATATCTGACACGATGCGAGAAAGAATGACGTCGACGTTTCCGAATTGCAGCTTCAAGTTGGATATTACGTCTGCAGATGAAGCACCGCTGATGAGCAGGCCGGCTACGGCTTCCTGAGCGGCGCCGCGTAAACATTTACGTAACCGCCAAAGGTTTTCTTTATCACTAAAATTACAAACTTCTGTAGATTCCCTGTATGCTTGCTCGAAATGAAGCCATTCTTTTGGGTCGCCGCTGAAACTAGGGAGTTCTTTCGGTGTGCTCAGGCGACTTATCAATTTACTATTTTGCTGGATGGCGGACGACGTGACGAGTTCCTTGAGTGCGCTTGCGAGTTGATGAACTACTCCTTCAGGTGTGGTGTCGGTCGGGTTCCGCGTCTCGTGCTTGTCTCTCTCAAGCTGCTGTAGTTCATGTTGACTACGGTCCATCCAATTTTCGATGTCGCACGCGTTCACCGGTCCGCCATTTTGTTCCGATATTTCCGATGGTGGACTGTATTCTTCATCTAATTCGGCTAATTCTGCCGCCAATTTTTCATTTATGAGGTCCATCTGAATTTGCGCTTTCGCCTGGGCTGCTTCAAGTTCCAATTTCCTTTTTTGTGCCTGTATAGACAGTGCTGATGAGGTTTTCCTGACCGATGCACGTGAAGACGGATTTTTAAAACCAGTTTGTTCCGGTTTCACTGCACTCGCGGCACAAGAGTTTTTAACTTTAAGTTCATCATCACTTTTGACTGGTGTAGGCGGTGGTTCCTTTGTCTCCAACTGTGGCTTGGGCTCCAATTCCATCTTGTTCCGTTTGCTAGTGGTACTGCGCGTGTTCATATTATGAGGCGGCGTGTTGAACATTTTACAATCCGGCTCGAAGGACCACTGTTAACTGTAGTAAATATAAACACGGTTACTATTAGAAACGGTATATTTTGTGCCCAAAAGTTACAAGGTTTTGGAGGAAGGAAGCGCGCGCGGTCGCGTTCGTTGTAGATGGCACACTGCGTTCTCGCGAAACTCACGGCGGTCAGGGACGCGTCCCCCTCCCCGCGCTCACCGCGCATACCCCGCGCACTTCCTTTAACAAACGGTCTTTTCGGGAATATTCTAGAAACTAGCGCGAATGACTGTTTTATTCGGAAATGTTGTTGCAGCGTCAACAATGGATATCATTTAAACAATTGTTATAGAACAATAGACACCTACAGGGACTTATAACTTCTTTTGATACAAAGTTTGTTTTCAGTCACTGAGCGATCCACTGTTGCGCACCGTGTTGTGGGGGTTGATTTGTATGATCTACAATTACTTTTTCCGAGTCTGGGTGTCTGTGTTTCTATGTTTGTAAAAGCACCCACGACACAGGCCAAATTCCTAGTGTGCTCCTGTGAGATTACCAATCTTCACAATCCTTAAATAATAAAAAAAATAGTAGATTACTAGTTGTTATGCAAACTTTCTCCCATTAATGCCATCCTCATCTGCGAAACGTAAAACATAACAAAACATCTGTTTAATATGCTGGTCAAGTTGTAAAGCCTCCTGAGAGAAAGTTCTGCTATTGTAGTGCTCTGACAAGTCGGGTGTCTGTCATGGCTACCAGTTTATCAAGTTCACCAACTTCACTACGTTTGTAAACAGACTGCAGAGTCTGAACATTAGATCATGCTGTTATGAATAGATTACCCAATATGCAAGAGGGGGTTGAAATCTAGTCAATCTCCATTGTTTCCACAATCAACGAATGCTTGCCATTGTTAATTGAAAGAAGTCTGATGTACGATATATCTCGTCTTATTATTGTAATAGGCTTCCACGAATCCATACTCCCAAAATTGTTGAAGGCATTTAAAACTCAAACGTTTTTCTTATGTGGCCAGAATATACAAAAGTTTTTTTAGTGGTCCTTACATACTCAATAAAAATTGATCTCTTACGACGAAACTGTGCTGAATATCCCAGACACCTGGGAGATACAAATCTAAAGTACACGTATAACTGACTTGCACACCTAATGAGGTTTTTATGTAACTTTCCGTCACCCGAGGTCAAAATAACACTCCTAATAGTTCAGTCAGTTCTAAAAAAGCTCCTAACATACTCTACCTAGGGACTATTCTCTTTTTATGACTCCCATTATGTGTAGACTAAAATATATTTTCGTTGGCGACTGTCTCATCTAAGTCAAGGACGGTCATGACACCATCAATTCTAATTAGACGAGCTTTCCTGGAAATTGGGTGATTCTGTTACTGTTGTTTGTTTTGTATGTGTGACGGAATTGGCCATTTTACTTAGCTGATCACATATTGAAAGAAAATACATGGGTTCTGTGAATTATTAATGATGACCACCAATAATAATATCCATTCAATGAATGGCTGGAAAACATTGCTAAGCGCGCAATAATAAAGAAAATGGACAGCAAAATAATTTTTTTAAAATGCTGAGAATTAAGTACAATCTTCTTTTTTTAACATAAAAAGCTCAATGCTCTATTCTATCTACTGAGAAGTGGCCGTGGATATGTGGCGTTCTATGGTATCAGCCTACCCTCATGATAAAAAGGACTGAGTTCACGTAAATTTAAGACGTTTCAAATTCAAAGCGCCTTTTAACTTCGATGGGATCGATAACGATCATAAAATATTATAAAGCCCACCGTTTTTTAAACTAAACGAATCATGGTTTACAAATAATAATCACAGACGAAATAATACGTACAAAGGAAAACAAGGCACTAAATTCAGCAAAGGTACAGTCCGATGTTGTAATAAAAACAACTCCACATTTCCTGAAACTTCCGGAATCTATGTAACAGCTCATTGAATGCGATTGTCTTCCACTCAATCGAGAAACGAATAGCTTTTCAATCTAGCATTCATTTCAGTATGAACATATTTCTCTTTGTCATATTTTAGTAGTATTTAGCATATTGGCGATTTATTATCGCATAATAAAATTATTTATATCAGAGTTTTTCATCTAGAGATTCTATAAATTTACGTGAAGGACAAGGCAAGGGAATGATTTGCTTAAGTGGTCCCCCGAACCCACAAAATTGGCCTTTTATACCTTTTTTGGAAACCCGTCCCTATAGAGTTTTCGATATAAATAACGCGTTACACAACCAAGGAACCTTTGAATATTTATTGGTACTTTTGTCGGTACCAGTATAAGCTCAATTGGAAGCATTGATCAAACATTCGTAAATAACTGAAATTCTGACGAAAAAATGTACGGCAGAGTTCATTTCGTATTCATTACGAGTTCGTCGCTTCGAGGACGCCATTTTTGATGCTCGTCACGTTTTGGCAGGCGGTTTTCAAATTATTTATCCATATCACTAACGTCCTTTTGAGTGGCTTTTTGCTTAGTTTTGGCCTTTTATGTGGCTACCTGTTACGCACTTACATAATGGAATTTGTTGGAAAGTATCTACATAAATACATACCTTGAATAATAAGGTGGTCAATTATCGGAAAACGGGGTAAGATAATAATGTTGATCCATGTGTGTTTCGTATGTTTCTGCCTAGCTTATTTTATAACTGTTGCCATTGTCAAACCGGTATGATCTGTGCGAAAGCGTTTTATTTGGTGATTTAGAATGTACGAATTAAATCAAGGTTTAAAACAAGCGCGTAGGACTTATGTCGCTGCTTCATCTTTTTTTCGCGGTTGATTAGTGCGATAGAGATAATGATCTCCAAGGGTGATAGTTTCAGCTTCAGAGTTAAATAATTATTTATCTCCTTCCAAAAGCTACTTATGTTTACTCAATACGTATTGAGTCTCCTATTGTAGTACTTAATCACTGATTTGCCTACTGTTATTACACAAGGCTCTCTAGAAAATGTTATTAATATCATACAAATGTGGCACAACACAACGCAAGCCACTCAAAATATCTAGCAAACAGTTCTGCTAAAACAATTCAATAAAGAATGTATTACAGTTAAGGCCTTACAATCTTAATTAAAATGCACGCGTCTAGAGTCTAGACGGATTCGAAGCGGGCGTTGTTTTGTTGCATTACGTCATCCGCCATCATAACTGCGAACTGTGATGTCATTTTATGTCATGTATTGATTTTGTTGTTTTGGATGGTTGTAGTGGTTCAAGAACGAGATATTTTTGAATGATTTTCTTTAGTTTCAATAGATAGGCACAGACTAGTCATTAGAATCGAATAATTTAGTTAGATGTTTGGCAAAAGGCCGCTCGGATTAATTTAGCTCGAATAATAACTAGAGACAATCCAAACTTTATTCAACAATGGCAGATGCCAACCGGATTTTTGCGATTGGTACACACGGCTACACATCAAGCCATGCAAAACCACTTAATCATGGTCTTGGTTTACGGGATCTTTTCCCACAATTGAATATCAGAGCAGTGGTGGCCCAGTGGTATCGGTCCCGACTTACGAGTTGTAGGTCGTGGGTTCGAACCCCGCCAGGCGCATTACTTTGTGTAATTTATTTCATCACCACTGCTCTCAAAACGGTGAAGGAAAACATCGTGAGGAAACCGGCATGTCCTAGAACCAAAAATTTGAGGATATGTGACATCTACCAATACGCACTGGGCCCGCGTGGTGGATTATGGCCCACTCCCTCTCTCAGAGAGGAGGCCTGTGTCCCAGCAGTGGGAACATTATAGGCTGATGATGAAATATCAGTTTATACTTGTTTTGTATAGCTGGATATGTAGCCGTGTGTACGAGTAAGTCTTCGTAAGTCACTTTACGGATGAGCATCGTTATTAAGCACTTAATGCAAAAAATGAATGTGCTGATCCTTACATTCATATAACAATCTTCAGAGAACTACCCGTAACGGGAAGGAAGGTCCTGTTGTATAGCGATGGTACAGGGAGACAAATATCCGGTATTTAACGTCTTGAATAAACGCCAATGATTTTGAAGGAGATAAATGTTACAATACCACTATAGGCGAATCAACGGTCAGATAGGTTTACAGAACATCAAAGGAAGAAAGAAAAGCTGGGTATAACCAAGAGTAGAACGATAAGTTGAAAAAACAGGCAATATTTAAGCAAACGTTTCATAAAACAATGAACCACAATAATGCTTATCAATAAGGAAACGATAGCGTCAAACGTATATTTATTGACTAGTTTCAAAGCACGCTTTAATTTGTTGTCCAGTATATCAACAACACTTACAATACAACAGTGTTATCGTACAAAACAAACAGCAATAATAACTTACATTAGAACAGTTCACAATCGCCTGACATTTGAACCGCAAGTTAAGTTATGGGCCCTTCACATGTATAGTTCAGTTGGTTCTGAGCCAAAAGTTCAAGGCACTACCGCAGGTGCCTGTGCCACATTAATTGGTAATAAAGTCATAACAACAGTTTGCCGTTATTACTGTTTAAGGTCCAATTTGCCTGCAAACTGTTAATTTGTCGTAGTGAGAACATTTTAAGGTACCCAACATGGTTGGTAGAAATATTTTTATTTAAGGAAAGCTTGTTTCACGCATATCAGGGTGCTTAAAGCTAAACAAAACGTTAATGATGATAGAATTATGCTGCAACACTAACATTCTTCATAATTCCCTTTCTTTCCTCTATGAGTCTTAGCTTAGCTAGTAAAGTCTTTAGTAGATCATGTTGAATTTAAATCTTTTCAAATAATTCGGCGACCATAGGAACAGCTGTTTGAATTCTGTGACATCAGAAGCATCTTCATTAAATGTAAAACTGGCCTGGCCCTTTCCATCATCGGACTACAAGACGTACGGCAATGAGCCATCGATATATGGTGGACATTCCTCCGGTACGTACAAAACGTTTTGCCTTTGAACTGGATTTCCCAGAATTTTCCTGTCCTGGCCTGACGCTGGGGTCTTCGAGTCAAGAGTGAACAGGTTACTTCTAGGCAAGCGTGCTTCACCGTCGAACACATCTTTAAATGAATAAAAACCTTCACAGTTGTCTCGATCTACCAACCGTTTTCTCAGCTGATCCACAAACTACCCAACGGCCATCAGTTTCTTCATATTATTTGTACTTAGTGTCATTCCACACTACACGCTCGGATTACGAGTAACGATGTGTTTTTTATCACAATCGCTCCATTGAACAATGAGCTAACTGGTAACAAAGGATAAGGACAAAAACTGTGCTGACTGAAGCGATGAAATCGTTTTATGTTACCCACATTAAACGATTCGCGTGTTTAACGACAAGAGAGGAGATTTGGGGTAAAAAGGTTTGAGTTATCTTTGTGTTATATGGAAGAAAAGACGCTTGTATTTGTCCAAAAAGATGGAAGCTTTGAAACTTGTTATCACTTCTTTTTAAGCTCCATAAAGTTATCCATATGCTATAACTTTACTTGTACAGTCACGAACACCGTTCATAAATTCCTTCTTGCTGTGTCAACCCATAATCAAAAGAGATAAATGGATCTCAAAAGGCTGAAAATGAATGATCCAAAAATGATAAACACATTATTTTTATCTTGTCAATAACTTACGTGTTTTAATTTACGAGAACACGCGTTTATGGATTAACTACCAAGTGCATTTTATAGTTGTTTGTGTTTGTGACTGTACTTATTCAATAACTTAGTAAACCGCAATCTTACTTTCTCAGTACGGTACTTCTAATTTACATTTGACTCTCAAACAGGAAAAAAGTAATAATTAAATTAATTAAAGATTTAAAGGGTGTTTCTTTTAAATGGGCCAAAAGGGAGAAATCCTTATCCATAAGAGATACGAGAAAATTTTCTTAGGAACCTTTAGCTCTTTTTTGATGTTGACAATTTTGGCGTTTTTACTTTTTTGGTCAAGTGTGAGTTGTCCCCAAAAATGAGTAAAATTGACCAAATTTTTTTTTAATGCCTTTCGACTCTGTGTCATGTAAGGATCATTTCATTGTATCGGAAGAAAAAAATCGGGACGGCGGAAGTTGGTCAAATTTAGCAAAATATTTTTTCATACAAATTGTTTGAACGAAAAAAATTCCAATTTTTTTAAAGATGTTTTTTGATTTAGTTTCATGTAAGGATCATTTCATTGTATGGGAAGAAAGATGTCTGGACAATGGAAGTTAGTCAAAAATACAGTAATGTTTCTTCTTACAGCATAAACACGTATTATTAGTACTCAGATTTGACCCACTTCTGTTGCCCATACATTTTCCTTCCCATACAATAAAATAATCCTTACATGACACTCAATCAAAAAACATCTTAAAAAAAATTGGTAATTTTTTCCTTCATACAAAATGTATGAAAAAATATTTTGCTAAATTTGACCAACTTCCGCCGTCCCGATTTTTTTCTTCCGATACAATGAAATGATCCTTACATGAAACAGAGTCGAAAGGCATTAAAAAAAATTTGGTCAATTTTACTCATTTTTGGGGACAACTCACACTTGACTAAAAAAGTAAAAACGCCAAAATTGTCAACATCAAAAAAGAGCTAAAGGTTCCTAACAAAGTTTTCCCGTATCTCTTATGGATAAGGATTTCTCCCTTTTGGCCCATTTAAAAGAAACACTCTGTATAGAATAGTAAGTGCGCAAATGCCTAAATGTGAAAGCATAGACCTGCATAGAGTCCTAACTGTAGACGCTGAATGTATCACGTTTCAACATTGCATAACTGGAAGGCTAACTGGTCTCTTATACTTAGAGGCCACGAAAGCCGGTTCTACATGTTAAAGTGTTGCTGCACCATCTGTTAATGCGTAGTTGAAAGAGGCAGGAGAAATTGATTTTAGCAATAAGTAGTTTTTTTATTGTATGTACACACGGCTACACATAAAGCTGTACAAAAACCAGAATTACCTGATCGTTTATTGTGTATATGTTACCGGCCAAACCCGATTTCAGGACAAACTAGTTTGGCCTAGGCTAAACTAGTTTCGACAGAGTCCCGCTTTGCGGATTTCCTACTACTGGGTGGTTTTAAAAAAAAGAACCACGAAGAGGATGGCGGGGTCTTTCAGACCCCGCCATCCTCTTCTAACCTAAATTGTCCGAGTCGGGGTGCCAGCAAGCCCTAGCTTGCAAAAAACTAGTTTAGCCTAGGCCAAACTAGTTTGTCCTGAAAATCGGGTTTGGCCGGTAACATATATAAATAGTACAAAGCGAAAGCAAAACAAACTGGTTTTGTATAGCTTGATTTGTAGCCGTGTGGACAAGTTTCATGTTTCAAAGCAGTTTTATTCATAAAAAAGTGACATATTCGCTGAGTCAGAGATTCAGCGTAGCTTATCTTTTCTTTTGGCTAATAAAGCAGTCGTTTAATAATTATGTCTAGGAAGGTATCGCACTAGGATTCCCAAGAAGCGTGAGACAAACATTCCAAAACATTCACATTTGCGATCAAATAAATATCTTCTTTATTTCGTCAGAATTTAGAGTAATCACAAATGCCTTGCCTGACCTCAAACTAAAATAAAATAATAGTTATACAAACATAGGCGCAAAGTAATTTAACAAATTAGAGGCATTTGAGGGGAGTTTTCATGGAGCTGATCAGTTTCAAAAATCACTTCGAAGACGGAGACAAGAAACAACAATGGACATTTTTAATTCATGTACAGCAGTTAAGCCGGAATCGAGAAACAGTCTGTTCCTGCGAAAAAACGGATGTGTTCCGATTTCTACTTATGTTCTCAACGAGTTATTTGGGTTTCGTTCTTCCATCCTAATGCCGATGATGAACATAATTTATTCATATTACGCCGCTTCTACATAGTCTTGGGTACATAAAAATAATCTACGCATCTATTATTAAAACTTTCAAACCATATCAATGCCTTCTCGAATAACCAATTAACATTGACCGAAGTTATCAATGTTTCACTCGGCCTTCACATTCATTTACAAATTAACACCTAAAAACACCAATTAAAGTTTGCTCTAACAATGTTAAATATTGTGTAATGGCTTATAAACAATGTAAAAATCAATATGATATTGTATAGCTTCAGGAAAACATTTTGTAAACAATACGGAAAACCACTTGATCCGCGTAACTTTTGCGAAAACCTAATATACAATGTACTAAACTAGCATATTTTGCTTAAAAATATCCTCTCCCATCGACATCATAGGGCAGGTATGTATTACTGCACATACTAATACATATCATAATAATACTTTTTTTATATCTTGTGGAAACCTTCAAAAGGCTAAGTCTTTGGGGATAAAACTGGGGAGTGTGGGACTTTTACGTCACGAATACCACCCTGATAGATAGTCTTCTCTGGATCTTCTTAAGATACCAGCTCCATAGACCCTCTGTGCGATGCCTTTTAGGCATTGATAGGCCGTATAGACATATAACATAGAATAGGTATATTAATGACTGTCTTGCTGTTCATTCTAATTGCAAGCACGACTACTGATTATTTGGTCCCGGGTTCTATTCCCAGGACAGGCAATGTTATTGGATTTTTCCATTAGGAATTTCTCAGCAGCCGCAGTATCTCTACATGGGACTTAAAACATAAAGAATTAACTGTGAGTGTACTATTAGGTACACGTCTGCCTAACCCTTTGAAGATCACAGGCGTAATGTTGGAGAGCAGACAGAACTTCACCAAAGAACTTCCCAAGGAGTCGTAATATAACTAATGAAAGCAAAAGAAGTTTGCCAACTATCCAAATTAGTTTATTTCGCAGTTTTTGCGAAAAGTAACAAACATCTATTCTAGAATCCACAAACTTTAGCAATTATAGCAGAAACATAATTATAAAAAAATAGACGGATCCGTCAGTATTAAAAAACATAATTATAGGAAAAAGAAAAAACTATTAAGTTCTAATGTAACCAACCACATAATAAACGAGGCCTATATCCAGTCATGACATGTTAATAGTACAGTCACGAGCACTAATATATATACATTGGTCACGTTTTCTAAAATATCTTAACTTATACTTTTCAAAAAATATGTGTACAACATGGTTTTCTAAATAACCTAACCATCAAACTGTGGCAAAACTGGGTATACATTGGTTTCACAGTAATATAAACGAAGCAAAATCAGAATAAAGTATACATTTCTAATGTTATTATTAACTATCCATGACAATTTCTATAACATATATACAAGTAAAACAAATTGTATACGTGTTATAGAAATTGTCATGGATACATTATAATGATAATGGAAGTGTATACCTATTTTTTCCTTTTTTTGTTAATAAGTTTATTACAGCAATGATTAGAGTTTTATAAATAAGTAGGTAGGGGCTGGTTATTACTGCAATAAATCAAGGACTTACGAAATCAGAGTTGTAATTCATTACCAAAAGTAATGATTATTATTATTAATAAAGCCTATTAAATATACTTAATAGTTATGCATAGTTTTTTTTTTTACTTTACCCCGCAATTAGTCCTGTATGGTGGGTGCGTTTACAAACATAGAAACTCACATGACACGAACACCCAGACCCGTAACAACTAACTGCAGATCATACAAATATCTGTTCCGTGCGGGAATCGAACCCGCGACACTCGGCGCAGCAGTCCAATTGCTCAGCCACTGCACCAAACGTGTCGACGCATTATTCAAATATATCGTGATTAACGGACACCCGCTTAAGGCTTAAGGGTTTATTGTATTCATCATTATGAACAATTTTGGGCTCTCAACTGTTTCAATTTTTTTTATTAAATATAATTTTCGCGATTTCATGTCCCATAGTAAAAGAAAAATTAATCATACTTATTTATGAGTACAATAACCTCTTAAGAGGGTGTGCGATAATTTTATCCAATTTTCGTAGAATCACCCAATAGCACAATAGATCCGCGACAGAGAGAGGACAGCGTCCTCCTTCCACCCCAACCGCAGTGGTACACGGCGTCGGACGTCGGCAGACGATCTCCGGCCACCGTAGGCACGGGCATGCGGACAGTGAGTAAAGGGGGGCAACTCGCTGTCCGACCATGGACATGCACGGGTCGACGGCGCGTCGTGTTCCACGCGCGCCTCAAAGAGCGTCAGCAAAATGACGGGGCCCCCTCTCAGAGGGCCAAAGCCTGCCGGGGTCGCGGGACTTATACCATCACCATGACCCCGGAACATAAAGGGCTATTGAAGGACACCGTGGATTTTAGTCAGTTCAAGTCTGACAGTCCTCGAGTGCATGAGTCCTCCCGCCCCGGGCAGGGCGGGAGGACTCATTTGATGATTATACCAAGATAAAAAAAAATAGCACAATAGATTTAGGACGGTACACGGAAATAAAAACAGTCGACGGGTGAGTCAATACACTCGATGATGGCTACTTTTACCTAACTATGACAAAATATGTAGGTATAACGCAAATTAACGAAAATAAGTTATAAATAAATAATACAATAAGATCTTATAGCTATGTATTTGTATTATATACACTTATTTTTTCAATGAGGTTAAATTGCAATTTGTTAAATTAGGACTTATTTCCGACCTCAAGCTCCTTGAAACTGCTGCTTTGTAATTGTTTACATAATTTCGAAACTGTATTGTTTACATGTTTTTGAAAATTGTGAATTAAAACCGATCTCAAGCTCCTTGAAACTGCTACTTTGTAATTGTTTACATAATTTCGAAACTGTATTGATTACATGTTTTTGAAAATTGTGAATTAAAACCAGTCTCAAGCAGATTGAAACTGCTGCTTTGTAATTGTTTACATAATTTCGAAACTGTATTGTTTACATGTTTTTGAAATTGACTTGGTACATAATAATGTAACTTAAAGTTGATATTATTTTTTGGCAAACTATCGTTAACGAAATTTTGATAAAGATGTGTAGTTAATTTTGACTTAATTTAACGTTTACATAATTATTGGACACAGTTGGCAGAACTTATTTTTGCAATTTAATATTGTTACATTAATTTAAATTTTAAGGTCGTATCTATGTCTTTGCTCGTGACTGTACACCACAAACGGAAAAACGTTGCACGAAACAAAGGAATCTGCGTGTGCGCAATAGACCGAACTGTGTTGATTAAAACGTTGCAATAGAACATGAATAGAATTAGTATGGTCCTACTGCCATTTTTAATACCATTATTCTGCACTAGTTTTTGTCGTTTGCCTTACATCCAAAATTCACTTTCCATCACCACCACTGCCACCAATTTCGACCTTTACTTTGAGGTACTTCACACTAACTTTTGCCATCAACTTTGACCGAGCGGAGGTCTGATTTTTAGCCATTTGAACTTATTTCCGGGATAAAAAGTATCCTTTGTAACTCACGGTCTTTGTAGGTCATGGTCTACCTTGAATCGAATCAAATTTCATCAAAATCCATTTAACAGTTAAAGACACAGACAGACTTAATTTCGCAATTATATTATTACCTGCTATAGATTTAACCAAAAACAAGAAAACGTAACGAATGACAAATGGAGGAATCGATTCATGTCACAGACTTAACAAAGGCGACGAAGATGAAAGTGATATCAAAACAGAATGAATCACATAATTAAATAATTGACATTGAAACGCAACTTTGCCATAATATCGCTTGTCGATGTTTCATATTAGTCACACGGTCCATTGTGTAAGAAGTTCAAAAGATCAGTGGAGTAACAGTAACATGAGAAGTAGATTTGAGCATATGATACTGAGCAAGTGTCAAATTGCCCGTAGAAAAGCATTTTGGACATCCTATAGATATAGAAAATATTTTTGAGCAACTGTCTAGTCCTCTCATTGTTAGGGCAGGAAAGGGCAAAGATTTGGTTCTGTCCACAAATGACAGCTTCTGTAGTGAGAGTAATCAAAATTTTATGAATATTATGTGTTTCAAGATTTCGCGTTCATTGGAAGCTCTCCTGAAATCCATCTTCGCTTTCTTAAGACATTAAAAACGACTATATTAACCCCCTGAAATCACTATATTAACAGGAAATTATAAACAACACAATTTCGACTACTCACATGTTTCGCATTTCCATCATCAGCAAAATCGTTCTATGCTACAATTGTTTTTCTGCACATTACATTGTAGCATGACTCAGAAACACCCGAGCAGTCGTGCGAACGGTGACGTAATCCTGATGTCAGATAGCAACGAGGAAATGGGCAAAAAATGCACTATTGTTGAACTTGTTGTGGTATTTTAATGGTAAAGGTTACGTGACTGGCGAACATGGATCGTTCAGAGATATTTGTGTTTCGGCATGCTCATTTGGATAGCCTTTGAAAATCTATTTTTTTAGCGAGTCACTATGGGGAGTTAAAGTTGTGAAAGTCTAGCAATAAGTTTTACCATGCTGTATTGTGTTACAAATTAGCCAATTACTGGTTTGCAGAAGCAGTCACTCAATTTCAAGTACTTGTATTGAGCATCCAGACTGCAAGTGTAAACCAAGCCTTACATGATTGGGAATGAACTAAGCAACAAAATAATGAGGTTCATTCGGGGTACACGTATTATTCAAATATTAAAACTTGCTTCAACTTCGACCAAATGCGCCAGAGTGTCTGTCGTTTGTGTTCAAACGTATTTATGTTAATGAATCACAACACAGAATCGTGTCGTTTTGGTGTATGAGTTTATTTATATTTGCGGACAATGACGGTCGAGGTCTACATGAAAAAATAAAATAAATCCTTGCATTTCTCTCGAAGTCCGCCATCTTTTTTATTTCCCCTTAGGTTAGTCAGAGGAATACGGGATAACCTGTGTAACCCGAAAAAGGCCGTGATAGCTTGGTAATTAATCAGTAACTTTATACAAACAGTGTGGTAATACAATTCGCTACTTCCAACTGCGCAAATGATTTCGGTACTACTTACAATCTTACATTAACTACTTTTTAGTGCTGATCGTAAAATAGGACCGTAAAAATTGGGAGTAAATGAATGAAATTCTTTTGTTGCTGGCATTTGGCAACTATTATTTTGTTTTCGGGACCGTTTTCTTTCAGGTCCTAAAACTTTGTAGGCTTTGCCCAATTCAATTAACCCCAAAATGATCTATGGTCAACACCAAAGATCATTTTGGGGTTTCGTTTTTTTCTCTTGAATGTTGCCAACATTGAACAGTTTACGCATTCATGCACTAATACTGGCCATGTGTTGGTGAAATGTGGAAGTTCGGTAGAAGCACTTCTCGGTAGAAGTCATATAAAATGTCTATTTTCCATACCCCTTGCTGACTCAGCCAAGCTAGACAAAAACAGTGGTTGATTCACAAGCAAAATAGAAAAAATTACGGAAGACATTAGGCAGACGGATCCCGCTACTACAACGTGATTATGAATTTGTATCATGCTGGGTGCTAATACGTATTGTAGTGTTGATGACGATCTAAATTGAATTGTCCCAAAACTGGAGGACCTTCAAAAGCAATCTCTTCCTGTAATCGACGGGGGTATCCAATGTACCACTTTGTACAAATAGAAGCTCAATCCACGATTGTACCCATACATCAAATTATTTAAGCTGTGAATGAGGCAAAGTGAAAGAATGTTGGTGTATTAGGTATATCTATAACCCAAAATTTATTTTTCCATCGACGCGAATCATCTTGTAGCAAATTACCGAAATCCGGTACAGGAATAAATAATCTAAATTCTACAGTTCAAAGTTCACATAGGAACATTCACATAAACAATTAACAGAACCGTATCAAAGCAGTCCTTGACCCCTGTGGAATCATGTAAAAATAATCACGACTGATAGATTTAATTTACAGCTTCACGGCTGTTGTTGATCACGAGGTGAGGAGAATTGAAAGCATTTCCGATGTTGATTGAGTTCCTATTAAAACCACGTTCAAATATTGGAGCACTTGTTAGAGAAACTCACGCCTTTATCCCGTTGAGAAATGGAGATACTACAAAGAACTGCTAAAAACATTTTAAACGGAGCCCGGAAACAGCCAGAAGGCGCCGCGGCAGACCTCGTAGAAGATGGCGGGACGAGCTTGACAAAACCAATGACCAGTGGTCCACTTTGGCTCTGGATCGTGACAACTGGGGATCATGGGGAAAGGCCTCTTTGCCCAGCAGTGGGATGATGTAGGCTAAAAGTATCAGTATTGCCTCGTCCACGTTGGTAGTGCTGCACAGTGCACACCTTAATATAGCGTAAAATCGTGCATGATATCCTGGATAGAATAGGTTGTTACGGGTTTGTATTGTTTAGGTTCTATACAGGTGAGCCCACTGCAAGCGCTGATTTATTTTTTCATGTTAAAATACTCTTGAAAATCGAATCTGTTTTTAAAAACTTTATGAGATAGCCCCATTTACAGACCGACTAGCTAACAAATTAAAATTTAGGGATTGACACAGTAATTTTCATCAGAACTGATAGTACAAAAAAAAAATCTTTTAGTATTTGGTTTACTACATGACAATACAACCCACTCCTTAAAACTAAGTGTTGTCATAGCGTCCTACATTTAATAACGAGTATCGTTTCCAAGTAGCTTACGCATTTGAATGAATAGTGCGAAACTATTTGCAAAGTCCACCTACTGTCATCTGTTTAAGAGTAATGATGCCTAATTAATCATGATAATATGTGTAACGAAAATGGGAGCCCCTTAATTGTTTTTTTTTATTTGTTATAGCAGCAATACAAATACATCATCAGTAGAAAATATTAACTACCACGGTCCATGAGATACAACCAGGTGACTGGCAGACAGACTGACAGCAGGTCTGCTTCCCTTTAGGACGGAGACCTAATAAATTGTAGATAAAAGAAAATACATGTAGATGGATTCTTTGGAAGAGGATACGGCTACAAAGGAAGTGACTCATAAAATGGCGACAATAGAAAAGTATGGAAGACGTGATGCATCGGTATTTATACTTTGTGTCCTAGTGGTGTTGGACGAAGACCTCTTTTTCCTTCCAAAGGTCTCAAGGTCGTAAGTTTGGTTTCCATTTACAAAACTCGCTAAATAAGACCCTAAATAAATAAGGATAAGAGTGAACAGGAGAATGATGATACGAAAATCGCTGAAATATCAGTCTAACAGCTAAACAATAACGAAACGCCTAGAGCTATGTCGTGGGTGGACAATAAGTCTGGTTTATACATTTATAGCTACAAGGAAATTGAATTTGGATATGACAAAAGATGAAGGACAACATTCAATAGGTTTCCTTACTACATTAAATTGTAGTTTGCCGGCATTATTAAAATAAAAAAATATAGTATTAAGTAATAGGTTTCATTCTTTTCATGACTTGATTTACACCGCGGGTTTGTTCGGATTATAATCATTATGTACGTGTTTCACATAATCGTTATGTAATAGCCAGGCAAGGGCAACGTCCGAACCTTTTTGCGATCGGTTTTAGAACGTGGTGCACTTACGACTTTATTAAGTACACATGATTAGGCCGTAATTATGGACACCTGTGTTTAACACGCTCGTATACTATCTGCGTGTAATTAAAAAAAACAGTCCGCTGTCGGATAAGTGTTACTGTTAAACTGCGCCACAACATTAGATTGTCGTTTTTTCGCTTGGCCTTGTTAGGACTTAATGCCAAAAAAATGACAAGCCAAACTCTAGGCTAGGCGTCATATAGATAATAGACCATAATATATTCGGAAGGCTACACTTCGTTCAAACACATATGGATACCTTATGTATAATAGTATGTGATACCCAATTGTGGAGCCCTGACACATCTAGAAAGTGTCGAAACAGTCCTGGAGACAATTTTAAGATGTGGAGGTCAAAACTAACGACTGCTGGTCCACATTACTTTTAAATAGAAGAATTGAAAGTCATGGGCTAAAAATAACGCCTGAAAACGCCTTAAAAGAACAAGCTTTTAAATTGTCTTTGGCTCTTGGCTTAGCTGCCACTTCAAGTTTCATGCAAAACGAATTATTTTATCACCAGAGTCGCTCTGCATCTATCACTCCACCAAAATTCGACATCATTTTCGCATTTATAATATCAGAATAATCTAAAATTAACATTTCATGTCCACGTTTCGTTCTCGGTAACTAAATCAGGAAGGAAGCCCTGAAACGGACGCCCTTTCCACTCATTTACATGTTAATAAATGTATAATGAAGTTAGGGCTGCCCCCCGTTTCTGAACGTTTTGAAACTGATGTTAATGAAATTGGGTTACAAACTAGTCTAGTGCCCTGAATAAATGATGTGATATCACGGTGTAATGACCGACTCCCCCTGTTTCTGAAAACCTGGTACCTACATTTATGTCTACTGTATTTTTTGATAAGATGTCTAGCTACAGCAATCGTAGGTTGTAGTTTTGTAACATAGTAAATTGGCTACTTTTTTAAACAATTGGCTTCGTTAGAAAAATCCAATAAAAACCGACGAATGATACTCACGCCCCATTTAGCCCTAGGCAGTTAGCCGAGTTACCACTTTACCGACTGGCTGTTTGTTTTGCAAAATGGATATTTTCTTTTAGTTTTTGCCGATATTTGAAGAGAGAAATATCGCAATTAAGTCTGCCCTCTTTTCGTTCGTCTTAGGTTCCTTAGGTGGTTTACAAAATTATGGAAATTGGGGCTCTGCTGGGCCCACTATAGCAAAATGCCGATCACCAATTTATTTTCCATCTTTATCAGGCCAAAATAAGGATAAGACCATCGACCTAATAAGGGCGTTCGATACTTCGTAAACATAATTATACATATTTTCGGGGCGCAGTCGGCCCATGAAATAGGTCAATCACATCAATTACTGACGGTCGAAGTTCATTAGTGGTACTATTTTGGGAGTTCTCAACGACTCTATGATTCGTGTGTTCGAACGAGCAACAGGCACGTGCCCCGGTAAATAGCTGAGCATGTATAATTTACCTTTGAAATACATATTGTAAGCTGTTGCTAGCCGCAACTCTCGTGCGTAACTAGAGAAAAAATCTCACAGAAACGTTATACAGGGATAAACGGTATTCTATGTGTTATTCCAGACTATAATCTATCTCTGAGTCCAATTTCATTAAGATCTGTTTAGCCCTTCATATTTAAATTTCGTCTCACGTCGTCACGATTATCAAACCACAAGGTGGGACGATCTTCTCTTCATGGATAAACCACATTTTTAGTCAAGGCACAAAGATATTCAGAGCTGAATAACAGACTCTGGGAAATGTCTAATTTATTTAGGTACATTTTAACACTACAACAGGCAATATAAAGTGAATTAAGTAGAATTTAAAGCAGGGTAGGTAATAAAACACGAAGTAAGCAGTAAAACGCAAGCGGAAATTCTGCCAACTCCATGTAAGCATTTCCTTAGCTATACATTTAAGTTACTTAGGTAGCTCATCTAAACATGTGCGGGATTTTGCTACATTGTAGATCATAAACTTACGCCTTTTGGCTAATAAAACTACATGACGTTACCTCCTACTATCCTTTTATTTCATTCACGCTCATAGATCTTGTCGCGTGCCTAGTATAATTTAATCTTAATTGGCTTTTTGTTCCCTTTATTCTGATTTTCACGATGAAAATGACGATACGTTAAATGAATTTTATATCACCCTTTTGTTAACCAAAGCACTATAGAGCGAAGGCCCCTTTTCATCACACAGAATGAACAGGCAATGAATAAAAAATTGCGTTCGTTATAAAATGTAACATTTTCAACTGAGTTTCATGGCATAAAAGGCGTCATATGGAATACAGGAAAATAGGTACAATATGGTAACTTAAATACTTACACAGGTAGGTACTTAAAAACGAAAACATTGATGTTATTGAAACGATATTATGTAATTTTTATTGCCTGATTTTCGTCAATAGATAGTAAGTCTAATAACTTTCTTATTTCACCTTAAGTTGTAGGTACTGTATGGCTAAAAATGTAATGTAGAGGTACAACAATGTTAAAAATACATTATACAATACGTACTTCACTAAAAACATGCCAATAAACTTGCTTTTAACTGCATTTTCGCTCGGATTTGAGATAGGTACCTAATATCCTTATCCAAGCAAAGGTCCATATTTGTAACCACACGGTTAACGCAAAGGCTGAGTGATTGACTGAGGCGCGTGTCAGGTTCAATACCCGTATGTAACAATTATTACATTTTATCTACAAGTAACTGTTTGTAAACGCACATACGATACAGGAGAAATTCCTAGTGCAAAGTAAAAAAAAAATGTGCCCCAAATTCCATCGAAACCAGTTCAGCCGTCAAAGAAAAGATCAGTTAAAAAGACTGAATACTTTCGACAATTAGAATGGATTAAAATAAAATTGTTTCAAAGTAAAGTATGCGGGCGCGAGCCAATATTTTTTTTGTGTTTGTCACTTGTTGCAGATGAAGGAAAACTATGAGGATATTAGAACGAACGGAACGGTGAGATGATTTCATTATTACGTATCACGTGTGGGTCATCATACCTTTACGAAAACATAAATATTAGGATGGCAAGTAATATAATAAATTGCTTTCTAGCCCATTGAGCTATTATTACTAGTATAGAGACGACACCACGCATCACCACTGTGTCCCATCCAGGATGAGTGCGCGCGCCTAGAACACGCCACAGAGCTGTCAAACAACTTCTAACCTGTCACACAGAAGGTACTGGAACTTCTGTGTACCATCAGAAAACCAGTAAAAACTGCTTGGCGCCGGACTCTTGGCAGTACTTGACTTGGTGAGGTTTACCACCGCAGTCCAGAGATATTCCTCAGCGAATACCAAATCAGATTCACGTTATTATGGCGCCAAGACAAATCACTTTAATTATAAAAAGTGGTACAAAATAAACGAGCCGCGTCATAGGCCAATAAATAAATCAATACAATAAGATCAGTTTCGTTCAGACTATTTAACGTGAACGCAACCCAAGGCCGAATGAATTAGGTATCAATTCAGACGCGCGCTCAAGAATTGTATTCAAAGTAATTTTGTTAGACTACATTGTTTTCGTTACATTAGTGAGTACTCAAATTTTTGGAATATTTTGTTAGGTTTTAACAAGGAAAAACAGAATAGCTTGTCGGTTTAGCCTACATGTGTTGAATAAACGGATAAGTAGGTGATTCCCGTTTTTAACTCTATTTTTAAGGCGGTACTAACCATTAACTAGTATGATTATTCAGTTTAACCAATACTTTTTTTTTAAGTGTTTGGAGTCTGCTTTACAGTAGACTAGGATTTCTATGGAATTATATTTCTTTGATTTCCAACATACAAACATTGTCCACACTTTATGCAACCTTTTGCTTAGCACCCTACCCAGCAAAGTTCTTTTGGTGTCATGCAGATCTTTGCACAATAACTAGTTGTATTGTACAGAGGAATTCAATAGAATCATCTATTGTTGGAGCTAAATGAGTATGTCAGGAATGCAGCAGGTATTGTTTTACATTTTTTTTCCTATGCTAATAGGAAAATGTTATGTTTATAATTTTGAATGTATGGGTGCTTTCACAAAAGGAGTAAATTTTTGGTACAGACGAGTTGGTAGTATCGGTCAAAACTTTTGTACGAAGAAGCCGGCAAGAAGAAGAATCTGCTAAGTCACAACTTTGACATTTTTTTTTTACTTTAATATTTACTTGAAAAATACTGAGTACATTCAAAATTTTTGTGGTTGACAACTCCATCATATGGTTGAAAAGTGCTCAACCATCAACTTAATTGAATGTGTTACATCAGCATATCACATACTGCGTTAAACTCGGCCCAGATAAGTGTAGTTATGTACTGTCAATGAACTTGATGACTCAATGTACAGCCAGCATAAAAAATAATGTTGACAATTAATTTCTTTGTTACAAAATCTTTATTACAATTACTGGCATATTGTATCAAAAAATGTAATATGTAACATGAACGAGACAAAAGAAGTGTGTAAGGATCTTAGCAACTCCACCAGGTTCTGTAGTCTGTGTCAATATAGTGAGAAAAGGCTGACATTATGTATGAATTGTGTCAATTTGCACCCACAAAATAGGTATATGACAAATATGTGGTGCTTCATTGTAGCTAAATATTGCAACAATTTTAAGGAAATTATTCACAGAGATGTTGTGTGTTGACATATTTTTGAAGCTGACTGTACTTTGTATTATTTAATATACTTACAGTTAATTGTTGGATAGGGGTCCCATATCATATGGTAGTCCCAATTGAATGTCAAATAACAGTACATACCTACAATTACTCATCATTGAATAGTCTAAAATAATTTTTAAGTAATCATTTTCATTATGAAACATCCAATTTATTAACTCATGCATATTTTATGAAGCATTAACTTGAAAAAAAAATAGGTTTGTTGAGTACAAGAATCTGATAAGAATTTAAAAATTGCGTAATAGATATTATTTTATAGGGGAAATGATTGTTTTATTGTGTGTAATTAAAATGTTAAACAGCTTACTGATAATAAATAATTAATTAACAACAATTTTAGGCAAATATCATTAGGTATTCAGCCTGTTGCTTTTTAGACCTGTTCGTTTTTTCGCGCCACATAGGGCTGCAAGATGTGATCAGAATAAATTATAGTATGTAGGTATTCGCAATAAGTTTTTACTTACTCTCCTTCTCGTGGTCGAAGCCCACAATTACAAAGTAATCGACGAGCCTGGACATTGCACTCCTACGGCAACATTCCAGCACAAATACAACAAATACACTATACGTAATTAGATTATACACATTTTATACACAATGATCCGTGTTTGCACATTCTCACCGCACTTTACCGAACACCGATAGCTCCGTACACACTACGCGTAGAATTCGCACACCATACACTTCACGGAATGTAAACAACACTTTCATTTATCGCGAGCTAAAGAATTTTTAGCTTCAATTTACGAGAAAGATAAAAGATTGTCCAGACGGAGAGGTTATCCACTAATCCTTGGAAAGATACCGGTATTCTACTCAATTTTATATCGGATAACGTCATGTACGCTAAAACTAATTGTTAATGTGACAAATAACGCTCTTAATTGTTTAATTCAGATTATTTTTTGCAACTAAACGTCACTACATCCACGACCCATCGCTCGTCCGCCCGACATTTCTAAAAAAACTACCACAAAAACTACTATTGAATAAAAATCTACCGTTAATTATTGCCAGCTTTGGTTTTCAAAATACTACTAAATTTTATTTTTTATTCCCAAAATTGTTTAATTTCGCTAAAATGTTTTATTATTTTGAAGAATCTAAAAATGATCTAAAGTTCTAAACATTGAAGTTCAGATTGGAACCTATCTGCTACTATAAAAGCTCGAAATACAGTAAATCTGAAGATTTACTGGAAATCTTACTATTTATTACCAGTATGAGATTTAAATTAATTATATATTTTTTTTTTAAAAGACAATTATTCTGGGGTTTTTGCAACAAAGTTTGGGAAACACTAAAACCAATGATGGTTGGGAAATGTTGGTTTTAGGAATAAAACAATCAGTATTTCTTAATCATATATTTCAATTAACTGAACGTGATTCAGGTAGACAATCAACAGTGCCGCCGGGGAAATGAATTTTGACAAAATCCTGAGCTACAACGACGACACCTACTTTAGTGTTTTGAATGCCGCATCGATTCATCTTTAAAGATATAGCCACACAAGACACAGACGCCCAGCAGGGCTCTTGGTTAACTTGATAGTAACTGAACAGCAGTTGTCAACCTGCACTTGGATGGCTTGATATCTGTTATGAGGCTATTTTGAGGAGTGGAGGGCCTCAAGAGCGTTACAAAAGTTGATTTTAGGGAAATTTACATTTGTCAGTTTCATTGCAAATGCAAAAGGCAAAAGCCAATACTTTTACCTTTTGACAGCTATTTGATGGTCACCACTCAGACACCGAGACGAGATGCGCATAAGCCCCGCAGATCTACGGTGAGATAGATAATCTTTTTCTAGAAACACGAAAAACTTTGTTCTACACGACATAATTATCTCGTCGAAAATACCTAAAATACTAAAATACATGAAAAGTTCATGTACAAAATGCTCAGAAAAATGGAAGCCCAAGTTTGATGTTACTACTACTCCCAATGATTCAAAAATTGGCAACATTTCAAGTAAAACGTGTTTTATCTGTGCACTTGGAGACTTTGTATAGGTTTGCTAAATTGAAAAGTGAAGGTAAAATTCTACCCATCTCTGTTTTTCACAGGCTCACTCAAATAACTTGAATAATAGTGACAGCAATATAGTAACTTTTTAATTTAATATCACTTTTTCGACTGATAACGCAAACAATGTATCAAAATATTATTGATGTTTGATTATTACAAGAGATTATTAACCTTTACTATCATAAATTTCCGTTTACCGCCCTCAAAACAATGTCGGATGCCCCAAGTAATCAAATACCTGGATTAAAACAGAAGAAAGTGTTTAAAATAATCGTGTTAGGCGATTCAGGCGTTGGCAAAACGTGTCTAACTTTTCGGTTTTGCGAAGGACAGTTTTTAGATAAATCTGAAGCCACAATCGGTGTTGATTTCAGAGAAAGAAACATAAAAATTGGCGGAGAAGATATAAAGGTAATTTCTGTTTTAAATAATTAAATCGTCACGGTGTCTTAATCGATAGATGCGTACACACGGCGTACACATAAGTTGCCGTAACTTTCATTAACCGTTATTTCGTGTAATCTCATGTTAAGCCACTATGTAGCTATTTCTAAAATATCTACTTACTGACATCCATCAGACACGGGACGGTCTACATGTAGGCTATTCCTCCCAAGGATAAAATACCCAACATCTGGATTAATGATTAACATATTGAATCAACTGACTACATCTATCTGTCTCTATCACTTTTGTTTCTTGTGATTGTAAAAACGCTCATCACATGTTTAAAAAAGATAGACTAAACCTGGATATTGAATATTTTGTCTATTATTTTATTGATAAATGATAAAACTATTTGTTTGTCCATAATAGTTCAAATTTTATCATCATCAGCCTATTCATATCCCATGTTTTTTACAGCCATTATATTCCTGACCTTAACTGCCACCATCACTAGAACCTCTGACTTTGTTTCGGCTGTTTTATATCATAGTCAGGTAAAAAACACCGGCCGCATCCAGTATAAAAAAGAATGTTTTTTTATGTGTAATAGAGTGTCAAAACCAATTTGCAAAATAAATATCATTTACTTAATATTATATCATTACCAGTAAATAAAATAATTGTTTCTAGCTACAACTATGGGACACTGCAGGTCAGGAGAGGTTCCGCAAGTCTATGGTGCAGCATTACTACAGAAATGTCCATGCAGTTGTTATTGTTTATGATGTCACCAAGCCTGAGACTTTTCATGTAAGAAATTTTCATTTTAGTAAGAGTTTATAGGAAACCAGCCCAGTATTTTAGCTTCTTGATAGTTTTTGTATGAATTCAAGGCTATTATAGCCTAGCTAGCATCTAGCACTCAGCTAGATCGAACAATGACCTTAATAAGGTTACTTTGTTTAGACTGAATGCATAGAGCACAGGAATCAGGATGCAATATAGAAATAGCCTATACTCAGGGAGAAGCATACTTAAAGTTGTAAAAAGTTTTCAGATAAATCTAAGTAGGAACTGAAATAATGACTAAACTAGTAGTCTGTAATAAGCCGCTCTAACAGTATCATAATATGAATTGAGATTCAATTCATCAAACGGAATATTTTATTCTTTTGCTTAACTAATAGAATAGATATAGCAGCAGCTAGGTGTGATTTTTGCTAATTAGTTTTTGAGAATTCTGGTAAAACTATTTAATTATTTTTTTCAGTCAATAGCCAGTTGGATGCAGGAGGTGGAATCCCACGGCCTGATGAGGGCTCCAAGAGTGTTGGTCGGTAATAAGTGTGACTGCGGGACGCCAGAGTCACGGCTAGCCACGACATATGCTCAACGGCTCGCTGATAAGTATGGAATGCCTGTAAGTGATAATTTTTTTGATAATTTTTCTTTATATACTGTATCAGTAATCAAAGGATTAATCAGCAAACTAGGTACTTGTAAACTGGCTTGCGACGGGATGTACGTGTAGCTCGCAATCTGATCAAGGCCCAAGCCCAATTCGACGCTTCAAGGAGCTGGTCGAGTACCACAACCATAGATTTAAGAAATACAGAAATACATTTTAAATACGACCCAATGACAAGGAAGGTGTGCGAAAATATTATATTTAAACACCCAACACTTTCATTATTGATACATAACCAGTTGAGCACACTTATCAGCATTATCAGTGGCCTTATCAAGGTCGTCAGTGCATACTAGAACACTCATAGTAATGAGTCACTGTGTCATCTGTCATAAATTTATCAGATCTGGTATGTGCCTATTTTGTAATCTATAAAATATCGTATTTCAAAGTCCTTTATTGGAGTTGTGCGTATGTTACATTAGTGAATCTTCTAAATGATTCTCTCATGGGTCGACGGCGCGTTGTGTTCCACGTGCGCCTCAAAGAACGTCAGCAAAAATGACGGGTCCCCTCTCAGAGGGCCAAAGCCTGCCGGGGTCTCTGGACTTATTTCATAACCGTGACCCCGGCACAGGACATCCCTCATTGATATTTCAATATCCTTTATGAGATTTTGTTCTGAAAGGCTATAAATATAAGCTTATAATAATTAACAAATTCGTTATTAGGTGTTTTCCCCTCTATGCCAGAAACGTCAAACTTAAATAAAATAGGTCATCATCATCATTTCAGCCTATTGCAGTCCACTGCTGGACATAGGCCTCTCCCAGGGAGCGCCACAGCGCACGTACTCCTGCTTTTTTCAGATAATAAAATAGGAGCCAGAGCCGAAATACAGAATAATGTTTTGGCTAACTGCTTTTTTTTTTACGTGGTAAAATCATCAAATGAGTCGTCCCACCCCGGGCAGGCTACCTGCTAATTATAGTTTTAAGATTTACTTATTTTCTTCTCCTTTCTAGCTATTTGAAACTTCAGCATTACTGGACTCAGAGTGTGACAACGTGGAGTCTATATTTATGACACTGGCGCACAAGTTGTACTCCAAACAACCGCTGAGGGTGGTCAGTGTAGAGGTAAGAATATTAATTAAAAGGACTCCAAAAAAGAGTCCTGTTTCTCAAATTTGTAACACTAGCTTTTATTATATATTATTAGTATCTGTGTTTTTAAGAATTCCATCAACCGATATGTTTTTTTTTTTCAGGGAGAACACGGTCCGGGCGTTGTAAATCTTCAGCGACAGAAGCGCTCTTCAAGTTCCAATGATAGTTGTCTATGCAGCTAGACTTTAGACCTCATAACACTGAGCAATATACATTACAATGGTACATGGGTCTTTTGGCGTCCGAATAACGTCGAAAGGGTATTGTGCGCTGGCAAAAAAATATAAATTGTATATTGAAAAAAAAACAAGAAGAAGGGCCTTACGTTTCGATTTTTGTAACGCGCTAAAAGATCTTTGTATTGATAAAATATTCGATACAAATTAAATTCCGTCTAACATCCATGACCAGACTTATTACGACAAAGAATTATTTAAATTTATTTACATGTAATTGGCCTTTTCTGCCAATTTGTCATCATAAAATTAAAGTCATTGTCCCATGTTAAAATATGCAAGGATAAATTAAATTAAATACATAATAGCAAAGCACCTTTTTGTTTTAAGCTAGGCAGTGATACGTGTTGATTTTCGAAACTCGACAAATCTTTCGGGGGGTCTCTCTATCTACTATTAAAATTGCAGTGACCTCGCGGCGCGATCGTGAAGCCTCGGCAAGTGCCAAGCTAAAGAAAAAAAAGTTTTATAGTTATTTTTTCGAAAAGTGCTTGAGTGGAGACCACGAACTACCGTGGTCTCCACTCTAGCACTTTTCGACCCCACCGGCCATCTGCTCTGCGAGCAATATGGCCTGCCCACTGCCACTTCAGCTTGCTAATCCGGTGGGCTATATCGGTGATTTTAGATCGTCTACGGATCTCCTCATTTCGGATTCGATCACGCAGAGAAACACCAAGCATAGCCCTCTCCATAGCTCGCTGAGCGACTTTGAGCTTTGAGATGAGGCCGATAGTGAAAGACCACGTTTTGGTGCCGTAACTCATCACTGGTAACACACATTGGTTGAAGACTTTCGTCTTGAGGCACTGAGGTATATCGGACGAAAAGACACTGCGTATAGTTTCCTGAACGCTGCCCAACCGAGTTGGATTCGGCGGCTGACCTTTTTCTCGAAGTTGGATCTACCTAATTGGACTACTTGTCCTGTCCTAAGTAGATATATGAGTCAACAACTTCGAGAGCCGAGTTTCCAACAGAGACTGGGGTGGGCACAACATTGGCATGGGTTTGACGCATTTGGTGCACTTCTCAACTTGTACCCCATTCTCAAATGGTGCATTTCGCAACTGGTGCACTTCTCAAGTGGTACACTTCGCAATTGGTGCACTTCTCAATTGGTGCACTTCGCAAATGGAGCACTTTTTAAAATGAGTGGATATTTGGAATAATTGTCTAAAAATGAGAGAATCTTTGGTTTTGCGTAGGTCAATTTTATTTCAAAAACAATAAAAAAAAATCATTCTACGTAATCACTTTAACAGTTTTGTTTTTTTTTAATTTTTAATAAAAATAAAGTCACTCGGAAATAATAACAATATAAATTATGTAAGGAAAAATTATATACACGGACGGACAGTTATACACATACACTGCTGGCCTTTTAGAGAGACTAAGAGTCACTCAACGAGCAATGGAAAGAGCTAAGAGCTATGCTCGGTGTTTCACTTTAATAGTTTTTGATTTTTTCACTCCCTGACGATTTTTTGATCTTGTTGTGTTGAATATTTCCAAGAATACGTCTAAGTTCTGTTTGTTCTTTTTATTTTCCTGATCAATTTTTCACATAAAATGTTAAAATTCATAACCTTCCTTTTATTTCTGATACCATGTTATCTAGCATAAAATAATCCTTATCATCAACCCTTTCGATCGGCATGATAAAACTACTGTGTAATAATTTTTATGTGAAGCGGGTTCGATACCCGGTTCAACCATGTACCGAACTATTTAAAAATCTATGAATGCCGTTTAAATTGTTTTTTAAATTAAAGTAATGCCTTCTTTCAGTAAAATCTTCCATCTACAATATTTAAGGTACTTTCTCTCCATGTGGCGTAGCCGTGGGACGCCCTGTACAGTGGGGATGACGGAGAATTAATTTTAAAATTATTTTATTGATTGATGATACTTTCATTTTTAGACAATTATTCCAAATATCCACTCATTTTAAAAAGTGCTCCATTTGCGAAGTGCACCAATTGAGAAGTGCACCAATTGCGAAGTGTACCATTTGAGAAGTGCACCAGTTGCGAAATGCACCATTTGAGAATGGTGTACAAGTTGAGAAGTGCACCAAATGCGTCAAACCCATTGGCATTTGACATAATTTTCGTCTTGTCCATGTTCATTTTCAAGCCCACCCGTTAGACCAAAACCCAAAGACTATTGATTGATATAATTTAAAATAACTTTGTAAATCGTAATAATATGAAATTGGTTGTGTTCCTTTTATGCATTTGATTCTTTTAATCATTCTAATATTTCAAAATAATTAAGTTCGTTGTTGTTACGATATACTTGCAATAAAATGAAAAATTTTCTGTTATTCTTGATTAAAATAAACCTTAGCTTAGTATTTATTTTGAAGCTTTACGTTTAATTTACTATTTTTGTAAATATTACGTTGTATAAAAATGGCATTGCGCTAATTTTGTGGTGAGAAAATGACGTATTTTTAATTACGGATATTTATAAGTTCCTTTTTCATCATGTTTTTAATACATGTTTCAAATGCTGTATCTTACTAATTCGTTATCTAATCAACACTATGATTTGAATGCGTTACATTGAGCATTACCATACAACAAAATTTTACACCAAAGAAGAGTTTTCTCAGCTATACTTCTTGCGCAGAGTAACTTAGTTGTTTAAATTATCATGTCCCGAATGCCTGACTGACGCTTTTATATAAGATCCATCTACATATTTAATTTATAACTGGGATTCCGTAGCTCAAGTTTAGCAGAGTTATGAGCCTACCATACGCTTCACCATAGTTCTGACTGCACGAAAATGCGCAGACCGCGCTGTGGGGTTGGCGCGTGATATAGTTTTACCAACCGCACGCACGGTGTTTCGTATGCAAACCGATTTGCGCAGTCATAACTGTGGTGAAGCTTGTACGTGTGGTAGGCCCATTAAGCTTCATCCGAAAATAAACCTTATAAGTATGAGGTTGAGTTAGTGGAGGAGTGGTAGTGGAGGAGCTCGTGGCTAAATAATTACAGCCGCACAGGTCGATCTTCCGGGTTAAGCCGCGCTTGCCGAAGTTGGTCTGTGGACGGGTGACCATCTGTTATAGCGAGTTTCCTCCGTGCCTCGGAAAGCACGTAAAGCCGTTGGTCCCGGCTGTCATTTCTAGATCTTTGACAGTAGTTACTGATAGTCAGAAGCTTTAAAGTCTGACAACCAGTCTTACCATGGGGTATGGTATTGCCCAGTTACTGGGTTGTGGAGGTCCGACAGGTAGTCGCTCCATGTAAAATACTGATATCCAGCTGATTCTGGTTTGACTGGAAGCCGACCCCAATATAGTTGGGACAAGGCTAGGCAGATGATGAAGTATGAGGTTGAGTTGCATACTCCTACCGACGTTTGTGACTAAGCTTATTACGAACAATATGAAACTGTTTATAAATAACGTTAATTTTCAGCTGAAGCTCGACTGAGCAAAGGTTGTTAGAAGTAAAGACTAAGTATGCTCTAAGTCTAGTAGATTTGGGTCTTAGATTTCTTTAATATTTTATGGCAGCTTTTCATAGTTATCATTGTAACTTTAACCCAATTTGTGGAATCACTGCTCGCCAAAAGTAAAATATGCCTGTTTTAAACCTTGTGCCAATTGTGGTAATAAATATTGCAATAAAATATAATGATGTCGAAACTGTAATATCCGTTTTTAAACACTAAGAGATGATGTGATGAGATGAGAGATTTACCCCTGCTGCATTTAGATTCGTGTTTTAAAGGCGTGTTAAAAGCGGATATAAATGGTATTATCAATAAGTCTAAAACCTCTAGTAAATTATAAAAATAATAAAATCTATATAATGTAACAGTATTTTACCTTCCATATTTTGTCGTCTATTCTATCAAAAAAATATTAAATATTTTTATCTTTATATTCAAATTATTCAATTAAATTAAGAAAGGTCGAATTTTAGTATGTGCTGTGGAATAGTAAGTAAACAATGTATTTCAGGCCTTATTTAATAATCAGTAGACCTGTTGAAAATGTGAGAATATGCAGTTAATACGTTTAAGCCCGTTTGCACCACAATTCGGAGAAACAATTGATAGGGTCTAACAGCATAGGTATACCAAAAAACTAATAGCTTAGTTTATAATATTTGTTTAGAGGCTTTGAAATTAAAGAGATTTCTTGAAATTATTGGTTTGCGGTTTCAAATACCCAAATCTTGTACGTTTTTCCAATAAACGTGAAATAACTACTTCTTCGGTCTCTTTCTATTAATCGATTGGTAAATATAATGTACGTATTTCTACACGCTAAACGCTTTTTATATTTTTTGTGGTGCAAGGGAGCCTAAATATATGCCAATGAATTAAATAAATTGTGTGAAGACGATGAAATTTTGTAATACTTAATTTATTTTTGTATAAGAATATCACTATAAGTATTAGACAGAATACGTGAAATCATTGATATATTAAATAAATCGTTTTACGTTGTTATTTTGCCGTTTTATTTTTACGTACCAACCCAGCCTTATGTTTATTTATTTACACTTTTACGTACAATTGTAATTTTAAAGGCGGACTTAATGCAGCAAGGCATTATCTACCAGTCAACCTTTTGGTCAAAAGGAGAAGCAGTTGGAATAGGTCCAATAGGTACAACAACAATACCCATGAAAATAAAAACACGAGCGCCCTTGTTCGGCGTTCTGCGGAGTTTAGAGGATCGACAGTGATCTGGTGATAGTGACACAGGTACTGCCTTATGACAGTGATCTGGTGATAGCTACACAGGTATGCCCTGCTCTGTGTTTCCTTCTAAGGTCAGAGTATTCATTAGCATGGTAGAGTTAGTAACAGACTGTATAATAACTGCATAAGTCAATGAAGCGATTTCTCTCTTTTACCCCTATCCCACTTTCCGCCCACAATTGTTTATTTTTCAACTGGGCTGAATGGCGAAATGAGGAATATCAAAAACCGTTGAAAGGAGTCTAGCTGGTTCGATTCTTCGCCAGGACTATTGATATTTCTACAATCCAATGATGCAGTTTCAGTTTTCGTCAAGATCGGCCTCGAGACTCCTTTCAACGTTTTTTGATAATCCTTATTGTAGAATATTCAGGCGCGGGGTTTTAATTTGGATCAGAAAGATAAAACGGCACTGAGGTTACTTGAAAAGTGTTATATTCACACGGAGTACAATAATCGATGTTGTTGTTGTTGTTGAGGCGTTCGACACCAGACTGCCCGTTACATGCCCCCGCGCTATATTTATACGCTCGACCGTAGGCGAGGAGTGGGGGTGAATCGCCCCCACGCTTTCTCTCTCTCTTCCCGCCTACGCTCGTCGTTTACACACACATGTATAGCGCGGGGTATTTTGTCTATTGTTCTATCATGGTATTTTTCTTACAACTAAAACTATATTAAGCATTGTTTCCTTATAACAATATAAAATGGGCTCTGGGAAGCCCAGCGTTATAAACATTACAGTCGGCATTTGTTAAGGCCTTAGACAATTAAAATAAGGCCCTAAACGTTACCTTTCTGACAATTACTTTTTCTTAATTGCTAGTTTACAATGTAGTTTCTCTGTATAATAAACATTTAAACCTTGCAGCTGTGCGAGGCTGCCAAAAGGCCTGGGCTCGAACAATACTTTATTATAGCTAATATAACTTCAAAGCGTGAGAAACATACTGGCTTAAAACTGAACAATTAAATAAATCTACACACAGAAACTATTTACTATCTAAATACTTATTTACTATGTACAAGAGTGTTTATTTATCAGGATGCTGTGCTCCTCAACATCTCCACCCCCCGTATGAGGGTTCAACCGACCATACTTCCATCGGTCGGGAGCACAACAACCTTCACAACTGGTCTTCGTAGGACTCCATGGTTCGTTCGTATATCGACCACTCTTATAATAGAGTCCGCACCCGGGAAAACACTTTGCACGACCCCTTTGGTCCACTGGTTTCGTGGCTTATTCTCGTCCACTAACACTACCACATCGTTAACTTTCACGTTCGGCTCGTCAGCCGACCACTTGTTGCGTCGTTGGAGCGTCGGCAGGTACTCGCGAAGCCAGCGCCGCCAAAACAGGTCGGCCAGCGCGTTCACCCGGCGCCACATCCGCCGCGCGTCCTCGTCGCGGGCGTGGCCTCTCGTACATGGCGCATCCCCCGCGGCAGTGCCCAGCAGGAGATGATTCGGCGTGAGTACCACCGGTTGCTCGACGTCGCTGCTGACGTAGGTGAGTGGCCGGCTGTTTACGACCAGCTCGGCCTCTAGGAGGAGGGTGTAGAGGACCTCCTCGCGGGGGGCGCGCTCGCGCAGGGTCGCCTTGAGCGCGTTTTTTACAGAGCGCACCAGCCTCTCCCAGCATCCGCCCATGTGTGGGGACGCCGGGGGATTAAAGTGCCACGCGATGCCGCGGCCTGTAGTCTCGTTCGCCAATCGTGAGTGATCCATCTCACGGAGGGCAGCGCGTAGCTCGGTGTGCGCCCCGACGAAGTTGGTACCCCCGGTCGGAGTACATGTCCGATGGTCGCCCACGGCGCGCAATCAGGCGCCGCAGGGCAAGGATCGCCGAGTCGGCACTCAAAGATGATGCCAACTCCAGGTGCACGGCGCGGGTGGTGAGGCACGTGAACAACACGCCCCACCTCTTCTCTCGCCGCCGTCCGATGGAGACCTCCATGGGGCCGAAGTAGTCTACCCCGCAGTGGACGAACGCTCTCCGTGTGACCTCCAGCCTGGAGATCGGTAGGTCACCCATTTTTGGTGCCCTTGGCTTCGCTTTTTCAATGCGGCAGCGCTGGCAGCTTGCCGTGACAGCTTTAACTGAGGACCGCAAATTGGTGACCCAGTACAATTCTCGGATGCTGTTCACGACGGCCTCTTGATTTGCGTGCAGCGCCGCCTCGTGATGATGTCTGATGAGCCGGCGCGTGAGGTCGTGCCTCCCGTCCAGGATGACGGGGTGCCTCTCGCCGAAGCTCAGCTCGCTGCAAGCTCTCAGCCTGCCGCGCACTCGCAGGAGTCCATCCTCGTACAGCATTGGGTCCAGCGTGCGCAGCCTGCTGTTGGCTGGCAGCGGGCGGCCGGCTCTAAGGGCCGCGATGTCCGATGCGTAGCATTCCGCCTGCGCTAGGCGGAGTAGGTGTAACCTTGCTTCGTCAAGGTCTGCAGCTGTCACGGCACACGCCTCCCGTCGTTTACGGCAGCGCGCCGCGAAGATAAGTACGCGCGCCATGACGTACAGGGCGCGCGTCCAGGTCGGCAGCCGGGCGTACGTCAGCATCGGCTCAGGTGGCATGCTCGCAACGTGTACGCCCTGTACCCGCTCCAGGTCCGCCTCTGCAACACCGCTCATGTCGTCGCTCACCGGCCACTGCTCCTGTGGACAGCGAAGAAACGGAGGGCCACTCAGCCACTCGCTGCTGTTATTAGGCCAATCCAACCTGGTTGCCTTGTCTGCTGGGTTCTGCGCCGAGGGAACCCAACGCCAGTCCGACCTCTTTGACCTGTTATCTATTTCTGCTAACCTATGAGACACGAAACGTTGAAACTCGGTCGCGTCCGAATTTATCCATTTTAGTACGGTTTTACTATCCGTCCACAAGTATTTCCGTTTTATGGTGGCTCCTAGCTCCCTTTCGACGGTTTCCGCGAGTCTGCAAGCCAAAACGGCTGCCTGCAGCTCCAACCGTGGGATCGAGACCACTCTTTGAGGGGCCACCCTGGCCTTGCCCATTACGTTCGCGACGTTTCTCTCCCCGGAGACGTCCACCCCGACCAGGTAGACTACCGCTGCGTACGCGGATTCGCTCGCGTCACCGAAGGCGTGCAGCTCTAGGTGGTCTGTACACAACCCGTACCACCTAGGCACCGATACGTTCGCGAGATGCTGCAAGCTATCAAGCCAGTCAAACCAGCAGCGCGCCTCAGTTTGTCTCAGCTGTTCGTCCCAGCCGATACCCGTGCTCCAGATCTTTTTCATTAAAATCCGTGACTGTATGACGCACGGGTACAAAAATCCAAGTGGGTCGAATATCGACATGATGAAACGGAGGAACTCTCGTTTCGTGGGTACCACCCGCCCTTCCGTGATCTCCTTCGGCAATCTCTTGAAGGACAGATCAAAAGCCAATTCGTCAGTGGCGGGTGACCACGTGAGTCCCAGTGTCCGTTCCACACTGTCCTCTCCTTTGTCCAGCGATACTTTGTCCGGCATCTCAGTGCGTAGCCTGTCGCGCAGTTCCTGAGAGTTTGTGACCCACCCCCGTATCACAAATCCGCCCTCGGCGTGGATGTGGGTCACGTCCTCAATCAACTGACCGGCTTGCTCGACAGACCACGTACTGTCCAGGTAGTCATCCATGTAGTGGTTCCTCCTGATCGCTGCCACTGCGTCGGGGTGACTTTCTTCATATTTACTCGCGTTTTTATTTAATATATAAATCGCGGATGTAGGCGACGATACTGCACCGAATATCATAGAATTCATTTTATATATTTCAGGCTCCCTGTTGCTGTCCGCTGCCCACAAAAACAGCTGTGCCCCGCGGTCTTCCTCCCGGATTCGAACCCGGAGAAACATGTCGGCAATATCCGCTGTGAACGCGACAGGGCCCAAACGAAATTTAAATAGTACCCCTAATAATGGGTTCAGTAGGTCGGGTCCAGTCAAAAGGTGATCGTTTAGCGACGTACCTTCGTATTTCGCGGCGGCGTCGAACACTAAACGTAACTTGCCCGGCTTGTTGGGGTTAGTGGCCCCGAAATGGGGCAGGTACCACACGGGCTCAGAGTTGAGTTTACCGTCTACCTTGCTGGCGTACCCTTCCTTTAACAGTCGTTCTATTTGAACTATGTAGGCTTTCTCATAGGTCGCGTCTTTCTTGAACCTGCGCAATATTCCTGACAGACGCGACTTCGCGTTGACGTAGTTGTCAGGCAACTGAGGGTTGTCCTGACGCCACAACAGACCCACTTCCCAAGCTCCACCGTTTGACTGGCGGCTAGTGGTGTCCAAGATGTGGTTGGCGCGCTCGATGTCTGCGTGCTTACGCGGTACTTCCGATATCCCTATGGCCTCTAACTCGAATTGTTTCTTCACTAAATTATGCAAATCCGCAGTGCTTACACTAATACAATTTACAGATTGCCTATTATAATTAGTTGAACCTAAAGGTCCGTGCACGACCCATCCTAGCGAGGTCAAAGAGGCAACTGGCTTACCTGATTTGCCCCGGCGCATTTCCCTGCCGACGAGCAGCTCCCAGTTGTCTTGGCCCAGCAGCAACAGCGGCTTCGCTCCACACATTTCCTCGCATCCCAAGTCGCGTAGGTGGGCATGCTCCGACATGACGGCGGCGGGCACTGTTTGCGAGGGCAAGTCCATGTCTACGAGCGTGCGGCACTTCACTTGATGTATTTGTCCGTTGGGTCCGCGCACTCCCACACTAATCACTCGCGACGATTTGTCCGTTATTTGTTGTCCACGCGCACTTTTAATCGTTAGCGGCACCCGTTCGCCCTTGGCGTTCCCGGCCAGGACGCTGTCGATCAGCGATACCGTCGCACCGTCGTCCAGCAGAGCGTAGCAGCTCTCTTCTTTGCCTTCGCTGATGACGTGCACCGGCATGATCTTGAGAAGCGCCTTGCCGTTGTAATCGCTGACGTTCGTCACACTTTCTGGCTTCTTATCGACGTGTAGGAGGTTGTGATGCGCGAAGTTGCAGGTGGCGCATTTCTTCTTGCGGCACATTCTCTTCGAGTGCCTGCCTTCCAAGCAATTAAAGCAGAGCTTTTGTTCTTTGACGAACGCCCAGCGCTCGTTGACGTCCAAATCATTGAACCGCTTACATGATGCGAGCGTGTGTTTTTCTTTACACAGATGACACGAATCTTCTACGCTCGGAGCTCGCGTGTTTTCTTCCTCATTGGCGTGTACGTGCAGCCGCTGTATGTTCTTGGCTATCCTCGCTGGTGGCGCGCTTGCTCGTGGTTTGTTCGGCGCAGCCGCGGGCATGTCCAGCTGCACGTAGTATGACGACGCACGTGCCAGGTTACTCAGGAATTCTGAGAGCGTCTCTAGACTCGGAGACACCCTCATGTCCAGGCCTTGACTCGCCGCCATCCCCATCGCGAAGTCTCCGTACTGTGCGCGATGTACCGGCGTGAGCTTATTCAGTAGCTCGCTCACCAGCTGCGGGTTATTCAGGTACCCGTTAGCACTCACACTCTTCAGCAGCGACACGCAATTTCTCACCGTGGTTGAGAATCTCCTTAATTCGCGGCCGCTTTCAGTCACTTTCGGTAGTTCGCGTACTTTCTTCAACGCGTACTCTAAAATGAGGTTGGGGTGCCCGTATTCTTCATCCAGAGTCTTCATGATCTTTGACGGGCTGGCCGATGCTCGAAGTAAGTCTTCCACCGCTATTCTCGCCTCGCCTTGTAGCGACGTTTTCAACCTTGCGAGATTCTCGTGCGGCTTGAACTCGTACATCGTTGTCGTGTCGTGGTACATGTTCTTGTAGGACAGCCACTCCGCCGGGTCGCCTTTAAACGTTGGCAGTTCGTAGGCCTGTCTAGGTACCGGCCGCGGCCGTGCGAGGCGCGCGATTTCTTCCTCCAGCTGGTCTATTTTTCTATCGTGTGTATACCTGACCTTGTTGACTTTTTCGGCGCCCATGTCCCACTCGGGTACGTCGCGATTCGACGCGCGTGCTGTGCCAGCGTTAACTATCGGAGTCGCTGGGTACGCGGGCTCGCGGTGCGGGACGGGCGCGGGCGCACTCATCGGAGGCGCAGGTATTCGCTCGGGCTGTACCAGTGGCGGTGGCATGTTCTGACACGTCGACACTTGTTCTTGACGGGTCGCGACGGGCGTCGTGTGCGTGACCCACTCTTCTACGCGGCACGCGGTTGTTTCTTCCGCTTCGGAGCACAAATCATCCTCGGCGGCCGCGTCGATTGCTGCTAGGTCTGCTTCTAACTTCTTTTGCACTAATTTTTCTCTCATTTGTATCAACTCTCTTTCAGATTTTTCTCTCATTTGCACCAACTCTTTTTCAGATTTTTCTCTCATTTGCACCAACTCTTTTTCAGCCTCATACTCGGCTCGTCGGCGCCGGTACTCGGCGCTCTTCTGGCTGTTCCTTGACGAGGTGACGCTGGTACCGGATCTTATTGTTCTCGCTGCCACCGACCGCACTGACGTCGACATACCCCGGTAGTCTATGACTCTACCGGGACCTGTCAGTGGGATGACTTGCGTCTGTTCCGGGTGTAGGGTTGGCGCTGTTGATGTTGAGCCTGGAGCCCTGTCCGAGGGTACGCCGGAGTCCGCTTCGAGAGCCCTCTTCCTTTGGACGTCCTCTTCTAACCGCCTCAGCTTGCTTCTCGTTGTGACGGCACTTTTCTCACTCATTTTCACGTTTTTCGCTTTTCACGCTATCTTCCTGATCCGGCTCGAAGGACCAAACTTGTAGAATATTCAGGCGCGGGGTTTTAATTTGGATCAGAAAGATAAAACGGCACTGAGGTTACTTGAAAAGTGTTATATTCACACGGAGTACAATAATCGATGTTGTTGTTGTTGTTGAGGCGTTCGACACCAGACTGCCCGTTACATGCCCCCGCGCTATATTTATACGCTCGACCGTAGGCGAGGAGTGGGGGTGAATCGCCCCCACGCTTTCTCTCTCTCTTCCCGCCTACGCTCGTCGTTTTACCACACACATGTATAGCGCGGGGTATTTTGTCTATTGTTCTATCATGGTATTTTTCTTACAACTAAAACTATATTAAGCATTGTTTCCTTATAACAATATAAAATGGGCTCTGGGAAGCCCAGCGTTATAAACATTACAGTCGGCATTTGTTAAGGCCTTAGACAATTAAAATAAGGCCCTAAACGTTACCTTTCTGACAATTACTTTTTCTTAATTGCTAGTTTACAATGTAGTTTCTCTGTATAATAAACATTTAAACCTTGCAGCTGTGCGAGGCTGCCAAAAGGCCTGGGCTCGAACAATACTTTATTATAGCTAATATAACTTCAAAGCGTGAGAAACATACTGGCTTAAAACTGAACAATTAAATAAATCTACACACAGAAACTATTTACTATCTAAATACTTATTTACTATGTACAAGAGTGTTTATTTATCAGGATGCTGTGCTCCTCAACACTTATACTTTCGGATATAGCCATCCAGTGGCGGATTAAACGTTGAGAGCGCTGTAGGCAAGCATCTCATCGGCGCCCCTATATTAAAGATAACACGTAGTTACTATAGTTTGACCAAAACCGATGTACCTTAGGAACATGCGGTGAGATGGGGGCCAAGAAAAAAAGAGCATCAGCTTACATTAGATCGATATCTGTCGAACAGATCTTACGAATTCGGTTTACAATATTTTAAAGCCTTAGGTAAAACCAGTGGCGTATTTTAAAATTGAGCGCTCTGGGCCTGTAAAGCCCGGAACTAAACCCAAAAATAAACAATTAAGTGCTACTCAAACTTCACACTCACACCACCTTGTAGAAGACAAATCTAAAATGTTGAGTTTTATAGACCGCGTCGAGACTAACTAACAAAAGAAGACTTTGCATTGAAAACGAGCAATTAAAATCGCGATTTTTTTTTGGTTTTTTGGAAATAGTAGGAAAACCAAATTTTCATTTTAATTTCTTGAAACATTTCCGTACTTCAAGAAAAGTTTAAATCTAAAAGCAAAATCAATTTGAAGTGACTCTACTAAAAAATTTCTTGTAGCGCTCGCTACGCTCGCGCTACAAGAAATTTTTTAGTTTTCTGGAAAAGAAGAAGCCAAATTTTCATTTCTTTAAACGTTTCCGTACTTCAAGGGAATTAGATTAAGACTTGTCTTAATCTAAAAACGAGATCAATTTGAAGTCTTTTTTGAAGAGCAAGCTTGGTTTATGTAAGTTTCTTAGGTTTTAGTAGTTTTTTTTATGACCTAGGTAGATTTTTTTAAATTTCTTCGAAGATAAGAACTAGGTGCGGCTAGCGCCTCCACTCGCAGCCTGCCGCCCTCTTGGCATGGCCCTCTTGTTCTAAGGGTAAATACGCCACTGGGTAAGACTGGCAGTCGACGCGACGAACATTGCAGTCGTATCTTTCCAACTTCAATCAGAGATTATGTACCATCGACAAAGTTGTTTGTAGGCGTAAGTTTTAGTCAGTCCCATCATATAATTTGTATTCTGTTATAAATTGAAGCGAATTGGGATTGTATGCAAAAATAATAGTTTCATTGTCTAAGTGGTGACTTACATATTGACACAGTTAATTTTATGCAATATTGTAATTTTTTTCTTTATTTTATTTTTATTAATTCCGCCCGCGCGCCCCTTTGTACCTTCGCGCCCCTAGGCAGATGCCTAGTTTGCCTTAAGGATAATCCGCCTCTGTAGCCATCCACGCCCATTTGAAAAAATCAGCCTGTATAGGGTTAGGTACTGGTTAAGTCGACCATCCTTTGGGTGGGTTATACTTATAATAGACATTATTATTGACTGATTATACTACCTAAAATTGTATACATAAAATATTACAGTAATACTACTTAATGGGTTATTGCAGTAAATTTATCAAATAAAATATTTCATAACATTGCATTATGGGGTTCTGAGGCGTTATTTTATATTTAAGGGTTGATCCATAACTTGTTTTTACGGAGTTATTGTGGTAATCTTCTATAATATAAAAATGGATCGCAAAATGTGTTGCTAAGCTCATAACTCGAAAACGGCTGGATCGATTCAGATTATTATTTTTTTGCTGTGTTTGTAACCATCGGGACCGGGTTTTAGAGGACTTCCACCCGTGCGAAGCCGGGACGGGCCGCTAGTGTCAAATAATTAAAAAAAACGGTATTAATAAAAAACTTTGTAAGTGCATATTACGGCACACATACTTTAAAATTATTTCAACAAAAACCCCATGAACACGTTTACCAAAAACTTCATGAAAATTATATTCACGCCAATAATCCGGTAATCGCAACTTCCAAAATAAAAAATAAAACGATATTCACACCAATAACCCGGTAATCGCAACTTATCAAAATAAAAAAATAGTACATTACCGAGTTCTTGGTTGGGGGCATCGCTCTGGACATAGAATACCTACTAATAGTACTACGCTATGGGATAACTCAAAAACGGTAAGATAGGGGTCTATCCCGATTCTTCGTTTTTGAGTTATTAGTAGGTAATGCTAATAACTCATGCTAATTTAGCATAGATCGGAATTTAGGTAGAGCTATTTAGGTTCGTTGACCGCAAACATTGATGTTAATATGGATATTCTACGGGTTTCCGGCTGATACTAGTAAAACAATAGCGGGATGTTTCTGTCGCTAGAGTGAAGCACATGTTTTTGTGTACTCTCTCTGCGACACTGAATTATATTATTCTATTCTTTACCAAGAGTACCTTGTTATCTCACTTTAATTTCCGAGACTCGGGGGATATCCATATTATTCTTATCTATGGCATTGCAAGTACCTACATAAAAGAGCTCTACCTATTCCAATCTATTATTTCCTGGCCATATACCTACTTAATAAAGGTGGATATTGTGTTACCATTTTAAAAAGCTAATGAGACCACTGTGGTTTTGAATGTAATTGATTTTATTATTTTAACCAACTAAAAGAGGCGTTGCAAAGCTGATGTCGCAAGGCATCTTACAAAAAGGGGGCCTCGCGCGAGCAGCGAAGGCAAAAGTCATATTTTCGCCCTGAATAAAAAGGGCCTCGCAGATGTAGCCTAGATTAGTTACCATTGGACGGTACAATTCAAACTGAAACGATAGATCTACCTACATTATTGTGTGTATGAGAAAATTCGGACAAACTGTAGGTACACTTTTCTCACACAGCCCAAACGTAACGATATACATGTGATATATAATGCGATATACGTGTGTAGCAGCCATTAAGGGGATTACACCGCTCAAACCCTAAAAATACGCTCGGTTTAATGAAGTTTGTAGACGAATCCTTAAATGCATTTACTATAAAAAAAATGTACAAATTAATGTCAAATGTTACCTTAATCTGTTGTCGTTTGTTGTTGGGCTTGGCTGCTGAATGATGAAATAAGCACACTTCGCACGGGTTTAACAACGCATAATGTCCTAACGAAAACAGCATCCAAATTCGTTTCGCAGATTGGTAGAACAATACAAACACCAACGTTTGAGCTATTGTTAATTTGGAAAGTAAACTGCAACGACTCCGTGGCGCAACGGTAGCGCGTCTGACTCCAGATCAGAAGGTTGCGTGTTCAAATCACGTCGGGGTCAAATCTCTTTTTGTAATTTTTATTGTAGGTAGACTGATTTTTCTTTTCCTCTTCAACCCACGATACGGACCCCTTTCTCAATTCACCCCGTTTTAATAAATTATATTGGTGGTTGTTTTTTTTTATTTGCACCACGCATGCCACAATCCATGGAATCTAAATATGGGTGGTCACATGACACATACACAAACAGATGCCTGAGGTATGCATGAAAGGATTCTAAGGGCGTTCTCTCACCGCGAGCATTCACCTGTAATGTAACGTTACAGATTCGAACATTTCATCAGAGAAAAAAAAAACGAAAGTATTGTTTTTTTTTCATGACTCAGATGGGTTGCTACAACTTTAAAAAAAAGGATAATTAGTTAATCAGTTGCTCATGCGCATAAGAAAAACGTCATAGCGTGTATGTGCTTCAAAAACAGAACTCAAAAATTTTGGACTCAGAAATTATTTTGTATGTGTTTTTTTCATTATGTATAATACTTTTTCTCTTATTTGGTTAATTGAATGTATTAATTATCACTAGTTCCGTGATTTAAATTTACTAATTAATAACTGGGCTGTGGAAGCAGATAAGTAGGTAAGTAGTGGTACACAACTGAATTCAGTTAGAGTGGAATCCGACCAAAACATAATCGGGAAAAGTTTTTGAAAGAGATTGCGTTCCTGGGAGTTTCTGTTTTTGGTAAATTAGGTGAATACCTACTAATAAAACCACAAAATAATTTCTTCTCAATTATATTAATTTATTTCAAAGAGAACATAGACAGCGTTCGCCGTAAGTTACAACCACAAACGGAGTCCCATACACAAGGGATCAGCCGAAAACTTGTAATACTAGATAATAACAGATTACGAGCCACAGCACAGACAGACTTGAAATACATCAGCGACAAAAATAAAACAAGAAATAATAATATTTTTCATTATTTTTTCTTAGTAGTTGAAACTATTTTTTTTTGCCGAAAGAATCGCATTTTTATTATAAAACAATGTCTTTGGCATAATTGTAATAAAAAAAATGTTTTTCAGGTCGCCGCAACGAATATGTCGTGTCTTGATTTGTAACAATAATTTTTATGATTACCTGCTTAATTACAAGACAGACGTATAGAGAGGAAAGAAATACATATGTAGATTTATTCTCTAGCTACTACACAATATAAAATCAAGTGCTTTTTTAATGTTTACCAAGATTATTACAAACCAACACAAAACCCTACTAGATGAAAAACAAAATTGCGCGACAATATTTAACAAATACAAGTCAAGTGTGAGAATTTCCAATTGAAAACGGCCCATAGGCCAAATTACTCATGACGCTCCTCTAATCAAATTTTGAAAAAAAAAACCCTTTTCTTGAGCTCTGACCTACGGGCGACTAAACATTTTATAACATAGATTTAATATCACATAAATATATACAAAAACAAAGCTTCCGTCTTATTCACAGCAAAGTCAAATTTTATATTTCAAAATTGTTAATACTATTACATTTTTAAATTAGCACGGCGAGTCTCAACATTTTTGAGTCGAGTTTTTGAGATACGTTTCAAGTTCAAAAATGTTGAGAATTGACCAGCAAATTATTATAATAGTAGCTAGTACATACATTAATCTCGAGATTGTAATGACTCGCACATCGCTAGATCTTTGTTATTATACCCTAATTTTTCTATGAATAATTTTAAGAGGTGTCAGAAATCTAAAAAAAAGTTAGCTTTATCTCTGTTTACTTATTGCGAGAATTTTTAAAGTGCTGCCACATTTTTATTGTGTTAGGAATATTTTTAAGTGTTCATTATGAAGTTAACTATCTAGAAAGAACATTTAAATTTACATAAACCTATCTAAAATAAGAGAAAACACGGACACACGATTATTTTATCGATTGCACTAAGATTTACACTCGATTTATGGGCCCGTTTTACAAAGCGCACTCTTGCATTTTGAATGCTTGGCTTAGTACCGAGAGATCAAAATCCAAAGTGCAACAGTACTAAGGTGACGTTTGAAAACGGGCGTCACAACTCAACTGCTGCGATTGGTTGAAAGGGAGCGACAGCAGCCAAAGGTATTATTTGGCATGGAATTTAGAAATACGTGTGAGTATAGACCTACTGCTTAGCTATGAAGACGCCTGGGAGGGGAGGAGCTAAGCAATGTACTACCTCTCTCCACTGCACAGTTACCTCAGGAATTACGTATTTCATTTATTTATTTAAAAGTGTATGCCATTAGTTTAGGAACTAAGTTATTTTAGAGTTAGTAGTGGGGTGCAGATAAAAGGTATTATTGCCACGTGGTCCCGGCTAAAGAAAGCTTCAGATATAGCGAAATATGTGCTGTTGCGCGCTAAGTTAGTTTCAGTAGATTATTTTACGCAAGTTCTAAGCTGGTCTAACCTAGGATATCTAGATAGTGCACACTTAAAACCAGACTATTTAAGTGCAATTTTCAGAAGCACTTATGCTCATTTTCACTTACAATAAGCAGCACCGAAATGAATGCCTAAATATATTTTTTGGTCGAATTCAGCGTTGAGCACCTTTGAGAATCCAAGCACTTTTATTTAGGCATGAATTTAAGTGTCATCTAGTGTAAGTAAAACCGGGCATTAAACTTGTAATGAATGACAAATAGTCTTACAAAAGGGTATCGTTTGATACAGTTTCTAGCTTGAGGATAGAGTAATAACCGTTTTTATCAACATCGCGTAGGATTGTTGTTGGTTACTAGATTCATAAGTCAACGACCATAGATTTGGAGTGAACGCGCGAAGATATAAATTAACCAGAAACCAGTGTTGCTTACTCTATGGATCGGGACACATTTTGATTTAAATACCATTCAATATCGTGTACACATTTATTTTCAAAACACACATTTTATGGACCCCTTTATTCATAATAGATCATCTTTAATTCACGCGTAATGCGAAATCCTGCGCATTTCACTACTCAAAAGATCTTTAAATGCTAAACAAAAATCATTTTACGATTTATTTAGCAATTGCAAAAAATAAATCTCCAAACGACATAATCTGCCCGAATTTAGTAACTCTAGGTGACTACTAAATGTAATGCCTAAAAATGACATTGTTTTCAATTTAAACTTTACATAAAGGTGTCACATAATTAGAGTAACTAAAAATTGGGCATTATGAATAAAGGGGTATTTCACATTTTAAATCTATGTTAGATCTATAATCATCAAAATCTACTTTGTTAGTAATTCAAAACACATAATAATTAAAAGAAAATCACAGTGATTACAGCTAGATTGTCTTTGTGCCAAATTAACACTATTTTTATAACACTTTTGGTACCACTAGCCCATGGTAAACGTGCCATTACAGAGTGAAGCGGGCTATTATCGGGCAAAACGAGCCACGTTCGGGCAAATCGGTTCTAAGTCGGGTAAAAGTGACCTTTTCCGGGAAATTTGGCTATTTAGGTGTCTTATCTCGTGGATGTAGGTTGTGTTGTGACTTCAATATTGATGGAACTTTAAACTATTTGGGGTCACTGATGCATATTTTTGAATCAAATAAGACTAGGGGAATTCTTGGATTTTAGGTTCCTTTGTGACCATCTTTTTCTGTGTATAGCCTCATCGTCAATTTGTTTAGTTTCTCCATTTTAAAACGAACGAATCTCGCAAACTGTTGAGCCTTCTCTAATGCTGTGTCGAGCTTGCAACGAGACAAGATAATCTCGTAAAAGTAACATTATTTCGGCTCAACAAAATCAAAGTTGTTGAGCTATGACTTATTGGATTTTCTGTGTATAAGATAGCCAACTGGTGGTAAAATTGGCAAGTGCTACGTCTGCTGAATTATTGACTTATTCCCTACAGCAAATGCCGTGACAAGCTCCTGCAACAATGACAAGTTTCACGTCATGTTGAGAAGTCCACCTCCACATAGGTTTTTGAGCTATTCCCGAAAGCGAGTGACAAACTAGCCATGGTGACATTTCAGCTCATAATCGTCTTATTGAGCTATTCCCTAGAGTAACGAGTGTTATTAACGAGCGTCTGTAGCAGGGACAGGTCGGCGAGGATGCGCGCGTATCACAAATTCTGCCAAGTTGTTGTGACCAGTACGTTAGTGTCGAGCGCGCGCGCGATGCGCTCGTGCAGGCCGTGAGACAGCCACTGCATGCGCAGCGCCGAGTAGCGAGACGGACACAGGTGTAGCGGGTTGCCGCGACGGAGACCCTGCGAATAAATTCATGTTTTCAATGAATTGACACAGCTGAAACGGTAAAACTAGTTCATCATCATCAGCCTATAACGTTCCCACTGCTGGGACACAGGCCTCCTATCTTGTGAGAGGGAGTGGGCCATAATCCACCACGCGAGCCCAGTGCGGGTTGGCAGATGTCACATGTCTTCGAATTTGATGGTTCTAGGACATGCCGGTTTCCTCACAATGTTTTCCTTCACCGTTTTGAGAGCACTGGTGATGAAAGAAATTACACAAAGTAATGCGCCATGCTCGTAAGTCGGGGCCGATACCACTGGGCCACCACTGCTCAAAACTAATTATCTTGGAGAAAAAACCCATTGGTTTGCTCTTCACCTAAATCCAGCCCAGATACAAAGATGAAATCTAATTTGAATAGAATTTACCCAGAAGGCCGTCCAACTCCTTCGCAGTGAAGGGTGTTCAGGAGACCTACCTGATCAGTCTCCCCATAAGAGTCGAGGTATGGCGCCGGCAGCTTGGCTCCTCGTGCGGGCGCGGCCAGCAGCAACAGTTCACAGTCTCTCACACGCATGAACACGCCGGCGCCGCCGCCGCACGACACACAGTGCGCTACTACTGCGCCCACTCGCTGCACTTCACTGCCGCGGCCCGTCTGGTGGACAACATCAAGTTACATGAGTTTACCCCGGTCTTAAGCCACGTATTCATTGAGCAACAATTGTTTATAAACTTTGTTTCAGAAACAAAATCTACGTGTTTCTGAAACAATTCATTTTGTTTCAGAAACATATAATTATTTTTTTTCATACACGTTGTGTTTACAGAAACAATATTATATGTTTCTGAAACAAAATGATTTGTTTCTGAAACAGAGTTTATAAACAATTGTTGCTCAGTGAATACGTGGCTTTATTCAGCGGCGACGATGTCTCAGTTGAGCCCGGATGGCCAAAGAAGTCGCACGGAGGGTGGCTGCTTTGGATAAGTCGCGGTAGTCATGGGTAGCTCTCGCGTCTGGTCTGCTAAGGTGGTGGTCAGGTCACCACGGCGCGGTGGCATTGTGTTTTAGTGGTTGCAACCAGATCAAAAATCAGATATTTTATATCAGGCAAATACAAGCAATGCTCGCATAGTCAGTGTATGCCTGGTGACTGCATTATGGGGAATGCTCAAACTAGCCCCCGAAATTCAAAATTTCCTAAGTTTTTTGCAATTTGCAGGCCATTACTAGGTGCTATGTTGATTAAAAGAAAAAGTCATTCCGGCTTTTTTTTAAAGAGCTTTATGAACTATTTTATTATTTTTCCTTCCATCTCAAACTAAAGTCGGTTTTCATGTCGAATCAAAGCTGTCGGAAACACAGAGAACATAATTTTAATTTTTTTTTTGGTGAATCGTAAAACAAACAACACTTCTATAAATAGTCGTGTAAAAGTACAGAAATAACTCACCTTTGGTATATCAGCTTGACAGCAATAACTCTGAGAGCACAAAATCTGTCCACACACCAGACACATGGTCGGCTTCTTACTATCCTCTCTTTCCGAATTCGGACACGAAAACTCCGAAACCAAATTCATCAGTTCCGAAAAATCATCAGGCAGATTGATCAGTGTTGGTGGTTCCTTTGGTTCTATTACGATATGGGGTGGAATGTCACCACTAAACCATTCTGTGGAGAGTCCTATCCATTCAGTAATCTTCTTTTTAGCTGATGGAGTGTCTATCAAGTCTTTGAACGTTTTTGGCATGTCTAGGTACCCACACATACTTTCCCATGTATCTCCATCAACAACCGCTAATTCTGAAGGAGCGCTAATGTCACTCAAAAAGTGGTAGAACAAGCAACAACATCTTAGGAACGTATGGCACTGACTTTTGATCTGTTGCCATACTTCGACCGGGTTCAAATTATCTTCTAAAGCTCCTCTGCGGAGCTCCTTCATGAATGGTAGTAGATTTTCTAAGTCTGGGTTCTTGAAGTCTTCTTGTCCTTCCATTGGTTCACTCTTGCAAGCTGATACGTCTGTGACCAGTAAAGCTCTAGCTAGGGTGGCTCTAAAACATTGAAGGGTAATCTGTTTGGCTAGATTTGTTGGTCTTGCTGGAGAAGCGACTTTGCAGAATAGAGACGGAGCTGTTAGTACTAAGGAGACTAACGTACCGAACGGCTCATGTGTTAATGGGGACGTACTTTCGAGGGTATTTAAGGTACTGAGAGCGTGGTGCGATAGGTGCTTAGGTGAGGTCCATACGGCAGGTAAGGAGGCCGCTAGTCTGATCAAAGCTTGTAACGTGTCCCTATGTCTGGCAGGTAAGTCTCCTAGCAATGGTCTCTTCTCTGCGTGTAAGACGGCGTTCGTGCTGAATATTGTGTAGGATGTGGACCGGTAGAGGGCGGCACTTGCTACCATGCCACCGTATTCTGAGATTGGAAGAATCTGTGGAAGGAAACATATTATTACAGTTATCGGTATTCAAACTTTGGGTCCCAGTGGATTATGTGAACATTGCAAAATAAATGATGAACGTGATAAGAGGTCGAATCAATATTTTTTAATCTAGGTACGACACTAAAGTGTAGATTGACTTTAGAAATATACTAGCGGCCCGTCCCGGCTTCGCACGGGTGGAGGACCCGATCTAAAACCAGGTTCCGATGGTTACAAACACAACAAAAAAATAATTATCCGAATCGGTCAAGCCGTTTTCATGTTATGTCGTGACAACGGAAAACGGGTTTCATTTTTATATATGTATATAGATATACAGAGTGTTTCTTTTAAATGGGCCAAAAGGGAGAAATCCTTATCCATAAGAGATACAGGAAAACTTTCTTAGGAACCTTTATCTCTTTTTTGATGTTGACAATTTTGGCGTTTTTACTTTTTTGGTCAAGTGTGAGTTGTCCCCAAAAATGAGTAAAATTGACCGAATTTTTTTTAAATGCCTATCGACTCTGTTTCATGTAAGGATCATTTCATTGTATCGGAAGAAAAAAATCGGGACGGCGGAAGTTGGTCAAATTTAGCAAAATATTTTTTCATACAAATTGTATGAACGAAAAAATTACCAATTTTTTTTATGATGTCTTTTGACTAAGTGTCATGTAAGGATCATTTCATTGTATGGGAAGGAAAATGTCTGGGCATCAGAAGTGGGTCAAATCTAATAAAATACTGAGTACTAGTAATACGTTTTTATGATATAAGAAGAAACATTACTGTACTTTTGACTAGCTTCTATTGCCCAGACATTTTCCTTCCCATACAATGAAATGATCCTTACATGACCCTAAATCAAAAAACATCGTAAAACAAATTGGTAATTTTTTCATTCATACATTTTGTATGAAAAAATATTTTGCTAAATTTGACCAACTTCCGCCGTCCCGATTTTTTTCTTCCGATACAATGAAATGATCCTTACATGAAACAGAGTCGATAGGCATTAAAAAAAATTTTGGTCAATTTTACTCATTTTTGGGGACAACTCACACTTGACCAAAAAAGCAAAAACGCCAAAATTGTCAACATCAAAAAAGAGATAAAGGTTCCTAAGAAAGTTTTCCCATATGTCTTATGGATAAGGATTTCTCCCTTTTGGCCCATTTAAAAGAAACACCCTGTATAGATTATTTTTGCGCCAAAATTGAGAAAGCTAATTCGATGACCATAGCACAATTTTAGAGATTTTTATTACACATAATTTTAAAATGAAAGAATTACTAACGAAATATAATCAAAATCATACTCACATTAGCAAACTCCTCAATCAAAGCCTTAGTCATATCATTATACGGTGGAATCTCTCCATCAAAGTGTACCAAGAAGTCAGACTTAAGTAGATTCTCAGCATGAGTCGATACATACACTTCAGTTTCATCAGCTTCCTCACCGTCCTCCATGTCCGAGGACATAGCCCCCACACTCCTCGCTCTGGCCTGACAGTGCATCTCTTCACAGAACTCGGTACATATATGTAAAGCTTCCGAGCTCACTTGGTGTTTCAATTTTAAGATCATGTTAACTGATTCGTTGTATGTTTCTTCAGTTAAGGGAGGGGGAGTGCCGACGGGCATGGAGGGAGCGGGGAGGAGAGGGAGGGCTGTGTTACAGAGACGCTCGCACAGTGGACATAGGTATTCTTTCTTTTCGACGTCGAACGCGGCTGGTTGGCGGCCGCGGTATGGTCTGTGGAAATAAATATATGCTGGTATCGGTGACAAACATTGCACATCTATAAAGAGATGTTATCGGCTTTTTTTGGAAACAATAATAGTTGTTCTCAGCGAAACGGATGGCTGAGCGATCGACTGTTTTATATCGTCTCGTGAGTTCGATTTCAGCATGGAACAAATATTTGTATGATCTTCAAGTGTTTGTTCCGGGTCTGGTTGCTTGTGTATGTGAGTTTTTATGTTTGTAAACGCACCTACGACACTGGAGAAATTCCTAGTGTGAGGGAAGGTTCCTTAGGAAAAATAAAAAAAACTACGAGTTGTGTAAATGGGTTCAAGTTGCAAGTGTGGGTACCTCCTGTTCTCCTTGTCCTGCACGTTGTCGACGTAGTTCCTCCAGCAGGCCGCGTGCAGCGCGTGCCCGCAGGAGCTGACGTGCGGCTGCAGGCCCAGGCCGGCCGGCAGCCAGCTGGCGCGCCAGGCGGCCGGCAGGCGCCCGCAGCCGCCGCGCCGCTGTCTGTTCAGCACGCTGGACTGCTGCACGAAGGCCACCAGCACCAGCGGCTCGGCCCGGATGTCCACGCGGGCCTGGGGGAAGGAATTGTCTTTACTAAAGCAGCCACGTTTAGTGTAGACCACAAATGTTTAAGAAAAACTTTCCGTAAGAATTATAAATTTTTTTCCCGCTGCCTCCACTTGTCGGGACAGCGGGAATTCTCCCCGGCGCTGCGGTATGCCCGGATCATCCAGATAACCATGACCCTCTGGCATGCTACCAGCTTCTGTGGTCGCGTCGGGATGATCAGGACACACACGGGGGCCCCGTAGAGGGCCATAGACCGCACGACACCGGCGTACAGCCTCCGACAGAAGGCGATTAGCCCGCTGAGATTGGTTCGGTTCAGTTTTGGGGCCCAAACGCAGGAATTGCAGATAGAGACACTTAGGATAGACTGGGTAATGTGCTCTAATTGAAAAATCTTACGCGATTGTGGTCACTATCGGTGTATGACCTGACCGAGCGCGAAGGCTATGTTGTACGCGAATACTGGCCACACATTTGTGGCCTATCTATACTAATATTATAAAGCTGAAGAGTTTGTTTGTGTTGAAGGAGTTGATACTCTTTGATGGACCTTGCTGGCCGAAAAGGTATTCTGTCACATGTTGACTTAGAACATAAAGAGGAATGCCCAAAAATATATGGAGCAAAAACCCAGAATCGATTAAAATGACTTATGTGTGGCAAGGTAGAGTATACATACTATAACCCAAATTCAATGATAGTTTTCGATTAAACCATCACCAAGTAAAAAAAAACGTAACTAATTGACTGAACCTTTAAAAATCTATGACTTGTTTAAAGCGGTTTTACAAACGATATTGTTATGAATTGTGCTTCATATTGAGAGAGGTTTGAGAGTAAAGAACATTTACGTATTTACTGATTATATTTAAATCTATGTAAACATAATTTATCATCACTATCGCATCATCATACATAGTATAAAACAAAGTCGCTTCCCTCTACCTGTCCCTACGCAACGGATTTTGATGCGGTTTTTTTTTATAGATAGAGTTATTCAAGAGGAAAGTTTTTATGTATTTAACATGCATGATATAGTAGCTCATAACTCGAAAACGGCTGGAACGATTCGGATAATTCTTTTTTTGTTGTGTCTGTAACCATTGGGACCGGGTTTTAGAGGACGAAAATCATCGTTTTCATCCGTGCGAAGCCTGGGCGGGCCGCTAGTCTATATATATAAAAATGTAATCCGTTTTCCGTTGTCACGACATAACATGAAAACGGCTTGACCGATTCGGATAATTATTTTTTTGTTGTGTTTGTAACCATCGGGACCGGGTTTTAGACCGGGTCCTCCACCCGTGCGAAGCCGGGATGGGCCGCTAGTTGATTATAAAAATGTTACATATTTTCTAAATCTAAAAAATAGCGGTCGCCTCCTTCTGCGAAGCAGTAATGCTCGTGAAGGAGGAGGCGGGCCGCGAGAGGGAGAGGACAGCGTCCTCCCTCCGCCTCAAACGCAGTGGTAGACGCCCACGTCGTCGGCCGTCGGCAGACGACCTCCAGCCAACATAGTCGCGGGCATGCGGACAGCGAGTAAAGGGCAACTCGCTGTCCGACCATGGACCATGCCCGGGTCGACGGCGCGTCTTGTTCCACGCGCGCCTCAAAGAGCGTCAGCAAAATGACGAGGCCCCCTCTCAGAGGGCCAAAGCCTGCAGGGGTCGCGGGACTTATTTCCATCACCGTGACCCCGGAACTTAAAGGGCTATCGAAGAACACCGTGGATTTTAATCAGTACAAGTCTGACACTCCCTCCGTGCCCTGCCTGGGGTGGGAAGCCTCATTTGATGATTTAACCACGATAAAAAAAGTCAAAAAAAAATTTTTTTTATTTACCTACATTGCTGCAGGCAAAAGATCAGATAATCTGCCAGTTATTACAATGTTAACCAAATAGGCCAGCAGAATATAACAATTCTATATAGCAAGGCGTGTGCCGTCCTAGTTCCTACACAGAAATTGTTATTATGCTCCTGTCTTGTTTGGTTATGGTTTTCCGCGGAACTAATAGCGTATTTATGACCTCTTATTTAAGGTCTATTTAGATATTCATAAATTATTTTAATCGACTCTGGGTTTTTTTTGGGCATTCTTCTTTGATATGTTGTCATTGTCTAAAAATAATAAGTCTGAGACGGTGTTATGTGTATATTTTACTAAATATATAATTTACTACTCTGGCATACTCTCTGATTTCCAATAGGTTATGGGCCCAGAACGTCGTAAATTGTGAAGATTTGTTAAATACACAACAAAATTTTCGATCATGTCAGACGACCAGAACTTGTCGTCAGATTCCATCTGTGGAATAAAAAAGCTTGAGGGTACATCTGGTTTCGAGGTTTGGAAATTTCAAGTACAAAACTACTTAGAATGTAAAAACTGGTGGGAGGCTGTAGAAGCCGAAGAAGTCAGTGCAGCACTCAAAGATAGTGATCGAAAGGCGCGTACTACGATTTGTCTGCTGTTGGAGCCTTCATGTTTTGCGCATGTCTATAACGCAAAGACCGCGCATGAGGTATGGCACAATCTGTGCGTAGTATACGAAGATAAAGGCTGGGGTAGACGTATATCACTGCAGCGTCAATTATGGACATGTAAGTTGGAAAACTTTTCATGTATGGAGAAATACATTTCAAAAGTAATATCCATAGCACAACAATTGGCTGCAATAGACGCGAAAGTCTCAGATGACTGGATCATTTCCATTTTACTTGCCGGATTAACATCAGACTACAACCCGATAATAATGGCAGTCGACAATAGTGGGAAGGAGATTAGCTTAGAGCAGATCAAAACCAAACTGCTGCAGGAAGCTAATCGACAAGCTGAAGGTAAAGCTGGAACTGGTGAGCAAGCTTTTGTTTCAGAACAAAAAAAGGCACCGAAAAACAATGCTCGGAAACCAGTACGCAAATGTTTTAAATGCCACAAAGAAGGACACAAGGCGGCTGAATGTAAGAAGCTGAATGCCGGTGTGTGCCTGAGTACGGCAGAGAAGAATACCACAAACAAAACTGGTTGGTATGTAGATAGTGGTTGCTCGAACCACATGACTTACGATGCGAAAAAGTTATGTAACTATCAGAAAGTAAAGAGTAACTTGAAAATTAAAGTGGCCAATGGTGAAGAAATATCAGTTGAAGGTAGAGGAAATGCTGTACCAAAAGTAAGCGAAAATTCTGATTTTACATTGAAAAATGTTCTACATGCTCCTCGTCTGTCTATGAACCTAATATCAGTGAGCGATCTCGTAAAGAAGGATTTCGCGGTTAATTTTGATAAAAGAGGTTGCACTATTAAGAATAAATCGGACCAAATAGTTGCGACCTGCAATGAGGTTGATGGAATTTTCAAGTTGAAAGAAAACATAAACTACGTCAACGCGACATTGTCAAATGAACTTCTGTCAAATTTATGGCACAGAAGATTGGCACATTTAAGTAAAAATTACATGCTGATATTAAAAGATTTGGTGACTGGTATGGCATTCAACAGTAAACAACACATTGAGCCATGTGTTCCATGCATACAAGGTAAGACATGTAAAAGCCCATTCAAAAACAAAGGCACACGAGCAGAACAGATTCTAGAGATAGTACACACGGATATCTGCGGTCCAATGGAAGAGCCATCATTTGCTGGTTCGATATACATGTTGCTGTTTATCGACGATTACACGCGCAAGACGTATACGTGTATTTCTTACGAAATAAAAGTCAAACTTTCAATAAATTCCGTGAGTTTAAGGCGGAAGTGGAGAAGGAGACTGGTAAGTCGATAAAATGCCTCAGATCTGATAATGGTACAGAATTTTGCAACCACGCCTTCGATAGTTTATTCAAGTCAGCTGGCATAAAGCACCAAAAGACAGTTCCGTATACGCCTGAACAAAATGGCGTAGCTGAGAGGGCGAACAGATCAATTATAGAGAAAGCAAGGACGTTGCTTTGTGAGGCGAATTTAAGCAAGAAGTTTTGGGCTGAGGCGGTACGTACCGTAGTTTACTTAAAGAATCGAAGCCCCACGAAGGCAGTCACGAATAAAGTACCTGAAGAACTTTGGTCTGGTAAGAAAGTAAACTTGAGTCATTTAAAAATCTTCGGATGTTTGGCGTTTGCATTGAAACCGAAACAGAAAAGGCAAAAGCTCGACATGAAGACTGAAGAATTGATTTTTATTGGTTACTGTGAACTTACGAAAGGTTACCGACTGATGCACCCACAGACTGGTAAGATAACAGTTGCAAGGGATGTGAAGTTCTTAGAAAATGTGTTTCCAGGTGATGGTACAAATGTGACGAAGAACGCAGTTGTTCCTATGTCCATTGAAGAGGAACGAACTGAACCTGCGTTATTGGATGTTTCTCCTGATGTCCATTCAAACAACGAAGATGACTTTCAGGATGCAGATACAGGAAGTACCGAATCCGCTACGTTTCAAGAAGCGAGTACTGAAACGAATATAGAACCGAGATACAACCTGCGTGCACGGAAGCCTGTCGACTACACATACACGTGCATCAATGCTCTCGCGGCAATTGACGGTGATCCGACGACTGTGGAGAAGGCGCTAGCTAGACCTGATTGTGAGTTGTGGCAGAAGGCCATGAACGATGAGCTGCAATCGTTGAAGGAGAACCAGACGTGGACACTAGTTGACTTACCACGTGATAAGAAACCGATTCAATGCAAATGGATCTTTAAGATTAAGCGAGATAGCGATGGTAAAGTCTCAAAGTATAAAGCTAGGCTTGTAGCGAAAGGATTTACTCAGGTACGTGGCATAGACTATAACGAAACTTATTCCCCTGTGGTGAGGAGCTCGACTTTGCGACTTTTGTTTTCATTAGCTGTAGAATATGATTGGGACATAGATCAGTGGGACGTGACGACTGCTTTCCTTTATGGTAAATTGAAAGAAGACATTTATATGTTGCAGCCTGTAGGTGCTATCACCAAAGGTCAAGAGACGAAGGTTTGCAAATTAAATAGGTCGTTGTATGGTCTCAAGCAAGCATCGAATGCTTGGTTTAATGAACTTGACCGAGAGATGCTTATTCTAGGTTTCACGCAATCGAAAATAGAGCCCTGTTTATACCAAAAGTCAGTAGGAGATAGGGATAGAATAGTTGTAGTTATTTACGTTGATGATATTTTTATTTTTTATAGTCGTATACACGAAAATGAAAAAGAAAAATTGAAGACCGGGTTATTGAAAAAGTTCAAGGTTAAGGATCTAGGTCGTGCTAGACATGTTTTAGGCATGAGACTTAGGAGAGACGAAAACACTATTTACCTTGATCAGGAACAATACGTTATTAATGTTTTAAAGGAATTCGAAATGACGGACTGTAAACCAGTCGTTACCCCCATGGAAGTCGGCATCAAATTGGTAAAAGCTTCCGAGTCCGATTGTAGGTTGCCATATCAAAATCTTATAGGATGTTTGAATTATTTAGCCCAAAATAGTAGGCCTGATATTGCGCATGCCGTTAGCGTTCTATCACAATTTAATTCGTGTTATAATGAAATTCATTATAAGTGTGCTAAACGAGTGCTAAGATATTTAAAAGGAACATCTGATTTTGCGCTTACCTTCCGAAAGTCAGGTAAATTAGAACTTCTTGGCTACGTGGACGCGGATTGGGGTGGGTCATATGATAGGAAATCCTTTACGGGTCTAATGTTTAAATTAGGCGAGAGTTTAGTAACGTGGGAGAGTCGTAAGCAACGGTGTGTAGCTCTGTCCTCAACTGAGGCTGAGTACATAGGTCTTAGTCAAGCTTCAAAGGAAGCAATTTATTTAAGGAGTTTGTTAAAAAGTTTAACAAATGATATTTGTGATAAGCCTGTAGTCATTTATAATGACAATCAGTCTGCACATCACATAGCGAGAAACAAGATGAACCATAATAGGACTAAACATATCGATATTAGGTACCACTTTGTTCGCGAAGCGATATCGAATGATGCGGTTGAGGTGAGGTATGTGCCTTCACATGAAATGGTGGCAGATATGTTAACAAAGTCTCTGTCAGGCCCCATGATAAAGTTAGCTTTAGCGAGATTACCCATTAAGAGGGCGGGTAGTGAACGTGGTGTAACTTAATTTTTTGAAATGGTTTAGGTTTTTGTAATGGTTTAATCTGTATTTTGTTTATATTAGATAGTTTCTTGTAATGTGAAGATGTGTACAGTCGAGTGCTATATATTTATGTAAACTCGTGCACGAAGGTGCTTATATGCTTATGCGTGTTTAGGTACGACCGGTACGGGTAACCTGGTGCGATTAAATTGTGACATGTACACTTGGTAACCTTAAGGGTGTGTGTAACACATGTGGCAGATTAAGGGTGCGTGTTGAAGGAGTTGATACTCTTTGATGGACCTTGCTGGCCGAAAAGGTATTCTGTCACATGTTGACTTAGAACATAAATTTGATATGTTGTCATTGTCTAAAAATAATAAGTCTGAGACGGTGTTATGTGTATATTTTACTAAATATATAATTTACTACTCTGGCATACTCTCTGATTTCCAATAGTTTGTTTGTTTGTTTGTTTGTTTGAACGCGCTAATCTCAGGATCTACTGGTTGGAATTGAAAAATTATTTTTGTGTTGGATAGTCCATTTATCGAGGAAGGCTATAGGCTAGACATCACGCTATCACCTATAGGAGCGGAGCAGTAATGAGAAATGTTTCAAAATCGGGAAAATGTATTCCTTTTTTAGAGCTTCCGTAAGTTTTTTAGAGCTTTTAGAGCTGCGTAAACGGTTAGAGTTTCGCAAAAATGATGTACTACGGAATTATTCCTCATAAAATTTTCTAAAATAAAGTCCGCGAGAGCATATATCTATCTTTAAAGGGTAAGTCACTATAACCTTTTTTATGGGAACCAAATTTGTTTTAAAGTAATGCATTATTTGCGAAGGTGTTTTCATTAACATGATATTAATCCTTATCCAAATAAATACGTTAATCATCACAAGCATTTAATTTTGAACGAAATTGCCCTTTACATCATTTGATTTCAATGAATATCTTAGGAGATATCACAGTTTCAAAATAATACCGCGACAAAATAATGACGGGCTGGGTAATATGTCACAATTGCGTCTATAAAATCCCTCTTTAGGTAATAATTATGTGCTTTAGGCCTGTCAATATCGACATCAAACATTGCAAACGCGCATATAACTACCATTTTGTTATAATTTGAAACCCTGAAAACCCTGTGCTGTCAATTCAGTAGTTTTTGCGTGTGTATCTCATGAACCGTGATAGCTAGAGATTTGAAATTTTCACAGGTGATGTACATCTGTTGCTGCTATAACAAAACATACTAAAAACCAGAATACAATAAATATTAAGGGGGGCTCTCATTGGTCGCGGGACTTATTTCATTGACCCCGGAACATAAAGGGCTATTGCTATTGAAGGACACCATGGATTTTAGTCAGTACAAGTCTGACAGTCGCTCCCAGCCCGGGGTGGGAGGACTCAGTTGATGATTTTACCACTTAAAAAAAAGGGGGGCTCCCATACAAAAAACGTGATTTTGTTGCTGGTTTCTGTAGACGTTATAAAGTAATGTAATGTTTCGGAGGCTGTTTCTCACGAACCGTGATAGTTAGATAGGTTAAATTTTCACAGATGATGTGTGTCTATTGCCGCTATTAAAACAAATACTAAAAACTGGTTTAAGGCGGAGGCTCAGTCGTAGCCCGCGAAATTTAAATTTTCATGTATTTTTTGCAATTTGCTTAACAGTGTCAAGTTATAACTTGATCAAAATATGATTCGCGACAATAAAAAGCATAACTTTACATATCAGAATGATCAAAACATTCGCTCCAGTCCCGCTCACAAAGATTAGCTCAAATTTGGTAAAAAATCCGAAATCTAACTAATTTTGATCAAATATTTGTGAGAGTGAATGGAGCGACTGTTTTGATTATTCTTGTATATAAAACTAAACTTGTTATTGTCGCGAATCATATTTTGATCAAGTTATAACTTGACACTGATGAGCAAATTGCAAAAAATACATGAAAATTTAAATTTCGCGGGCTACTACTGTCGCTCCACCTTAATGCGACTTTGATTCGACATTGACATTGACAGAACAGGGTTATCAGGGTTGCAAACTTGGGTGTTAAATACTCTAAACTCTAAAGGGACCTAACAACATATAAGAGAATCGTAGTTACATGCGCGTTTGCAATGTTTGGTTTTTTATGTCGATATTGACCGACCTACTTTAAGGATAGAATAGAATAGAATAGAATACTCTTTATATGTACACCATATAAATTACAGGATAAGGATAATTAAGGATCGTTTGGAAAGGCTACGGGCTGCGTCCTCACCTTCAGTCTGACGCAGTCCTACCGGTTTTCGTTTTTTCGTTTCGGGGGTACCTCAAGTGGCAAGTAAGGGGAATGGTTAGCAATCGGAATGCGTGAGGGAAAAGACATCCTCTACCTCTCGTCCCAGCCACCACTGAAGATACCCACGACGTCGAAAATCGCGCTCTTCAAGGGAACTGATGGAGACGGGACCATAGGACCAAACGCCTAACATGACGCGGGTGAAACCGCGGGCAGAAGCTAGTATCATATAAAGGCCCAGTTCAAAACGTATTAACATACCTCTTCCTGACACATGATACAGACGCGAGGAGGCTCGGGTACTCCGCCGCCCCACACTCCCAGCGCAGCGCCGCAGTACAGCGGCCGGAGCTCTTCTTCTTCTGCCGTTACCTGTCATAAAAAAATAATAATAACTGCAGCAAACATATTACATTCTATCCCAGACACATTGCATCAACAACCAAGTGTCCATTCATAATATTTATCCTACTAATATTGTAAACGTGAAAGTTTGTATGTGTGGATGGATGTTTGTTACTCTTTCACGCAAAAACTACTGAACGGATTTTGTTTAAATTTGGTACACAGATAGTTTATAACCTGGATTAACACATAGGATAGTTTTTATCCCGATTTTATTTTCCCACGGGATGATTTTCGAGTTGCAGCGGGTGAAGCCGCTGGCAGCAGCTAGTTCTAAATAAAATCGAAATCGTTTCAGTTATTTCGGAGCAGCGTTGTCCGACGATAAATGCTAATACAAAGAAAAAAATGTAATCAAAATTTTAAAAGCAGAAAAAATTCGTTTAATTAACTTCGAAGTTTTAACAAATCTAACAAAAATAGAATACAGCCAAGAACAAAAAGAGAGTTTTGACCCCGACGTGATTTGAACACGCAACCTTCTGATCTGGAGTCAGACGCGCTACCGTTGCGCCACGGAGTCGTTGCAGTAAGGAGCCGAAATTAATGGTCAGTCTACAAAAGTTTAAATTCCAGAAAATGCAATGTAGCATTGATTTTTTCTAGTGTAGCTTTTTATGTATTTTGACTTATGAGATATTTCATATTCGTTTTCATTACGTAGGTGATACATACATTAATGTTCACTACCACTATGTTTAAATTTTTCGTACGTATCTCGAACGTTTCCATAATATAAAAATCAATTGCTGTTCGTTAGTCTCGCTAAATTCGAGAACAGCTAGACCTATTTGGCTAATATTGGTTTTGAATTATTTTGGGATGTCCAGGGAAGGTTTAAAATGTGAGTAAATAAGATTTAAAAAAATGATTCTGAGGCGGTACGAAGTTTGCCGTGTCAGCTAGTGTCGGCGGGCGTGCGTGTAAAACAAGTAACATGAAAACTGACGAGATTAATGGAATGGGTAAAGATTGTAGCAAGTGGCGTTCTGTAATTTTTGCCTACCCACGTAAAGTAATGCCCGGAAAACATTGAATTAATTATGGCATGGCTTTCCAGTCGCGGGACTAACAAATTACCGTGACCCTGGAAAGTTAAGGGTTGTTGATAGACACCGTGGATTTTAGCCAGTACAAGTCTGGCAGTCTCTCCCGCCCTGCCCAGGGAGGACTCATTTGATGATTCTACCACGTACAAAAAAAGTCAAGACTTTCTTAGCCACTTTGCTACATTCCTATTTATTACTGCAACCTAAAAATATAACATTACCTCAGTAGTAGTCTCCTCGAAAAGCGTAGCGTTGTTAGATATGAAGTTGTTCATCTGCGTCTTCATCTGAGCCATCAGCTTGGCACGACGTTCCGCCGCTAGTTTCGCACGACGAGACTTTTCCGCTTCTGATAATAACAAACAATCATCATCATCATCATCAGCCTGTAATTGTTCCCACTACTGGGACACAAGCCTCTCTGAGAGGTAGTGGGCCATAATCCACCACATGGTCCCAGTGCGGGTTGGTAGATGTTCGAATTTTTGTTTCTAGGATTGTCGGTTTCTTCACGATAGTTCTCTTTCATCGTTTTGAGAGCAATGGTGATGAAATAAAAAAAAAAAAAATGCGCCTGGCTGGATTCAAACCCACGACCTACAACTCGTAAGTCAGGGCCGATACCAGTGGGGCAAATAATATTCATCATAAATTTTGAGGGATTTATGGGTAAACATTTACTGCATTTGCACAGTAAAGAGTGCTACGTACCAGCTGCCTCATCCGAAGTTGGTTTTTCTTCTTGATCCGTCTCCATACTATCACCGTCACCGATTTCGTCGGCCTGACCTAGTAGAGTCCTGACAAACAAAATAAAAATAACATGTAGTTTATAGGAGTCTGTCATCATATTTAATTTTGTGTATATGAGGGCGGGTTTGTCATGTTGCCCGCAATGAGATGTCATGGTACAAACGTCGGTTGTATGACTGGACTATCTAACAACTAGTATAGGACAGTTAGGGACTTTAGTCATGGCGCGATGCGACGCGATTCGAACGTATTCCAACTACAAGTGAAAATCAACCTTGCTGCTAAGAAATAATGATGTAATTGGATTGACTTGACGTCGTCATGGCCATCGTGTTTTGTTTTTCATCTACCCATAGATAACAACGTGTTTTATGTCATAGTGGTACAGTTGATTTTCACTTGTAGTTGGAATTCGTTCGAATCGCGTCTCATTTCGTTATGAGTGAAGTCCCTTAGTAGCACATTCCAAATTGGTAGATGTCGCTCGTCTTCCGATTTTGGCTTTGGCCCGTTTTTACTCGACAATCTTTTTTATCAAGGAGTATCATGATGCAGTAACTAGCTCTAAATCTCGTTAAATGCGCCGGAATAAATATACAAATATTTTAAAGATGCTCACTTCATCTTATGCAGCACCCATTTGGCCAGTTGTCGATGCGCGTCCACCCTGGGACTGCCGACCAGCCTCTGCAGCAGCGCCAGCAGGCCGGCCCGCGCCGCGCTCTCCGCGAACTGCAGGAACTCGTAGTGACCGCTCTCCTCGTCGCGCAGCGCGTAGCCCATCAGGTGGAGGGCCTGGGGACACCCGGACATTATTAATTCATGACAGTTTCAAAATAAATAACTTGGATATCAGTGACACATGGTTGGTACGATATTATAGGTTAGCGGGGATGTCCGTCAGGACACCGTGGCCCTGGAAAGTAAAGGAGAAAAGGATGGCTTTTTACTCGGGCTTTCCGCTAAACCATGGGCGGGAAGACTCATTTGATGAATAGATGTTAACATTTGGCATACCTAACCTTTTTTTTTAAACCTTGCCCTTCACTAGGCATTTTGCCTATGTCGCGGGTACGTTTAAAAACAAAGAAACAGACATACACAAACACCCAGAAAAACGTTTGTAAACGTACCCCTGACACAGAAGAAATCCCTAGCGTAGGGCCATATTAAAAAACCATTTTACATTCTACTGAATGGACTCCCTAGAGGCCTAGACATTCCTTATGATAATCTCACCTTATGCACTTGTGTCTCCGAGAAGGACCTGGCCCGCAGGTCCAACGCTCTCTCCAGTACAGTCTTCAACACGTGGTGAACAGAGTCACTTTGTAATAGATTGGCTAGCAGACGAAACGGAGGGGACAGCTTCGGTAGTTTCGGAGGTGGACAGCATTCGGGCAGACCTGAAAGAGAGACACAGTTTTGTAAATCAAAATGGTGGATAAAGCTGCAGCATCCCAATTTTCAGTACCAAAGGCGAGTAATGAGTTAGCTTGCCGGCCGACCAAGGATCAGCGGGTCTAACTTGGCCACTTTTTGCAGTTTTCCTAATCTAATTTTTCCGAATCATACAGAATTAATGCTAATTGGCCGTTTTAGACCCTTTGTTCCGATTGAACGGAGAATTCGAAGGAGCCATTTTTGCTGCCGGGATACGGGAACTATCTTAAAAGGGCACCTCGACTCTGGAATGCAAAGGGTGTTGACTTTGAATTCCCATTGCTACCCCACGACACGTAGCACAGGAGTCAATCCCACCAACTGAGCCAATCATGCCGAAAACTTGGTGATCAGGCAGGCATCCACGGTAAATGTTACAACCATTGGGTCTGTCTGTGTGACAATACCTGGGACAGACCTTATATCCTTCAAAAAGAACAGCCTCAGTAACTCACCAGCCGCCTTCCTCCTAGTCCTCTGTTCCTCCTCACTCCGGGACAGCTCCTCCCTAGTGTAGTGGTAGAAGAAGGTGTCGTATTCGTCGTAGAGATGCGGCTTCAGCTTGTACACTCCCCGGTTGTTACCACCCGTAGGTTTGATGAAGTCTGCTACCTCATGGATGACGGCTTCCAGACCTGTTTCGTGGAGCTGGTCTTCTGGTAGGGATCTGGAAGAGGATGAGAAATTGTAAATAATGAACATGATAAATATCTCGTTTTAATTTCTCATTTTAGTTTAAGTGACGTAACAGTTAAATGGAATATCATTGTAATACCAAATAATATTTCGTCATTCTCTATATCATTTTAAAATTTTACAAAGACGTCAGGTGTACAGAGACGGACATAGGGTACTTTTGATCCCGAAAAAAGTACTGTCTTGAGAAAAACCAGAATAACATTTATATGATAATAGACGGCGTCACATGTACGATCCGAATTTATTGTTGAATTCTAAATCGACACGAGCAAAGCCGAGGGCAACATACGCGATAAACAGTATCCTATATGTTATTCTAGACTATGATCTATTTTTGAGTCGAATGTCATCAAGATACGTTCAGCCATCCTGACGTGAATGAATAACAAACATCCATCTATCCACCGAAACTTTCGCATTTATAATGTTAATTAGAAGATATACTACTATAGTCGGCGCCAGATAAGAAAAAATTAAAAGTCGTTAACACCCGTGTACCAATGTTTTCCAATACTTCAAAACGATACAAAAAATGTAAAGGAAGTGTCGCTAACACGATCAAAACAAACGTATCGCGGTACGGGGCGTCCTTGACGTATTCACTGGGCATGAGTTACAAACCTTTTGGCCAAAACCATATTCAATCGTATTTATTTCGAAAGGTACCTAAAAATGTAGTACTTAATTAAACCCTTTAAACAGTTAGATAATAATAAAAAATGGTTGAAAACTTTCCGATAATGGAATACGCTCAGTCAATCCAATGCGCAAACCTTATTTGAAATGACACTCGAGACGAAGGACGCGTTAGGTACATAATTACAAAATGGCGAACAGGTAATGCGCCCCTGACTCGCTCTGACGTCACACTCAGCGCCGAGTATGAGGGCATAACCCAAAAAATCGATTTTTTTGGTATGAACTTTAAAATTCGGTTATTTAAGTTTATTGTATACTTGTAAGAATATGAGTTAAAGCTAGATAAATAAATCCAATTATTGCATGTTCTGTTATTGAAATATAAGTTGAAAACATAAGTAATTTTGAAAAATAAATATACACCAAGAAAATGATTTTTGAAATCCATAAACAATAGCAATTACATATTTCATTGTTTGAATGTGTATTTTTGAAACTTAAAAAAATACCACAATTATTCTTCAAATTTACGTATTTCTTACTTATTTCCGTTGGGATAAGTGTTTGGTATTATGAAACTCGAACGATGCAGTATTAGCGACAGTTTTGTATGACGAGCGATCTCAAAATTAACAGTGGTATTCAAGAACGCTACTTAGATAAGTATGGCAGCAACACTTTGCTAAGTAAGGCATTTCTCACTGCGTTCGTCATGGCAGGCCATTCATTTCATAAACAATACTTAGTGAACTCTTTGCTATGCGGACACTTAGCATTGAATGGGGCGCTGTGATTGGTTAACGATGTGATGCGACTTCACTCGGGTTGACTGGCTGACAGATATACGTCAATCAAGACCACTGTTATATCTTTGTTATATTTACAAGTTTTGTAATAAAAAAAAAACTTTTCAATATGAATACTAGCCTTTTAAATTCATCAGCACTGTAATAATCGAAAGGATTTTGAAAGACACGTATCACTTTTCTTGTGCTGATTGTTCTTTATGTATTTATCCTGTCAAGAATATAATTATCAAAATCATCTTCGCTGCTGTAATTTATCGCAATTAAACAACGTGTCACAATTCTCAAATCACTACAAATATAACATAACTAGATGAAAACCCGGCTTCGCTCGGCTGAAACGTGTGTCATACATAATACACATCTAGGTACTAAATGTAGGTGTCACGGTAACTCATAAGTCCTACGACCACAGGCTTTGGCCCTCAAAGGTGGCCCCGTCATTGTGCTGACAGTCTTTGAGGTGCGCGTGGAACACACGGACGGGCCGTCGATCAGAGAGCGAGTTGCCCATTACTCGCCATCCGCATGCCCGCGCCTGTTGGCCGGAGATCGTCCTGCGACTTCCTGGGCGTCTACCAATGCGGCTGGGTCGTGAGGTGCAATCCCGCACCGTGTGCTCCTCCGGGCGATCCATACAGTTGTGACACAAGCGTTTCCTCAGGTACCTCGACACCCGGAACTTCCATGTCCGGTGAGGATCTGCGTCAGGCGGTAGGTCAAGACGCGATGCCTATCTAGCCACTCCTCAAATCTTACCGGGGCTCTTACCGCCGCCATCGCGGCGTGCCCGGACATCTGTTACGACAGTCACTCCCTCCATATTATCGCCCTGTGATCGCGTCGGAACTCTTTCCGCCGCACTGAACTTGTCCAGGCAAGGGGGTTACAGTTTATAGGTTTTTCTAAGGAGGTTTAGTAACTACATAATACCCACATGACACTGGCCGAAAATAAAGAGAAAAAATAAAAACTTCTCAACATGTCATCCGATGTCAAAAATGGCGGCTGCGATCTGTCTGGTCAGAAAATCATTAGAAATTTACAAAATACTCGACAATCTGAATTTTGCGGGTATATGTTGTCGATTCGAAATCATTATTTTTTAATGTTTTATTATTCAGGTTAGCTTTCAATCGACTCTACCGTAGCCCTGCACGAAATTATTAATATAGATAACCCATGCCAGTTTGACATTTGTGTTAACTGTCGCACTATGCGTTGCGTAAAGTAGCTAGCGAGCTACTTTTGCTGTGCGTTCATTATAGTAAGCGCATAGTGTCGTTCGTCCCTCAAGTGTCGTTTATGAATAGGTTTTTGTGACCCTGTGCGTCCGCGCGCCCTGTGAGACCTCATAGTAACGTTCATGAATATCAGTGTTAGTTTTGTGGACTTTTTGGTACAAGTCGGGTCAATGACTTTTAATTCTTTCTTATTTGACTCAGACTATACACCATCGAAGGCCATATTGCAAAATTAGTGTTAACCTGTTAAGTTCCGAGTGCGGCATAGGCTTGACGCAGAGCATCTGTATGATCTCCTTCATGGTGCGCTGCTCGTTGGTCACCTCACCCACGCCAGGCACGTAGCGAGAGCCGTAGACTGGAAGTGACGAATTTACATTGTTTATGTACATGCTCCCCTGTTAGTGTCGATAAAACCTTTTTTGTCTTCTTTCCTGTCAAGCCTGGCACTATCTTTTACTCCTGTTTATTTTTGATACTGCTAGCCTACTTCATACCACTGCTGGGCAAAGGCCTCTCCCCATGTTCTCCAGTTTTCGTGATCCAGGGTCAAAGTGGACCACTGGTCGTTGTTTTTATACAGCTCATCCCGCCGTCTTCTACGAGGTCTGTGGTGACGTCTTCTGACTGTATCAGGGCTCCACAAAGTGGTTTTTTTGGACCCACAGCTCATTGGACATGCGGTGGACATGGCCGGCCCAGGCCCGTTTTAGTGACGCGGCCTTTTGAACAGCGGATACGTCAGCAATTTGCGTTTTTAAGCGCAGTGTGGTGTTGCGCTCCATTGCACATTGGCAGACCTTGACTTTTGAATGTTTATGAAACATAATTATTAACTCCGGTGTACTTACTAGTAATAAGTAGTCCGAGGAACTCCTCCAGCATGCTGATGGTATGCCTAAGGGTGTCATCCTCAATGCTGCGCTGTTCGAAGTCGGGAGCCGCCCAGTCCAGCAGGTTGAACTTGTTCAGGACGTGGATTATAAACTCGTTGCTCTCGATTAGGGAGGCGCCGATCTGGAGACAAAGGTAAATCATGGTAGGCCACCTGGGGGTGTATTACAACTTAAAACCAGGCTTATTCCGGCGAGTGAAAGTGACAGAGCTATACGAATCGTCTAGCGCCATCTCGTTCACTCACTGGAACAAGCCTGGTTTTGAGAAGTTGACCGCTAAACCCAAATGGATGAAGATGCTTCAAGTGTTGTATACACATTCAGCACTCTCATTTTGGAACTGTAACTTCAATTTGGTTGATTCTGTTAAAACGTCATGGTATACTCTATGTCGGTCATGGGTCTGTTTTATAAGATTACCGTGACCCTGGAACATTAAGAGCTATTGAGTGGATTTTAATTAGTACGAGTCTGAGAGTCCCTTCTGCTTCATCCAGGGTGTGAGGACGCACTACCCACTTGATTATACCACGTAAAAAAAAATGGCAATTTAAATAGACTAGTGTTATCTGATCGGCTGATCTTCATGTAAGATGTTACCTGCAACATAACGACGTCTCTGTCCAACATCTCAGCGCGGCACTTGACGTTCTGATAGAAGTACAGCTGGTTGATGAGCGCGAACCCGTTGCGACGCCACATGCCGGCGTGCACCTGGCCGATCATGGCCATGGTCTGCAGGACTGGCTCTGTGGGAGAATTGTACCTTCATTGAAAAATTACGTTAACAGATGCAGGTTTTAGAAGGTTATTAATGAAGTACTTTTTATTTTATTTTGGCTTGTTTTATATCAGTTTAGTTATATGGTCTATAGAGAAGACAGGAACTCAAGTGTATCTATAACACCACGATTTATAAGTGCCGAAGCTGAGATAAGCGGGTGCCGAAATGAATCCCGTCACACAGATATAGAACCCGTTATTGGTCCTATCCCCGCGACATATTGCATTTGTATAGATTATCTGGCGTGCGTCCGCGTATCTTATTTTCAATTTCAAGCCTAGGAGATAGCCATATACTGTCTTAAATCACCACACTCATTCTACAGATTTATTTCAAAAATGTCTAGATTTTCATATAGTGATGGTCGACATGGACTATTCGTTAATTTGTGTCTGTTATTCTCCCTTTGTCTTTCTTTTACGTGTGAAGATATAGCTACACTCTGCTGTCAAAGTTAATTAAGCTCAAAGCTTAAATCGCATAAGGTCCAACTTTCCTCCATATTATTAAAGATATCAAGATTTCCTTCAGTAATGTAAATGATGTGCTACACTATGTTACCTATCAGTTCAGCGGGCGTGGGCTTGGGCCGGTCCTGGCGGTCGAACTCGCGGCTGTGGTAGGACAGGCCGTGCTGGTGCAGGAGCAGGTGCAGGCCCGCGATGTACCGCGACAGAGGACGGTGGATGTGTGTGTGCTACACTATGTTACCTATCAGTTCAGCGGGCGTGGGCTTGGGCCGGTCCTGGCGGTCGAACTCGCGGCTGTGGTAGGACAGGCCGTGCTGGTGCAGGAGCAGGTGCAGGCCCGCGATGTACCGCGACAGAGGACGGTGGATGTGTGTGTGCTACACTATGTTACCTATCAGTTCAGCGGGCGTGGGCTTGGGCCGGTCCTGGCGGTCGAACTCGCGGCTGTGGTAGGACAGGCCGTGCTGGTGCAGGAGCAGGTGCAGGCCCGCGATGTACCGCGACAGAGGACGGTGGATGTGTGTGTGCTACACTATGTTACCTATCAGTTCAGCGGGCGTGGGCTTGGGCCGGTCCTGGCGGTCGAACTCGCGGCTGTGGTAGGACAGGCCGTGCTGGTGCAGGAGCAGGTGCAGGCCCGCGATGTACCGCGACAGAGGACGGTGGATGTGTGTGTGCTACACTATGTTACCTATCAGTTCAGCGGGCGTGGGCTTGGGCCGGTCCTGGCGGTCGAACTCGCGGCTGTGGTAGGACAGGCCGTGCTGGTGCAGGAGCAGGTGCAGGCCCGCGATGTACCGCGACAGAGGACGGTGGATGTGTGTGTGCTACACTATGTTACCTATCAGTTCAGCGGGCGTGGGCTTGGGCCGGTCCTGGCGGTCGAACTCGCGGCTGTGGTAGGACAGGCCGTGCTGGTGCAGGAGCAGGTGCAGGCCCGCGATGTACCGCGACAGAGGACGGTGGATGGACACGGGCTCCGTCGACACGTCGTAGGGGATCACTGATGCGATCTGGTTGCCAAGTTCTGGAGGAGACAAGATAATTATAAAAACATAACGTCGCATATAAACTTTTGTCACAGTCTGGTTGGAGCGGAAGTGTTTGTCAGACTCTTACTGACTAAAAATCTGCCTTGTTAATTCGGTACCCCTTTTTTTCAGACACATAATAACTGCTTTCATATCGCTATTTTTTTAACGATATTTCAGAGCGCAACTGCAGTATAATATGAATTTGGGATGAAAGAAGAAGTAATCAAGACCTATTAAAAAACTCAGAAAAAAAAAGTAAGAGAAGAAAATCTGCAACAAATATCTCTTAGGCTCCACTAACCTCGTACGACCCTAGCGGGCGGCGTGTACGTCTCGACATGCTTCCTCAGCGCCATGCGGTACACGGCCGTCGCCAGCGCCTTCTCGGCCGCGCACCACTCCAGGGACAGTGTGATGCTGTGTGCCAGCTTCACGTGCAGGTTGAAGGCTGACTCCCACTCCGGCTCGTACTCCATGTGCTGGCCAACCTGAAGAAAGGAATCAAATAGGATACTGCTAGCCTACTACATCCCATTGCTGGGAAAAAGCCTCTCCCCATAACCTCCAGTTTTCACGATCCAAGGCCAAAGTGGACTACGGATCGTTGGTCTTATCCAGCTTATCCTGCCATCTAGTCAAACAGAATATTTGAGTGAAAAAATTCTAATTAGCCCGTTACTGAGATTATCAAATAATTTCTGGCAAGTATATTTTTTTGCAGGAAACGAACTCGCAACACGCAGCCGCCACTAATTTTGGAGTACAATCTATGTTACTATTATAAAACGGAACATTTTGTTTGGTTGAACGCTGCTAATCTTAGGATCTACCAGTTAGAATTCAAAAAATATTTTCATATTCAATAGTCTATTTATCGAGGAAGGCTATATAGGCTATGCTACATCACGCTTCAACCAATAGGAGTCGTGCAGCAGAGATGAAACCGCGGAGAAGAGCTAGTAAAGTATTTTCTATCTATCCATGAAGGTTGCTGGTGAAAGGCTACAAGTTCTTACCTGTCTGACAACAGAGTCCATCCCCTGCATCATGACGAGTAGATTCAGCATCAAAGAAACGCCGTGCATGAACCCCTTGCGAAGGTCATCGTCAAATGTCGCCGGTATTGAGCTCAGGAGGTACTTGACGTCGTATAGGATGAACTGTGCGCGTTTGAACGCCATTGGTACGTGTGAACGATCGAATTCTAGACGACCCTGCTGGAGAACAAAATTGATGAGTTACAAACAACGACGATATATTACTAGATTCCGCATGAACGATCTAAGGAACAAAAACTATATTTCTGTCAACTCGCTGAGGTAAGCGAAGGGGACGGGGTACTGCGTTGTGATTGGCTAATTCAAGGTCTGTTCTGTCTCAAGGTATGTTTACGGCTCACAGGAGTGGTCGAAATAAGACGGATATAAGACTTTTTTGCCTATAATGTGTTGACAGACATCGGTCGCCTGTTATGATTTGTCTAGTAATATATCGTCGTTGGTTACACACGTCGCTGTTGCTGTCGCTAAACATGCTACACGCTGTCAATTTTGCCGTTTTGAGCTGTCAAATTTTAATAAAAACACCTGGCAATCTCATCTATCTATTCTATTCTATATCTATTCTATTCTATACATATAATAAAACTGTAGAAAAGTTATTTTTGTACATTAAGAAAAAACTCAAAAAATATAGCCAGGGTATTAAAGGACAACCAATAGAACCCATTTCTAGCATTTTTAGATTTTTTGTCTGTTTATCTGTTTGTCTGTTTGTATGTTTATTTGTCCGAGCATCACGTAAAATGTACGAAATCAATGTAGATAACTTTTACACACAACGATTAAGCGTAACTTGGAGAGGAATTTAGTTTTTGTTTCATTGGAATCGGTTCAGTCTATCAAAAGATATTTGAATTTAAAGTGTTTTAGAAGTAAATTTACGGGTGCACTTTGGTCTCACAATTTGATTTCGTACGTCAGTCGCGCGATCTAACTTCGAATTCACTACAACGCACGGCAGATGGCGTTAAAAGAAAACCTGGAATAGACGTGTTTGAATTGAAGTAACATTATGTATTTTGAGTCATCGTAATCGGTTCACATAATATAAAAAATATAAATTAATTAAAGCAATATTTAAAGGGATCATAGAGTAGAACAGAATGGAATGGAATGGAATGGTGTGGTGTGGTGTGGTGTGGTGTGGTGTAGTGTGGTGTGGTGTGGTGTGGTGTAGTGTGGTGTGGTGTGGTGTGGTGTGGTGTGGTGATAGCGGGCATTAGGAAAATAGTCCTGCATAAACCTGGAATACAAGTGTCAAATATTTTTGATTAATCTAAGAAGATTCTAAATACTCGGTTTATATGAAAAACGTGGCCTGAATTAAGCGCTTGCAACTTAAAAAATTATTGTTAAATTCCGACATCCACGCGAACGAAGTTGCGGGCACAGCTAGTATAGCATAAAGTTGAAAATCTATTAAAAACTACAGAGCGTTTTCATTCATCGTGTGTGTATCCTTTAAGAGCATAAGCGCCAGGAACTTGTTTTTTTCGGAAATATTTAAAAGTACATAATAATTATATTTTCTTTTTCACCCCCCCTTTTTTCCGTTGTTTTTCCTGGATTTTCATCCGTGTGACATTTGGATAAACGTGGCCTGTGAAATAGTTTATTTCCAGAAACTGTGTGACAAATCAAATGGCGGTGAAGGTGTTAATAGATTTTCAACTTTATAGCCTACAGCATAAAATTAAAAATCTATTGAAGATAGAAGAGAGGGGGCTGTTGCTCTTCACTTACATTATTACAGCGTCTATTGCACTCGCTGACGAAGGTGTTGATAACGACGAAGAGCGCGTCGTGTTTGGCGATGAGGTGGTGCGCCAGCGTCGGCGTCGTGTACAGCTGGACGGACAGCGACGAGATCGAGAACGAGTGGTCGTGGTCGTCGCGGATGAAGTCCTTGAGGATTGAACCTGGAGAGGACAATTAAAATATCAAATAAATAATATTTATTGAACTTGTATCCAGAACTTTGATGAACTCGATCTGATGAAGTTCACAGGATCGCGCTGGATGCATGCCGCTTCCAACTGGTTCTATTGGAAGTTTATGGGGGAGGCCTATGTTCAGTAGTTAAGTGGACGTCCTACGGCTGATATGATGATGATAATCCAAAACTTTGTGGGCGTTAAAGCAATATCTTAAACTAGTTGTTCCCCAGATATACTCCAGCTGCTCGGCGTATTGGTCGTAGCGTGTTGTACAGAGTGAATGTTCTAACTGGGCGTGAATGGTCAAATCCGAAACTATGAAGACTCTCATAGACAAGTCTCCAGGTAGATTTTGATGAAAACTAAGAAGGCATCATTGGATTTTGGTTGAATTTAATAGGATATTACTGACTGGGTTATTCCCTGGTCAGTAATAGAATCAGTTGAGAGACAGATTTTGATAATAAAAACAAGCTTATATCGGTGGTCTAACCTCAGTAGGTTAGAGCACCGATATAATTTACACTATCTAGTGGTCCCATCGATGAAAAAGCACAAAATTGAAGATAACAAACAGCTCAAAAACTCACCATAATTCTTAGTAAACAATATAGCCATTGTTCTCTTAGTGGTGTAGTCCATGAGTGTGGTGGCGATGAGGAGGCGGTGCCAGGCCGTCCGCGCCGCCTTCCACATGCGCGAGTCGTTCTGCATCACGCCCACGGCCACGCCCCCGGCCCCGCCCACTGAATTGCTGGCCCCCCACACCTCCTCCCCCAAGGCTACCTGACTCACTGCGAGACGGAGACTGGGCTCTTGGCTTACGAAGTTCTGTAGCCTGTGGGTGGTTGGTCAGAATTACAGGGAGCGTAATTATTGTTATGGTCACCGCCAGATAAGTCTGGAATAAAGGTCATTGATCCTAATAATGCATCATTCGAATTCCATAATGCCATCTTTCGAATTTCAAAATAAAATATAAGGTCACAGTCGCCTCTTACCACGATACGTTTGTTCTGATCGTGTTACGACACTATCTATACATTTTGCGAATAGTTTTGAAATATTGGAATACATTGGTACACGGGGGTCAACGAATTTTATTCCACACTTATCTGGATTGAATTCTTTGAATGCTTTGAAGGCAAATTCCTATTCTAATTTCTAGTGATAACAGGATCCATTTATTTAACATTTGCGATATCATTGTCTGCCGCATTATAGCCTTTTCCCAATTAAATTGGGTCGGCTTCCAGTCGAACGGTGTTAAACGATTATCTAGCAGGCTGAGTAATCATTACTGAACCAAAAAATTTACCCAATCTCACTTCAATTATACTTATTTTCGCTTATCTTGAACTACAGAATGAGTTTGATAAGTAAAACTAAAAGGAAAAAAATACAAAATTTTAAAAGAGACTTAAACGTCTGAGTTTGTTTCGACTGTTTCTTCTCAGGTACAAAACATTGGTCACATCTAGTTTAAAAATACTGTTCTCTTTTTGACTTGTTAAACAGTTCATCCAACTTTCGGAATAAATATCATTTATAAGACAAAGTAAAGTTAAAATAAAAATGACTTACCAATGCAGCAGCTTCATGGCGAAGGTCTGATGCGCGATGACGTGCGCGTGCATGACGAGCACCTTGAGGCTCGGACCGTGGCGCGACGTGAACCTTTCGAACATCGCCGTACAGCTGAGCATAACGTATCACATCACCCCACACCACCAGTGAGCGGGACAGACGACGACTTAAGTGGGTTACAGAGGGATAGCGCGGGGAGACAATTAAGAAGGGATTTAAAAATAAGCTCGTAGGGCATGACTATTGGTTTAGACCGCTTTCACATTAGGACGTCAGCAGCGCGACAGTAGCGCGGCAGAAGCACATTCCTTCACATTTGATAAGAACAGCCGCGCATAAGCAGCGTCTGTCGCCCAAATGTGAAAGCTACCTTAGTTGATATGCGTCTGGTGTACTGAACCGGTGTAAGATCCGCAATCGATTTTTTCTTTCCACAAAAATCTTTACGATAAGGTACAAAACAAAGGAGTGTTCAAACATCATTGGCTTTATTTATTTTTTTATCTTTTGTTGTAATTTTCTACTAAACTTCTCCACCGCGCTACCAGTGACATACTATGCAAGTGTTAATAAAGCGAGGAGTGGGGTATGGCAAATACATTTTTAAAAAGACAATACATCTGTGAAATTCTTTATTTACTGCGTATTCTTTAGTCACGTACCCACGCAAATTGTAGCACGAGTGGACCGTGACGGAGTCCGTAGCATACCGGATTATGTTATTCATCCAGTGTCACTAATTAAATTCAACATTATTGACTGAAAAAGCCCATGTCTGTTACCACTGGTGGATCCGCGCATGTCCACGCTACTGTTCTCACTGACGAAAATCATCAAATTATTCCTCTCCCGCCGTGGATGGAGCGGAAGGAACTATCAGAATAGGGTATTTTACTGCATACATAAATTGATAATCTATTTAGTCCGTCAGTAATAATATTGAGAAATAATGGACACGTATTTTTTATTTTTTCAAATCAATGAATATTGACAAAGATAAAACGCTTCCAAATTCGGGAGTGACGTTTTGTGACGTCATTGCGCTTGTAAAATTGTACCGACCGAGTGACGTTTTGTGATTTTTAGAAGCGTTGTATCTTCGTCAATTTTGGTTTACGTGACAAAAGAGAAAACACTACGTCTAATATTTTTTAATATTCTATATTTCGGACAATTTTTTTTTTTTTAGTAAAATTCCGTATCGACGGATGAACGATGAAGGAAGGACGAAAGCCCTTCCTTCCTACCCTTTTCTTTCAGCTGTCACTTGCATTTACCTAAGCACGCGTAGAGCTTATCTACACTTTAAACATCGATTAGGACATAGTAACCTTAATTCATTCTGTCATATTGTCTTTTCTTCTACAAAATCAATTTCAAAAGTTTTGTGTTAAGTACTCCTGCTGACATAAGGTCTAAGGCGCCCATTAGACGGTAGGTCTTGCCATGGCAAAACAAAACAAATAATAAAAAACAAATCATGAATGATGGAATTGTTATCGCCTACAATTTTCGTCAATCAACGCATTAGACGATAGGTTTTCCGTCAGTCAAAATCTCTGCCATGGATTTGCCGCGTGTAATGGGCGGGTGCAAATAAGACATTAGTAACTTTGTAAGTACATGAATTAGCCACTGGCGGCGCCACGTGGCGTGTTACAAACATTTCTGTACTCCATTTACAGCGGGTAAGTCGTGAACGGGCCGTTAAATTAGTTTTCAGGTATAAGCCAATACATTAATAACACACAATGAAACACTTACATCTCAATATCGGTCTTCAGTTTATCACAGACTTGGAAGGAGTTGCATTTGACCAGCGCTCTTCCCTCGCGGTCGATCAGACTGACAAGTTCCAAGGAATCCCGCTGGTTGCATTTCGTTACTCTTACTAACGTTGTTATGACCTGAAAGATGGGCTATTAATAGTTGAAATTACCCACGAAACCTTACTTATGCTATTATAAACACGAAACCTTGTGAGAATGGTTGTTTATTACTGTTTGACGAAAAACAACGGAGTGAATTTGTATGAAATTTGGCACACAGATATTTTATGTCCGGATACGGAGTACGATTCGATTTTTAAAATCCGGACTGTACGATTCGAATGCTTTACATTCGGATAGTATGAAACGGATATATTTCCGGCTATGAAATATATCAGATGTACGATTCAGTGGAGCAAATACCAAATTACACGTGAACGAAACCGCTGGAATGAGCTACGAAATAATATTTATAAAAATGACTCTTATTGCACTGCACCACAAGGTTCACAATCACAATGTAGATCTTACGCATGCTTTTTACTGAGCATTCTCGCGCTAGTGCGGTTACAACACAGATGTACGTAAAGAGTGGATATGTGACAAAGGACAGTAACGTGTTTCACGACCACGTACCTTGAATGTTGTAGCTAGCCAGTAGCTATTGTTATGGGAGACTGTCCTTAACTTTACAAAAACATATATTTGTTTGTTAATGCCGTGACTTTTTTTTTGAGGTTACTTAATCAATAAATATATACCGCTTTACCACAGAAAGATAAACATCTGTTGAATGCTTGTCCAAAAAAAGTGTAACTGCAAAAGGGTCCTTATGGCCGTGCCACACATGTGAACACTTATGTGATCAAATTAATGTGCACAAGTCTGCCGCCGGCCTAAAACACCGCAGTGCGAATTGCGAGCTAGCGTAAGGCGGCCAGACATGTGCACACTTATTTGATCACATGTGTGGCGCGACCCTTAGGCCGTTATCATACTAGCGGTTTGGAAGCGGCTGCGGGGCGGAGCGGACGCGCAGCGCATCCGTCGCGAACTCGCCACGCATCCGTCGCGAACACGTCGCGGACGCGTGGCATATGCGTTACGTTTTCGTCGCGTGTTCGTACACTCAGTAGCAAAATGGATTCCGACGAGGAAACATTGCTGTTGACGTTATTACTTCGAAAACGCCGAAAACGAAAACGAAAGCATCGACGAATTTGGGAAGATCCATTATTAGATTAGGCTGAAGAATTTTTCGCAGAGAGTTATAAGCAATATTCATGTTTTGGTAAAAAAAAACTTCTCGGCTAAAATAAAATTTGGATGATTATGTATCTATAATCTGTATATTATTACTCTTATCATATTATGCCTATGCATAAATTTCAGCGCTGGAGGAATTCTTCATACAAAAAATTTCTCGTTGATCTGAGGTGGGGCGGACGTTTTGGCATTTGTTCGAGGCAGTACAAAATGGCGTCCATTTTGCTGTTCGCGGCGATCCCGTTGCGCATCCGCAACGAATTCGCTGCGCAGCCGCGGCGTGTTCGCAACGCATTCGCTGTGCGGCCGCTCCGCCCCGCAACCGCTTCTAAACCGCTAGTGTGATAAGGCCCTTACATCAATGTGAAATGTCGTTTTGACGTCGACAAGTTTTTTTTAGGCAAGTGTTCAACAGATGTTTATCTTACTTGTGGTAAAACAGATATATTTTAACTCTAGCGGACCGCCCTGGCTGGTGCAATTGAAATTTAAAAATGGGTTCAATAGTTCCAGAGATTACTTCCTACAAACAAACTCAAAACTTTACTTCTTTCGAGTATTAGTAAGTATACATTACATTATGAATGCGATCCCCGAAAGGTTCGGCAGTGCAATAGCGTACCCAAAACCCACATTCCGCTATGCGTGCGCGAATGTTTGAGCAATACGTGGATGGCGACCATAATGCCATCAACCGGGCACAATTACACACTACTATACAGAGATTTCAATAACACTGCTCGTTTTGGGAATCGAACCCAAGACGTTAAACTCAATAGCAGCGCCTCCAGCACTACAAACGGGACAGATGAGTTTTCAAATTTTACAACTACTTTCTTGTTCTCTTTCTTCCTTACAAAAAAAGGGTATTTGAACCACCAAACCTGGCATACCTATGGGCTATCAAAACCCGATTTTTCCATAGATTTAGTATGGCAAAAGCAAATTATAACGTCACTAACTAGTTTACTAAATGATTTGTTGATTTCAGAGATACAAAAAAATCTAATTTAACTGATCTTTTAATGTTAATCATGTCTAACATAAGCTGTGTTGGTAAAGAAATACCGTAATACCACAAAAACTTTTAAACGTCTGTTGAACACTTGGCTTAAAAAAAATGTCAGATTATGACGTTGAAATAAGGTCCGTTTTGCAGTCACACTTTTTTTAGACAAGTATTCAACTGATGTTTAAGTTTTTATAGCAAGGCTGATAGCAACGACGATATATTACTAGACTCCTAATAACAGGCGACCGATGTCATCAACACATTAGGCAAAAAAGTCTTATATCCGTCTTATTTCGACCACTCCTGTGAACCGTAAACATACCTTGAGACAGAACAGACCTTGATTTAGCCAATCACAACACAGTACCCCTTCCCTTCGGTTACGTAGTACCTCAGCGAGTTGACAGAATAGTTTTTGTTCCTAAGGTCGTGCATGCGGAGTCTAGTAATATATCGTCGTTGGCTGATAGTGTTTTGAAATCACTGGCCGATAGTTCCAAATGCCCAATTCATGCATTTTCTTCTACACCTAAACAGTAGGTACATACCTGATCAAAGGTGTGCGTCTCATCGTTATACAGAACCGTGCAGTAACAGTCGGGCTGGTCCAGAATATGCAGCAGATCTCTCTCTGCGTCCTTCAACCTGGAATCAGTGATCGTACTATTCCTCTTTTTATACACTTCGATTCTTCTATTGTAGGGATTGAGTTAAAGGATTTTTAGCTTTATATTTGTGTTAATTAAGTTGATTATAGAATGACTAGTTGTATATTTAAAAACGACTCTTTTGTTTTTAGCGTATATTCAATATAGTCTTTTGGTGATGACTGCGTAATGGGTAACTCGCCGTCAGATCATGGACCATGCCCGGGTCGACGGCGCGTTGTGTTCTACGCGCGCCTCAAAGAGCTGTCAGTGGTGGGCACCGTTAGAGAAGACCTTAAAGGGCGAAAGCCCGTCGGGATCCTGTGACTGTTTTATTAGGTAACCTTGACCCTCGAACGTTAAGGGCTATTAAAAGATCACCGTGGATTTTAGATAGTACAAGTCTGACAGTCTCTCCCGTCCTGCCCTAGGACTCATTTGATAATTTTAATACGAAAAAAAATAAGATAAGCACAGCACAGGTGACGTTGCCCAGGGTGAATGGTTAGTAAGGTAGATCCCACCAACCCTCAAAAATCTATCAGTTCTATCTATAAAGTCTGGCAATAATAAAGCTTACCTCAAATCATTAGGTAGACCAGGCGCATGGTCGTGTGTGAGCAGTCGCAGGCAGTAGGTCAGACAGACGGAGGCTACGATCTTCATCCGTTCTATCACATCCGGCTTTATGGTCGCCTCGGCTTGGTTATCTTCTTCTGATGCCTGAAAATATATTTTATTTTCTAGTAGTGTCAATACACATAGCTCCACATCTACCACATCAATTTCAAACTAGGGTGGGACGGCTTTTACGGTCTTTTTTTTTTTAGCGTGGTAAAATCATCAAATGAGACCTCCAACCCCGGGCAGGGCGGGAGGTACTGTCAGACTTGTACTGACTAAAATCCACGGTGTCCTTCAGTAGCCCTTTATGTTCCGGGGTCAGGGTAATAGAAATAAGTCCCGCGACCCCGGCAGGCTTTGGCCCTCTGAGGGGGGGCCCCGTCATTTTGCTGACAGCTCTTTGAGGCGCGCGTGGAACACGACGCGCCGTCGACCCGGGCATGGTCCATGGTCGGACAGCAAGTTGCCCTTTACTCGCTGTCCGCATGCCCGCGCCTACGGTGGCCGGAGATCGTCTTGCGACGTACGGCGCCGTGGGAGGACGCTGTCCTCTCTCTCTCGCGGCCCGCCGCCTCCTTCACGAGCATTACTGCCGCGCAGAAGGCGGCGACCGCTTCCCACTCCGTCTCGCTCCGCAGCATGGCCGAAACCAATGCCGGGCGCGAGAGGTCTCCGCCTATCGGCTTTTACGGTCTTACGAAATATAGCTAAAAAAATAATCGCATATCGACTTTTTGAAAGAGACAGTCGGTAATTTCGTTTCGTAGAGCGTTTTCTCTGTCACACACTACTTTATGCTTATTAAATACGTCGCCTTCGTTTTGCCAGTACCTGCTGGGCCGGACAGGGCCGGGTGACTTTCCACAAGGCGCTATCGGCTCTAATTTACATTTAGCGAGCTGGCCGATGATGCGATGCGACACAATTCGACCGATTTCAACTACAAGTAAAATCATCCTTACCACTACGATATATGGATATAAAATGTGCGGTTATTTAGGGGTAGATGAAATACAAAATACGCTCGCCACAAAGATATAAGCCAAACGAATTGCATCTTTATATCGTAGTGGCAAGGACGATTTTCATTTTTAGTTAGTAGAAATTGAAAATTGCTCGTGACATGGGTAAGTTAGCTTAGGTAATAAAGAGAAATACCTAGCCTGCGTGGGCCCCCGATCTGACCTAATACATGGCATACACACCACCGTGACTATATGGCCAGTCCAAACTTGATCATTGGTGACCTTAACCCTAGTTAACCAGCGTCAGGCACTTAGTTGCCTGACATTTATACTGAACTGGGCCTGTTTGGAGCAGCCGTGGGGCAAACAAATTTTGTACCAAATAGTTTTTTTTAATCACTTGGTGTATTTAATTTATTTTATAATTGCTATGCCCTGCGTCTGTACCAATAAATGTTATTTCTTTATTTTCTTTAGTTGAGTTGTATGACACTTACAGCGTGCAGCTCACAGAAGGGGTCTCTCTTCCAGGCCTCAGTGTCTCCACAGTCGCAGCAGCCGCCGCCACTGGACTGGCCCATCTTGTACTTGTGATGTCGGTGAGCGGACACCTTGAAGCATTCCACGCATAGGACGCATGTGTTGTCCATGCCTGATAAACAAGAAGAATATAATGTTATTTCGCAGTACAATCCGAAAGGAAATGCTAGCTACAACTGGAAAACCTTCAAATCGTTGTAAATCAGGTATTTCAACTGGCAATCAATAGAGATACTTTTAATGATTTGTCAAAACGCGATTCTACCATGGATTTTGTATGACAAAAGCAAACTGTGAATTCGCTCATTTTTCAACTCAATGATCTTACTATTTATTGACTTCAAAGCATCATAAATCGAATTTAATATTTCCTTGAAAGTATATTCAGTTTTAGGGCCTAAAAAAAGCGTGTTTTTAGAGAAATTGTGTTTTGGAATTATAGGTCAGTAGATTCAAATACACTTATTGTATTATTTTGTATGTAACAGAAAACGTGTACTTTCCCACTGCGACAAACCGTAGTTGCAACAAAAAAAAATAGATGTCTCGTGAGACACTTTCCGACCTTTTTTTACCTTTATGCCCCATTTTGGGGGTAGGAGGTGTTCCTCCTAACCCCAAAGTGGGGCATATATGACTTTCCACTCTGTTTAGTGGAAAGTTCCTTGCTACCCGGTGAAAAGGAAGATACCTGCCGACCAGACGGATGTTGTGTCTGGTGGGCTTTCTGCACGACATTCAAAGTCGGAATATTTTATGTCGAGGATAACTTTGATTGCGCGATGTAGACTCTTAGTTACTCAGTCTCTGCATAGATGGCGCTGCTGTTCTTTTTGTAGTCGATTAAGTTCGCCACACCACTGCTTAGCACAGTTTCCCCCAATTCCTCCCATGAACGTTCTCCCAGCCGTCGTGAAACTGCCCTGGTCCACCAGCTGTGTATAATACTTACCGCATTCTCGACAGCTGTAAGCCGGGTCGCCCTGCTTGAACACTCTGCCGCATAGCGTGGACCGGCGCGGCAGTGGCGGCTGTGACCCATCGCTGTTGCCCCACACGAACTGTTCCAGTGGCTGAATCAGCAGCTTGGCCGCTATCTCCTCATCAAATGACCAATCTGGAATGTTCAGAAGGAAGATATAAGTTGCCAGCTTAAAGCTTTTACCCGACCCGTTTTTTTCTGACCGTGTCGAAGAAGCAAATCTGACAACACTCGGTAAAAATAGTATCATATTGGTGATACAATATTGGATGTATAATTTTGGTGATTATCTACTAAAGCCGAACTTTAAACCTTGTCGTATTACGGTGCCTGTCTATAGGAACGGTGCAAGGCTGCGGAGCGGAGAAACAGAAATATTAACCAAAAGGATTGCACCAAATCTCTGCTCCTCTTAAGAACTGCAATCCTATTGACTAATATTTCTTGCTCCGCTCCTGTAACCTTTATTTGGATACTTAGTTTATCGAGTCTTCAGTATTTCGGATCCTGTATTCAACATTTTGAGACCGAAGGTCAGGTGCCTAGGAATAATAACCACTTTTTTCGATCTATTTGTGTTTTATAGCCTCCACGCAAAAAAATTGATCAGCTCTACTGTACATGCATATCCACATATTTATCACCACTTACAATTGAGTGCATTGACCCCAAACATAGTCAGCCATTATGTTGTCAACTCTTCAACATTCTTTGCGCAAAAATAACATTTATGCGAACGCTTTAACCCAGTAAAAGTAGTGCAAACAATGCTGCAATGTTTATACAATTGTTTATTTGGTACACTAGTCACACTAAACGCAAAAAACTTTATTAAAATCAGGATTTCCATATAAACGAATATCATCTTTAAAAAAGTTACAATAAAGTTGATTCCGGAATGACTAGAAAAATATTAAAAGATCCATAAAATTTTTGATGTTGTGCTGAAAAGTCAACTCTATAAGTGTGGGTTTTAAAGTGTTATTTCCATTGAAAAATGTTTGAAGAACTAGATCGCGAACTCAGGTTAGTTATGTAGATGCCAAATGAACTAAAATCACTGAAGTGAAAATGGTTACAGCATAAGTATGAAATAAGTGTGAATTATTATGAATACAATTTTGCAAATATTTTACTTTGCAACCATCTTATAATGTAATTCAACATTAATAATTTCCTGTGCTAGTAGACTGATTAACAATGCATATTATATAATTACGTATTGCTTGTTTTAACATATTGGATTCTGGTATTATAACCGGTCATCCTTAACAAAAGATATGGCCAAGTATCAGCACCAAATGCGAGTCCTTCAGGATCCGCCCGTGCTTAGTGTTTAGCTGAGAATATCGACAAATAATATGATGTTCTCCTCTCCCCGACTTTTTACCGGGCACATGCGCGATAAGACAGAACAATTCATGAAATTGACATCACGATCCAAAGATCGGTCAATCCAAAGTTCGACTCACAACAGATTTACATTCAGCCAATTTTATAATCATGCCCACAGTTGGGACAAAGGTCTCCTCTCTTTAAATAAAGGCTATTGTTTGTTATCCACCTAGCAGGCCCTTTCGTGATTCTCTTTACTATTTTACTGAAAGTCGAAATACTTCTAAATATAAATTGTTTCCTGATAAAACTTTTGGTCAAGGAAAGGTAAGCGATTGACGTAGCTTACTGTAATATTTAACATTCAGAATCAGCCACGAAAGGTAAAGCATCTTACTGTTATTAATATTAAAGTCTACATTAGTTTGGATAAAAAAATGTTTGAATTAATATGAAGTTCTAGAAATGGCGCCAGATATTATGAGAAACCAGCTTATTTCCTGAAGGGTTTCTATTTTTCAGCTGTGTGCGTCAGTCGAAATGTTTGCATACTACGCATTGCTTGCTACTTTATCCATGCCACACTTTTGAAAACTAACTGCAGAATCTTTCCACATAATGTAATAAGTAAAGCATCGATATCTACACTAGCTAGTGTTATAAAACTGAAGAGATTGGATGAACGTGCTAATCTCTAGAATTACTGGTTCAAATAGAACTTTTTTTTTTATATCATAGCCCAATTTGTCGAGGAAGACTACAACGTCCATAACATCACGCTACGATTGATAAAACAGAGCAGTACCTAATGTAAAATCTTGCAAAAGCTAGAAACAAAAAAATTTTCATAGGACCAAACGTCTAACATGATGCAGGTGAAACAGTGGGCAGAAGCTAGTATTAAACAAAAATCTAATATAAACGTATCGTGCCTGAAAATTTCTGTTAGCTTAATTAATTTGACCTTTCATTTGATTTGAGTTTATTTTAAAGCTGTTGCCTTTGACGTACTCGAGAAGAGTATTTTTAGATCTAATCAATACCTACCTTTAAGTTTTTGTAGTAAGTAGGTCATTGATCGGAGAACTCTTTTGGTAAACGGTGTAAACAAGCTCTCGTCGCCAGGGCCGGGTTATGCCTTTCGGGGCCCCTAGGCATTGCTCATCCAGGGGCCCTCTCCCCTCTTCTAATTTTTTCGTTAACACAACAAAATTCAAAACTGTTTTTTACTAACCTGGGTATGTCATCATATTATTGAAATGCGTTCCGAAATGTACTAAAATAGCGTCGATGTAAATTTTTACTGTTTAAGAAACATTGCCCATTCTTTTCCCAGTAGCACAGGGGCCCCTGAACGTAGCGGGCCCCTAGGCAGTTGCCTATAGTGCCTAATGGAAAAAACGGCCCTGCTCGTCTCGTCACTGTATAAATAGGGTGCCGTAGTACGAGTCTGACAGTATTTTCCGCCTCACAAACGGCTCAAGACTCATTTGATAATGGACTATCCCAAAAAAATGAGGCTTTCAGGAATAACCTTCAGGTTATTGAAATAGGTAAAGTTAAACGGGAAAATTACTTAAACACAATAGATACACTGACATTGTGTTTAAAATAAATAATATTTAACTTTATTCTTATTTACATTTTCTATTATACTTGTCTGTCTGTAGTAAAATGACGTCGGGCTTAGATTTTATTTTGTGTTTTTTTAATGGGTGCGCCAAAATAGGATTTTATCCTGTATCGTGGGTACTTTTACAAACATTGAGACTCACATGTCACAAACACCCAGACCCGACAAATATTTGTGCGTGGATCGAACCAGCACAGAAATCAATCAGTCCGCTACTGCGCCGAATGTGTCGGCAAAATTGTTCCATGGCAACAAAATCATCGATTTAAAAGCCATTAAAATTCACACATACATAAGAGACGGAAGTTGCATACGTGCAACATGCAAGGAATAAGCAACTAATGATTGCGAACAACAACAACCCTTTGACATTTGCCGCATGCAAGGGAAAGCTACCAGCTGTGTAATGCTTTCTAACCCGCAGGTATGAACTGCACCTAGCTAGTAATACAATACTAATATACCTATACTTCTGAAGACACTAGAAACATTGTATTGATTGTGTCCAGAATGAAAAAAAAAGTGTCAAGGTTAGCATGTCTTCACAATTCACCAAACCCCAAATCAATTGGAGCTGTTGTCGAGTTGGACACATGAGTGGAAAATAAACGGATCTTTGTAAGATGATGGATCAGGCATCACATCAGCCGAAAGATCAAGGTATTCATCAAAGTAACAAGATTATTATTTCCTGAAGATACAATGGTATCTACGAGCATTTTATTTTATACAACAGATGTCGTGCACTTAAAACATTAGGAAGCGATTTAAGGGACTGTCTTCCATTATATTCTAATGTTAAAATCGTGCTGATTTTCTATCTTTCAATGAATTAGTTTTGATTTTCAATTCGAAAGTTCAAAGGTCGGGTGGCCTACCCTCCGAAGGCTCAGAAATTTCAGAAATACTTGCAGCAGCTAATTATACCGTCTTCACTTTCATAGTGTATGTGTTTATAATCTCCATAACACAAACAACCAGACGCGGAACAACGAACTAAACTAAACTTTGTAGTAGGCCATACAAATATTTGTTCTTTGCGGTAATTGAACCCGCGACTGGTATACAAAATCATCTTTTAAGATAGATAAGCAAGAGCTTTTGCTTAGAAACTTTCTATGTTCTTCCCTGAAATGTTTTTTTAGAGCCAAAATGATTTACAAGAAAAACATGTTTACTTCTCAAAACATAACGATACTAAAAAGTTTCGTATCAGTACAGTTCTATTAACCTCTGAGGAGTTTTCCCCTTAGAAGACTTTCCTGGTTGCTAGACCAGATCATGACTGACCTACAAATTTATGATCATCAAAAAACAAAAGATGTGTGCAAAATCCCACTTCAATTGGATAGGGAAAAGGGGTAGCTGGTTTGAAATTCAGTTGCAAGTTTTCATGCATACATGGCAAGGCAAGTCAAAAGCTTCACCATCATATCAGCCGTAGGACCTCCACTACTGAACGTAAGCCTCCCTCAGAGATTTCCAATAGGACCGATTTGTCGCGGCTTGCATCCAATGCGACCCTGCGTTCTTCATTAGATCGTCTGTCTACCTTGTGAGTGGACGTGGACGCCTCACACTGCCTTGTTAAAAGCTTACATATTTTTTAATTTGGATGTACTCATTAGGTAGAGCTTCTAATCCTTTGGTAGCGAAATCGAAAAAGCTACTCATGCAAAGATACAAGCTCCATACGCCATCAGCATATTTATTAACCGTTCCCAGTGTTTGCGTCCGACATTCATTTCTACGAGCATGTTTACATGAGTCGACAGTTTCGGCTTCAGTAAACAATGTCCCAGAATTCAAACATGTGGAAAATTGACGGCCCGATATGGGTAAAGCCGTGAGAAAACATTGTTCTATACTTATTGGGAAATAGTTATTATGGGGATTCGTTATAGGTCCAGTTGAATACTAGCTTTAAGCACTAGCTGCATTGCATTTTGCTTAACGTCGGACTATCGTATCCAACCGCGACACACACATTATTTTTTGTTGTTTTTATGTGGCTGAGGCTGAATTTTCTTTTTTTTTTTTTGGTTAATATAAGTTTCATTGTGCACTTCTATCAAGTGGCAACCAAAGGGTTTTCCTTTCTTCCAACCTGATTCAATTTTGTACAACGTTGACTTTTGCTAAAAATCAAAGTCAAATTTTTATTGCTGATCTTCGAGATTCGAGTGAGATCTATTCTATTACGATCGTAGACTACATCTAAGGCTTATGTTTCGTGTCATCGAAAACATGAAGATTATGATAAAATAATGATCAATGTCGCTGAGATTTGTTTGATAAAACTCAATGGAGATTTAGTGAGCTACTCTTTAAGCCCCAGTCGTGCCACTAACCTAGATTTTAGAAGTAAATCTCTTGTCAACACATGTTATTATCAGTTGTGATTTGTAAAACATATTAATAACAGCAAATCAATTCAGTAGACATAAAATTTGACAGCAGATTACCTTGGATAAGTCTTAGAAAACATAATCTGATAAAAAAGAAATGTTAATCGGAACAATATAAATCCATGCAGATAACAAGTTGTAAAATGCATTGCCTGTTTTTTGGCTATCTACTTAGCCTGTAATACAAACATACCAGTAACTTTTTAAAAAGTGTGCAAGTAGAGAAACAAGGGGTGCTAAGACAGGAAACCTCCACGTGCGCCCGTGGACTGGAGTTCCCTCTCGGATATGTCCGGGGGGAAGACCAGTTTTTCGGGCCGGTGCACCCTGGGATGCGGGCAAAAACTCTTCCTTAGGCACTGTGCCTAAGGGGTCTCTTTGCCCGTATGCGAATAGCCTGTCGTGTGGACGCTCCAACGCGTGTCCCTCTGATCAGCAGAGGGCACAGCGGCGGAGCGGGCTTGCGGACGGTGAGTAATGGGTACCTCGCCGTCCGACCGAGGACCAAGCCCGGGTCGGTGGCGCGTCGTGTTTCGCGCCAAATGCCTGCTGGGGTCGCGGGTTTTTTCTTAACCCAGGATACCGCGACCCTGGAACGTAAAGGGCATCCGAAGGAACACGGGTGGATTTTAGTCAGTAAGAGTCTGACAGTCCTTTCCGCCCCACCCAGGGCGGGAGGACTCATTTGATGATTTTACCAATTAAAAAAAAAAAAAAAAAGTAGAGAAACAAGCCATTGTATCATCCACCAATCAAAAGCTGGTACAGTGCAAGCAACGACAACTTGCAAGCTACTTCATACTTTTGTGCATGTTACTGGCATGTGTATTCCGAGAATTAGTGCAATCTTAACTCCGAGAAGCACCTTTCAGTTCCACTATCTGCTCAAAACTGTGTGTACACCATCACGAGTTAAGCTCAAGTGGAGCACGAATTTGCGGGAAAGCTTAAAAAAACAGCAGTGTCTCTTTATCACAACGATATTATCAGTCGCCTTTTTAAAAATTTTGTAACTCACCTAGACAAGTCCTATTAGGCTGAGGAGAGTATATCCTGGGAACAGTGACCCTCCAGTGGTCTAGGAAGTGCGCTGGCGCCAGGGCACCTTCCTCCATCCTAGACCTCCATAGCTCCACTACAGCATCTGCTCGCCCGGGTAACGTGAACCTGTCACACATTGTCACTTTGTCACTATTGTTGAATCAAAATGTCATTTTTCAGTTAGTAGGCTGTTTGTAGTTATGTCACTGACACTAAAGAGGGGATAGTCTTTACTCTTACAAAAGCTTTGTTAAAAAGTCCTTTTTATAACAAATATTCTTTTTTTTTTTATAACAAGAAATAGTCAATTCATCACAAAAACATACGCCAGCACATCATTGTTTTCCGTCTTCCAAACTCTAGGCATTGATTTCAATTTATTTTTTATTGAACTACCATTGACAAAATAGCGAACGAAAAAATTTAACACAGTTTTAATTTCTATAAAAATCAACGACCTTTCGCTACGCTAGTAAACAGTATACTGGCCAAAAACCTGGCAACACGCCACCACGCGAAACCATTCTATATATAAAAAATCTAAACAAGAATAAAGATCAAGAACAAATAAAAACAATACAAAAAGTTAATGGGAAATATGACATTTATCTGTTTGTTGATAAAGTTTAAAGTTGCTTGTCCCCGTGACCTGTGAGTTAATGGGTTCTTGAATGAGTCATTTCGACAATGTCTGTGATGCATTCTCGTTATTGAGCGATTGAATTTGCGAGGTAATGATTGAATAGATAATTTATTTGAATATTGGTTGCTATGCTGAAGCAGGAACTGTAAGGTGGTACGCAAGATTTTCAATGCGGTAAAGGCCTGAGCCGATCACGTTTCATCATATTTTCGCATAAATAGTTCAGCGCGTCGTCGTCGAAACTAAAACTATTGTTGCATGAAATTGAACGATTGCACATATAATACAGAAAAAAGAAACGAAAGTACTACTTATGCTTGTAGTGGTAAAAACTTATTATTTATAAATCTAGGCTATACAGCTTCTGTAAAGTGAAATTCGTAATCACTGCTTCTGGAATAAAATTCCCAACCTTGGACAGAGCATTGGATACTGAACGGTCGGAAGCCTAAAACGGTCTAAACTCAGTTCAATGTCAAAGCATTTTTGTGGAGGCAAGTAAACAGACTCATTTGGGTCAGCACGAACAATATTCCATATTTGGCCTAATTGCCCATTGTACAGAGATAGACGGAGCTCTAGAGACGGAATTATTTTACTTTTTTTTTTTGGATAATACTTGAAGGGGAAAATGGGGCGCAAATGAAGCTGCGCGCAAAAGCCAATTAGTGGACTTTATGCATTAACTTATGTAACATCGTAATGGTTTTACTCACATACTCAAAAACAACACTATGGGTCTGTTGTTTTGGGTGCTAGGACAGACGCCAGCGCATTAAGCTACCACAATCTGTCTTTGTTTATTAGATTTTCAATCTTTTATTTATTAACATCTAAATTATTTTACTAAATAATAAGTGAAAATAAATCAAAAATAAATAATAATAATCTTATCACAATAGTGGAAGGTTTATAACTGATTGGTTAAATTTTTCAGATTCGTTGACCTGCTGGCAGATGATACAAGATCTTTATGTATTGCTGTCCCTGAAATGCAAAGAACAGCGAAGTAGCTTGGTACAATGCTTAAAATGTTGTAGGTACAAATATCTTTAGAACCACCTGCATGGTGAGTTGAACCGCTCTATGTAGGTACAAAAGGAGAAAAATCACTCTTGGAGGATCAAAGCATAGGAAAGCATATTCAGTCTATAATTTACCTAATACTTGGACAAATGCCTCCACAAGAATGGGCTATAATCCACCTTTACCACCACTCTAATTGCGGGTTTATATCCCACGGCTTCGAATTCTGGTACTAGGATATGCCTATGTTTCCTCTCGATGTTTTCATTCGCTGTTTTTAAGATTTTAGTATGGAATCCAAGGAATGAACTTTTATGACTCAAGAATTTAAGAGCAGAAGTTTCGAACTACGTCGTTTATAGTATAACTACGTAACGTATGAAACGCAGTGTTATTTTAGTACGCATGAGCTGGACTCACTTATAACTCGTAATCCTCCAGACTTCCATTTTCAATGAATTCTGATGAGGCAAAGCAACTTCTTTATGAAAAAGGATTGCATGTAGTGGAGATGAGAACTCCATTAACCCATTTATACGAATTTACGAGTATTAAACACCAGTAACCAGAATAATCTGAACAGAAATAATTTTCAGAATCAGTCCAGTAGTTTCCGAGATCACGCCACACCATACTGATATACCCACACCATCTAATAATAAAGTAGATGACGTGCGTACGTATGTTCGTGTATTGAGAGATGATTTTTTATACATTCTACATGGAAACTTTTACAGGTTTTAGCATAATTATTAATTAGGTATGTAATTTCCATACGCGTGGATATGTGGATATTATGACTAAGGTAAATGTCTAAGTAATTACTCTGTGACGTATTTACGACTAGAAGAATTTCGAGAAAATCGCACTAGACATGACCTGATTTAGGACATAGGGTGCTTTTTGCTTTTTATTCCCAAGGGATAATTTCTAACCTCCAAGCAGGCAAAAGTCGCAGGTAAGAGCTAGTCTAAAGCTTCGGTCACACAGCAAGCACCCAAATATTAGATGATCGCTTTATGTTTCAACATCGCATGGTTGATAGCCTGCTAACAAGACATTAAGCGAGCGGTGTGACCGAAGCATCAGTCCTAGGACTCAAAGTCAGCGGTTAGCGGGACGGCGATGGTGCCTGCCTATAAAGAAGTCAGTTCCTATGACACCATAGGAATTTCTAGGTATATTTATATCGTGGTGGACACACAGTACACTAATACATTCTGAAGATTTTATTATACCTCGGTTGTCCGACATGCCAGGAAACTTATAATAAGCCTGAAGCAAACACATTACCCCACATTCTTTCGCAGTCGGATAAAAATACAAAGCACTTACGAGAGGCACGAATCACATTATTGAAAGGGGACAAATGGATTTATGGATGAGGAAAAAAATATGTTTTTTATACAGCCTAGCCTAGTTTATGAGAACGAATCGCAAATGTGGATAAACACTCCCACTCGGTCTGGAGGCTGAATATTAGTATTTGGCTCTGGACGATTTTTTTTTCTAGATTTTGTGCCAGTTTCTATTTACGTGTTGTCTATTTCAATGTTTTCTTTGGTCCATTTTACTTAACAGAAAAACATTCATGCTTAAATGTTTCAATTATTTTCGAGTGTTGGGACACTTCCACAGAAATAGGCACAACGCTGGTTCATCGCGGGTGCCATGACTTAGAATTTAGATGTATGGTTATACCGCCGGCTTTGGTCCATTTTAATTAACATTATATGATTACTAATGTAGATAAGGGAAACAGAGCAAAACATTATTAAGAGGTTTTAGATGAAAACAAAACGGCTTCAGACTTAAACGCCTGCCGGGGTCGAGAGACGGTGGTGAGAGGTGGTTTTCTGCCAGTCAAGACTGACGATGACGGTTCCATCTGCTCCAACCAAAACCGAAGGTAAGACTGATTTTTCTTTCTTTCTTTAAATAATTTTCCAACCCCAGAAAAGGCAAAAAGAAACCTTATTTTTGGCCGTCTGCTGGGCTTGCTTTGGCTTGCCACAATATTCACTCCTAGCCTTTACTACACATACCGCACGTTGTTTCTATAAGAGAAGTATCGGTAGCATATTTTTTATGAAGGTTTTACATAGCATAATAAACTCGTACTTTCATTATCATCGTTATTTATTCTCTAGACCTACAAAATGGCAAGTATACTGCATCGAACAAAAATGAGAATCACACTAATCGGACTAGAAACCTCGGGGTAATCGTCGATTACTCCTAGGTTTATTTCTACTCGAGGTTCATACATAAAAAAAACCGACTGAATTGAGAACCTCCTCCATTTTTGAAGTCGGTTAAAAACTACAGATTAATCTAAAGATGTCATTAACCTATGCATCGTAAACTTCAGCCCGCCAACATAATTATTGACGATGAGAAAAACTAAATGTACGTAGTTTTGTTCGATGAGTTCTAAAATACACTGAAGTATTTCAGTTTACACGAACATGTAGTCAATGCGTGTAACTTTTTTTTTTTTAAAGAAGATGGAATTTGTTGGTAATCGTAATAGTGGTACTTAAATCTTTTATCTCGTCGCATTGCATGATGATTGTTTTTTAATATCTTAAGTTATTTGTCACGGTATTTCGTCAAATACAAAAAGAGAAAAGAATGGGTTAATTTCTGAGGTCAATATAAACTCTCGCGACAGCTAAACTTGTGTCGGTTTTGTGACGTCAATCTTTTCAAAACATTAATAATTATTTTCACAATCGATAGCCTTTTTTTGTGATAAATTTAAAAATATATTTTTTTCAATTAATGTGGAACTGTAGATACTCTAGGACCTAAATACCTACCACCAAAATGTTATAATATTAAAACCTTATTAATTAAACATGACACAGTATTACACAACTCTTTACAACAAATACAGAGCACTCATGTCAAGATGACCAACAAATCATCCATCGCTTGAATCTAGACTAGATCATTAACCAGAAAAACTCGGTCAGACAATCGTCAACCTACTCTGAACTTTATCACATCACGTTTTAAAGTTCATATTTGTTTAGTAGATGAGACGGCGGCTGGCAGGTTGCCAGTTTCCACTTCAGCAACACTACCTGTTCCCTAAGACCTTGGGCCTGACACTGAACTCATTCAGTGAAGGTTGCAGGTCATCCGTGGTATGTATGCTTCATGCTATTTGGTTGTCGATATTAATATAGCGGGATATTATTGACTGCCTTGTTTATGAAGCGGTCGCGAGTAACAAGGCTATGTTTTATTGAGTATTCTCATATAGGAATTAGGTGCAGGAATTTTGACAGCCTCGCAGCCTTTTGCACGAGATAAAAAATTATCTGATACAACGACAGGGTATTGTATAAGTCAGTGCAGCCTAAAATTCAGAGAAAGCAATTGTGAAGTAATGATATGCGATCAAAAGAATTATTGGAGCTAGTGGAACTGAGGAATTAGAATAAAGGTATTTATCCATTTTTGGAGGAGAGCACTTTCAAAAAGAGAAAAAGTATGTGTAACTGAATATCCTTGTTCATAAGTAGATATATTATGAACAAGGTTTGAAGCTCTAAATCTTTAATTAAAAAGCTAGGATGCTGTTGGGTTATTGAGGATGATGACAGATACTACCGGGACCCCTCACAGTATCTAGTTCGGCAGTTTCTTTTGGGGTCGCTGTTTTCAACGAAGGCGATGCTTCGAACAATCTCACGTCACAATTTTTTTTTGACAACATGTTTGACGGCGTAGTGATGTAATTGTAAATGACGCCAGCAAGCATTCTAGCCGATGTTGTGAACCAACTGCAGCCTGCAAAAGTTTCAATGATCCTGACTGGCTATAGACTTACTACCTTAAATGAGTCCTCTGTCAATCAAGACCCTTAGGGTACACGGAAAGGGACTGAGAGAGGACTTGTTTGACCAGTAGCGACAGTGTCTATCCAATTCAGGAAATAAAAAATTCACATTTTTGTCTTAATTGTAAGCGTCAGTAAGCACTACTCAGCAAGAGCGGAGTGCCATATTAATACACGTGCGAATAGTAAGGTGACGCAAGTTGCATGTAGAATTTTAACGAACATGTTTTTGTGATTAGCATGGCTGAAATGAACACGTACCTTTATTTTTACACTGAAGTACATAAGTGTTTGACAAAAGGTATCCGAACATTTCTAAGTTTTACTTACTTTGAATGCTTTTACAAAAAAAAAAAACATAGGCTTTGTTTCTAGTCTATGCGTTGACTGTCATTCAATGTAAAATTTTAATTAATTAGATAGTCAACGATTTACAACGCGGGTCATTGAAGTCAGTGGGTCGTGGGCAATAAAAAAATGGTGTAATTAAAATTAAATTAAATTAAATTCGTTTATTTCAGACCACAAAATCCATATACTGTTAGTACTTAACATTAAAACAACTTATTTTCTAGTGTTAGTAAAAATTATCCTACTTACAAAATGTTTCATAAGCGGAGAGCATAACCTCTCCGCTACAGTTCCCAGGATGCTGTTGGGACTATCTCTCACCCGTCTCAGTAATGACGCGGTTTTCTTGCGCACAATAGCGTGAAAACTGTCGGTGCAAGCTTGCGCAAACATCTGCGACGCACTGCAGTAGCGAGGTAGCCCCAACAGCATTCTGAAAGCATTATTATACTGGACGCGCAGGACATCTAACGATCTTTTGGTGTAACTGACCCACAGATTACCCGTGTACAAACTCTGGCAATAGGCCTTGAACAGGGTAATTTTGACTTGATCTGTACACCGAGCAAACCTACGGGCCAACATGTTACACCGGACCGCCAAAGCCCTGCGCTCCCTCTGTATGTCTACATCGTCTTTAAGGTCGTCGGACAGAAAGTGACCTAAGTATTTAAATGTTGATACTTTTTTAATTACTGACCCATTAATAAGTAGTTCGGGCCCTTCTTTCCGGCATTTGTCAACGACCCCAAAAACCATGTATTCACACTTTTTTACATTATACGACAAACCATGTGCGGCAGCATAGACTTCACAAGTCTTAAGAAGCTCCCTGATTGCTCCGGCAGACGGACCCAGCAGCACCATATCGTCCGCATAGCGGATGTTGTTAATGCTTACTCCACCAACACTGCATCCGACACGCATACTGCTGAGTTCCTCTATGAGGTCATTTACGTACAGGTTGAAGAGCCTGGGGGATGTCAGGCCACCTTGCCTCACCCCACACTCCAACCTATACGGCTCAGAGAGCGTACCGTTCCACTTCACATGATTGGTCTGGTTACCATACCAATAATGCAGTATCCCACATATTTCTGCCGGTATACCCCTGCTTATCATCTTATCCCAGAGCACATCATACGATACAAGATCGAAGGCCCTGGAGAGATCTAGGAAACAGGCGTACACCGACGTCTTCCGAGCTGTATAGTATTGAACTGTATGCTTGAGACTCAAAATAGCGCTTTCGGTTGATAGTCCGGGACGAAACCCAAACTGCGCATCGTGAAGATGTATATACTTATCTAAGCAAGTATCAAGCATACCGTCCAACACCTTAGCTATAATTGTGGCGAGAGAAATGGGACGATAGTTACTCTTATCCGATATATCACCTGTCTTGTTCTTCACAATGGGAGTCACTAATGTCATCATCAGATCAGCTGGTAAGTATGAATGACTAATACACATTGTGAAAAACATAGACAGGACTCGCGGCAAATGCACACCCGCGTGCTTCAAGTGCTCAATACTGAGCCCATCATGCCCTGGAGATTTGCCTCGACTCATACCATTAATAATTGCTCTAACCTGCTTGGCAGAGAATCGCAATAAAGGTTTAGCTCCACACATGCTGGGCCCAGCATCGACCTTCACGTTTGAGGGCCCGAGAGGGGACTGAACTCGAAACTGTTCTTTAAACATATTAGCGATTCCCTCGGGTTTACTAATACCTTCCACACTCGAAGACAGTCCCGGCTTTCCATCGAACTTACCCGTGGATTTCCAGAACTCGCCGAACTTTTTATTTGCTCTTTGATCGGCTAACCTATCCATACTAATTTGCTCAGCGTTGTTTTGGCAGTATTTCAGCCTACTTTTAAAACGTTTTCGCATCTCACGCATATTTTCATAGATAGGACCTGAAGAGGGACGTTTGTGTTGTATCCAAGTCTGAAAACTATCCCTAGCCTGGCGATGAGCAACCCTCACATGTTCATTCCATCCACACACGCGTTTGCCCCGTCTCGGGCCCCCACCACGTCCCACCTTAGTGTCCCGGGCTGCCGCACAAAGTATGTCTACAATCTGCTTATATAATTCGTCCAAAACTAATTTGTGTTCAACCAAACCACACGATCCACTACCGCAACCCTGAAAAGCATGGGGGAAATCTACGGTGCGTAACTTATTATTACAAATATTTTGATAAGCAAGCGTTTCTGACTGAGTTCTCTCACCCCATACAACAGAATTTCGGCAGATAGTTCGCGTGATCATTTTAGGTCTCACCACTTCAAAGTTACAATTCACAAAAATAGGTAGATGATCAGACAAATAAACGTCCTCGGGAATGTCAACATTAATAATTGTATGCCAAGCTGATATCGACACCAAGCAATGATCCAACCATCTCCTACTCCCGTGGACATCACTTATGAAAGTGTATGTATCACTAGCCACCCCCAGTCTTTCCACATCCGCACACATCCAGAATTGGTCGGAACAGAAGTTAATTAGTTCTTTATAAAACAACTCGTTAGGGTGCGCATTGAAATCACCCAACATAAAAACATTTTCCACATCACAACCTGCTATGGTTGCACTTATTTCACTTAATACATCTGTAAACACAGGCAAGTTGTCTAAGCAATTCGTAGGCATATATACAGAAAAAATAAGTACATTTCGAGCCCCAGTTGACGCTTTGATGGCCACTAAGCGAGGACTACTACAATTAACAACAGACACTGACTCAAATATTCCTTTCCTCCAGAGGATGGCTACTCCACCATGAGGTCTTCCTATTAAAAGGCCCTCTGCAGTATCCACAGCCGACTTACCAGTGCATTCAAAATCAGGGCTTATTGTTGCTAACAAAGGAATGTCATGGGAAAGAAGCCAGGTCTCTTGTAGGGCCACCAAATCCGACCGCAAACATAAGTCTCTAACGTTATCTATCGATCTTTTAACCGACTTACAATTGAAGCTTACTAATCTAAGATATGATAATGTAATGACCTACAAACTGAATTAGTACGCAAAAGCGCTAGGCAGGGAGAATCAGTAAGAACAGGCCTTTGCCTTGCAGAATAGATTCATTTTTTAAAACGCCTTAACGCATGTTACTCGCCTTGTAAAGATGATTTTTGAGAAAAGACAAATCAGTGGGATTTGATCTTATCCAGAATACGCGGGATTAAATGCCACTCGCAACTGAATCTTTAAGAAAATAGATTTTCGCCAGAGCAGCGTCTCGTTAGTCAGGGACAGTCACATTTATCAACATAATCCAAACACGAAATTGCTTTCCCAATACAAAACACGCTCTCAACAAAGTTTGTATTTTTCTGTATACCATAAATCACTATCGGCCATTTCACTGTAAACCACGTTTACATAAAGCGGCGCCATTAAAGCATGAAAGCGTGTAATGGACGCAGATATGTTATCGTTAGCAAGCCGAGATTTCCCAACTTTGTTTCCCAAATCTATGAGGAAAATTTTGTATCGAATAACTTATTATTTACCATCACATACATACATATAAACTCACGTTTTTTTTCCATGTGAGTTGTGTGGAAACGATATTTGTATAACGCCACCTTGTACGATTCTATTGTATCGTTCTCTTTACTCTTAATACGATGAAATGAAACTTCACAAGGTTCTGGGAAGTAGACTTGGACTTTCCGGCACTTAATGGCATTTACAAAATGCATGCATATAAAGTAAAGTAAACGTCCTACGGCTGGTCGGATGATGATGATGATGATGAAAGATCAGACACTACAGAATGTCTCCCGCTTCATCATATTTAGCTACTAATGGTATTTTCTTAGCCATGTTGGTATAGGCTTCCAATTTTTTCAGATACAGCATCAGTATTTTACATGCAGCGACTGCCTATCCAACTTCTAAGAGGAAAGACAAAGAAAAGATGGATGGATTGTGTGAGACCCTGATTACATGGGATAAGGACGAGAGAAAGATGATGATCATTGCCTATCTAATTTTCAAGATTCCTTTAGCAATAAATTAAAGCACTCTCTGCTACGATCCGTAGGTACAAAAAAAGTAAGTATTTCAAATGATCTGCCAAACTAGCCTGTCGAGGTCGTGGAACCGACCCGACGGGTAACATTTCCAAAGATCTGCCCACCACCCTACCGGGGTCGCGGGACTGACGAATAACCGTGATCCCGCAACGTAAAGGATTACTGAAGGAGACCGTTGATTTTAGTCAATACAAGTCTGACAGTAAGGGGTGGGAGGACTCAGTCGATGATTCTGCCACGTAAAAATCATCACAATTCAGAGTACAACAACGTAACAAAACCAACGTAAAATAAAAGTGCAAAAAAGAATATCCAAACTGCAAACCTAGTTCCATACTAAGCAAAAACAAGAATTGTACAAAAAGACAATAGCCGAAGCAAAAAATAGATGCTATAGAAAACCTACAATAGGCACTCCTTGTGCAACCCCGCTCTAGTTTAATCAAATGACTTCCCAGCACAATGCACGCTGATGGCTCGTGTATATGATACAGGGTGGGGCAAAAATAACGTCACACAATGAATACGCCATACTTTTTCCGATAGGTGTCACAGCTTAGCAGTCGGATATAATTCTGGTTATAATAAGGGATTAGGCGATAAAAACCTGAACAATTTGAAATAATTTGTACTGCTATTTGGTCTTACATGTAATCTCGCCAGATGGCAAGATCGGAGACATCATTTTTTTTCCTCTGGGGATTTTACGGAAAAAGCACCTTGTAAGTAGTGGACGCCAACAATGAACATGAAATAAAGGAGCCAGATGTTATGCGGCAAAAGAAAATACTGTAGACAAACACAAATATTTATCATCCTACACCTGACTGACGTAATGTTTTGCCTTAGCATCTTTTATAATCTTTTTCAATAAAATGACACACCGAAAAACGTTCAAACAAGGGAATGGAAGATTCAGATTCAGTACTTATCCTGAAACTACGTTTTGCAAACAGAGCAATTTTTGGTTTGAAGCAAAATGTCATAACATTCACATTACTTTTTACGTCACCTTGTAGCTGAGTCTATGGGGAATCTAATAAATGTGAAGGCTGGTTTATAATGCAGTGTTCCATATACAGAGGAGGTTGCTTTTAATTACTTTGCGGAAATGAGTTTGCTGGTTCAAAGTGACATTATGAACGTTTTAACCAAAGAAGTTTTAACGGAAGGTTTGGTTTGGTACCTAGGACTTATTAACCCACGAGCACTCCGCCCGCGACTTCGTCCGCGTTATTTTCGAACTTTGCTTTTGTGAATTATACTAAAAGCCACTCTCTTTATGGGATAGGTGCTTTTGGAAAATCTCAATCTGAGACCTGTAAATATTAAACAGAAAAACAAACCCCATAGGGATCGAATTTCGCAAAATACCGTCATAGTGAGCATCTACAGTAAAAAAAACCCGTTAAAAAAAAAACCCGGAATAAAAAAAAAAAAAAAGGAAACCGGTGCAAAATTTGAGGCTCCTAGCACTTGCAGCAATAAAGTTTAATACAGACTATCAACCCCAAAAACAACCCGTGTGGATTACGTCTTAAAAGAACCCCTTTGCAAAATTTGATACTCCTAGTACTTTTTAAAAAGGATCCCGGTGCATAATTTGTGACTCCTAGCACTTGTAGTAGGTTAATAAGTTTCATACAAACTATCAACCCCAAAAGCAATCCCTTCGGGGTCAAATTTCGCAAAATCCCGTCTAAGGTAACATTCATGTACGAAAAAAAACCCTAATTAAAAATTTGAGTCTCAAAAGTATCAACCCCAAAAACAACCTCTTGGGGGTCGAATTTCGCAAAATCCCGTCTTTAGTATCACTTACGTCCAAAAAAGAACCCATATGTGAAAAATGAAGTCTCAAAACTATCAACCCCAAAAACAACCCTTTAGGGGTCGAATTTCACATTTTTTTTTACCTTATTGAGCATTTATGTCTTAACATGCAAGATTTGCGACGCCTAGCACTTTTAGTAACAAAGTTTCATACAAACTATCGACCCCAAAAACAAACCCCTCAGGGGTCGGATTTCGCAAAATCCCGTCATTGTGAGCATCTACGTTCTAAAAAGACACCCCATGCAAAATTTGGAATTCCTAGCACCTGCAGTAGCGAAGTTTCATACAAACTATCAACCCCAAAAACAACCCCTTAGGGGCGGAATTTCGCAAAATCCGTTCTTAGTGCTCACCTACGTGATATAAGGAAGGCTTATGCCAAATTTCAAGTTTCTAGGCCCAGCGGTTTGGGCTGTGCGTTGTCAGATCAGTCAGTCAGTTTTGAATTTTATATACAGGGTTACTGGTAATTCGACGTATTCCTTGCAAGACGTCATAGTAGGGTTAAAATGCAGCAAATTAGGCCACCAAATGTTCTACCGAAATTCAGTAGTTTTTGAGTTGTTTAGATTTTTTGGTTTTTATGAAAAAATCCGAGATTAAATCATTTGAAGCCAATTTAAAAATGATTTACAGCTCGACAGTGCTGAAATTTCAGTTAATATCATAGTTGATGACGTAGCAGATCTTTGTAAATAATGAAAAGTTCAAAAATGCCAAAAACTTTGGCAAATATCACTAAAGAAACATTTTTTGTTTTTGTGATTTTCGCTATTACTTCATACAAAATGTTGTCTAGTGAAAAAAAAAATTACTACGCCTGATGTACAAGTTATTAGGGAAATATCCTTGTCTTATCAGCTATCCAAAAAGATATGATTGTCAATAGTTTTGCATGTGTGACAGGGAAGGGAAGAGTTTTATGATGAGCAGGTGAAATTTCGAGACGGTCAACCTATTGTTTCATATTCGTATTATCCGTAGTTTTATCCTGCGCTTCAACTCCAAACACTCGGCAAGCTTTGTGATTGGTCACTATTGTTCTCTCGGCATGACACGGGGTGCGACTTTACAAAATCTGGTCGCCAGCCTCAGTTAGTTTCAACTCTACATCGCGCAAGCTCGTGTTTTGTTATCTGGCTATTTCCTTAACTGATACCGGATTTGCTTCTGCCTTCGGTGCCCAGTAATGTAAGTTGTGGTAATTTGTGATACCATCACGGTTAAAACATGACTCATCGGTCCACAGAATGTTTTTTGAAAAGTTTTCGCATTCGGCGTCGGCACTTAGCATAAAACGACAAAATTCAAGCCTTCTTGGTGGATCTCCCTCTTCTAATGACTGGATAGGTTGATAGTGGTATGGATGTCGGCCTGACAAGTGAACTACAGACCAAACTTTCCACTGTGACATACCAAGCTCACGCGCTACGATGTTTGTCAATATGTTGGGGTCGTCAATAAAACGTTGAAGAATCAGCTCTTCGTCCTCAGCCGTGTATCTCCGAGAACAACCAGTGTCAATTTGCCTGCTTCTTTGGACGCTGCCAGTTTCAGATATCCGCCGATAATTCGATCCAAAAACACTAACGTGTGGGAGTCGGCGGTTGGGAAAGCGACGTTGATATTCTCTCCGCGCCTGAGCAGCGTTACCGTCACTAAGTCCGTAACAGTACATTATGTCAGCGCATTCAGGGTTAGAATAAGCAGCCATAGTCAGCACTTATGAAGGCACAGCACACCACAAGAGCAAGATACACGGTATCAGTTAAGGAAATAGCCAGATAATAAAACACGAGCTTGCGCGACGTAGAGTTGAAACTAACTGAGGCTGACGACCCGATTTTGTAAAGTCGCACCCCGTGTCATGCCGAAAGAACAATAGTGACCAATCACAAAGCTTGCCGAGTGTTTGGAGTTGAAGCGCAGGTAAAAACTACGGATAATACGAATATGAAACAATAGGTTGACCGTCTCGAAATTTTACCTGCTCATCATAAAACTCTTCCCTTCCCTGTCACACATGCAAAACTATTGACAATCATATCTTTTTGGATAGCTGATAAGACAAGGATATTTCCCTAATAACTTGTACATCAGGCGTAGTAATTTTTTTTTTCACTAGACAACATTTTGTATGAAGTAATAGCGAAAATCACAAAAACAAACAATGTTTCTTTAGTGATATTTGCCAAAGTTTTTGGCATTTTTGAACTTTTCATTATTTACAAAGATCTGCTACGTCATCAACTATGATATTAACTGAAATTTCAGCACTGTCGAGCTGTAAATCATTTTTAAATTGGCTTCAAATGATTTAATCTGGGATTTTTTCATAAAAACCAAAAAATCTAAATAACTCAAAAACTACTGAATTTCGGTAGAACATTTGGTGGCCTAATTTGCTGCATTTTAACCCTACTATGACGTCCTGCAAGGAATACGTCTAATTACCAGTAACCCTGTATATAGATAAACCAAGAGTTATGCATTTAAAAAAAATAAGGTGAATCTCCATCCATTTCACTATTTTCGTGGCACCTCTAAAGGAATCCGTTTCTTCAGAAGTTAGGGTTTTCAGAGAAAGCGCTGATTTCTGCAATATCACTATGAAATCGCTTCCAACAGTTCCAACGATGAAGGTTTGCCTGCCTATAACCATTTTAAAAGAGAAATCATAGCATAAATTGCATACTATTGCAGATCATAGCGATAAATTGTTTTACTGACAGATTTCAGTATAATTGCCGCTAGTTTTAGATTACCAAACCCAGGGTTTCCAACTATTGTCACAGTACAACAGCCAGTAAAGGTACTCTCCTTTTCTGGCCATTGCCCAACACTAGGAATTTCTCTTGTGTCGTGTGTGCGTTTTACAAACATAATATAAACTCTTATACACAATCACTAATAGCCACTCGTCCACAATCAAACAAATCTGATTCACTCAATTGACACCGGCAATCTAATTGAGACAAGTGGGTTCTCAGTCTCGATTGCAATCAATGTTACGCATAAAATATATTCACGTGAAGTCATCGTGTCATTTGATGAAAGTTTTCTTCAAGTGTTTACAGAAACTGATGAAAGTGATTAAAAGAAAGTACTAAAAAGCATGTTTAAATTACAAGGCAGATGCCAGTTGAAACTCCAAGGGGATGTTCGTCGGAAAGCAGGAGGAATTTCGTCTCTGTCACTGCCGCTTAAATATAACGAGTATCGCTTGCACAGATGGCGGCAGACAGAGACAGGTAATAATAGGTCAATGTACGATATTTTTCCTGCTTTCCGACCAAACTTCAGGACATACACGGACCCTATTCGGTGATGACCCTCGGAATCAGAATGGTAAAGTAGTAGTATTCGTAACCGGCGATGGATGATGCAAGAAAGAGGACGGAGTTAAAGAAGTATGTATTGTACGGGTAGAAAACTAGCGTTCGTACGTTCGTGCGTAGTAACTAATGTTGTCTTTTTGTCGTTTTATAATGATCAAACGAGTCCTCCCACCCTGGGTCCCAGCAGGGACTGTCAAACTCGTACCGAGTTAAATTCACCGTTTTCCTTTGACAGCCCTTTATGTTATAAGTTCTATGTATGAATAGGACATTTACAAGGTAATCTTAATATATATAAATCTCGTGTCACAATGTTCGTCCTCAATGGACTCCTAAATCACTTAACCGATTATAATAAAATTCGCACACCATGTGCAGTTCGATCCAACTTGAGAGATAGGATAGTTTAAATCTCAAATTTTAGATCGGGTCCTCCACCCGTGCGAAGCCGGGACGGGCCGCTAGTTATACTATAATACAGTAGTTACGGAAAGAGATAACTTCTAGCTTTACATTCAAGTCTTACATTTTATCAAGCTGATTAAATTCCAAACAAAAATTATATAATTTCCGTGCAAAGTCTACTTATCATCTACGAACACATGTCATGCCAGATAAGCAAATACATAGATGTGGGTCAATCAATGCAACGAGGTTCAATATTAACAGCGCAGATAAAAAATTAAACTGGGTGTGACGTCATGAGTCGTCAATCGACTGTTATCAATGCGTCTTAATTTATATTTAACGGAAACTTTATCACTTGGAAGTACTACTACAACACTTCATCAATTACTTGTAGTAAGTCAATAATAAATTAATTATTTCAAATATTTAAATAGCCGGTATTACAGATGGCAAAGGCTCTCTGCCATTTTCAACAAAATTATACCTTTTGCTATTAGTTACGTTTCATTCCATCGCTATTCCCATTCGGCTGCAATGTTTCTTTCCAACGTTTGATAAGACCCAGTGGTAGACTCTTTTTGCTAACTGGCGACTTTTGAAAACTATCCATAAAATAACAGAAACATTACGTGCTCGTTGGAGGTCAGATCCAAATAAACTGCATTGAGATGTTGATTTTTTCCACAGACGACATAACGAAAAACTTGTCACATTTTGATGTCAACATACTAGTTGTCTGACGTAGCCTCCAGTCTTCAGATACCGCTGCTAAAGTCCGGTCAGAAAGCAGAAAGAATTTAATACATTGACAGTTGCAATAGCCGCCATCTGTGCAAGCGAGACTCATTATATTTACGCGAGAGTGATAGAGACAGGTAATAACGGGTCAATGTACGAAATTCTTCCTGTTTTCTGACCGGACTTTATAAGGACCGAAGAGAACATCTGTTCAAATTGAGTTCAGCTTCACTTAGATTCCTGCCTTTCGTAAACCTGTACCGACTAAAATCCACCGTGTTCCTACAATAGTCCTTTACGGTGCAGGGTCACGATTACCTGTATAGACAGTTCTGCTGACCCTGTTCAAATCAGCCTCAAAATGTTAGCTAGCTCTCGGAATATCAGATAAAATCTAGAAATCAGAAGTCACGCTTTCTACCAAAATACCCACGAGACTGTCATCGATTCACATCTTAATTAAATGGCGATAAATATAATTAATAGATAAGCTACTTCCTTTTAAATTCATTAACACAAACACAATCGAAACAGGAAAAGAACATGATTCATTATGCTTGCTAAGCCACAAGATTTTTATCCTTTTTAGGTTATAAATGGCTACCAGTTTTAGCACGTGCTAGCTAGTTTTAAACCCGTAATTAATATATTTGTTTATGTTTAAAATGCGGAGCTCGTGGCTAAATAATTACAGCCGCACAGGCCGATCATCCGGGTTAAGCCGCGCTTACCGAGGTTGGTCTGTGGATAGATGACCATCTGTCATAGCGAGTTTCCTCCGTGCCTCGGAGAGTACGTAAAGCCATTGGTCCCGGCTGTCATTTGTAGATCAACGATCAGTAACGACTGTCAAAAGTCGTTACTGTTACTCAGGAGCTCTAAAGTCTGACAACCAGTCTTACCAATGGGTATGGTATTTACCCAGTTAGTGGGTTGTGGAGGTTCGACAGGCAGTCGCTCCATGTCAAATACTGATATCCATCTGAAACTGGTTTGACTGGAAGCAGACCCCAATATAGGTGGGAAAAGGCTAGGCAGATGATTTTTAATATATTTTTTTTAAGATGGGTGAATGGCCATTTTTGTTAATCTTTCACGCAAAAAAAAATCTACAGAACGGTTTAGTATGAGAAAAGAATAGTTAAGAAGACACACAGAGAAAAACAAAAAATCCAGGCCCAAGCATAAACAAAAATTGTAGAAGATAGGTACCTAGTAGACAGACAGTTCATATCCTGAACGAAAAAGCACAAGGACCAAAACTTGTAAGTAGTCTAATTATATTTTTAATAGACAGAAACATTTGTAATACAGGTTTTCGAGGTCATTGAAAAACAGAGACACAAAATAGTCCGACAAGTTATTTTTGCATGTCAATGTACTTTTTGGTTAAAGTCTGGAATGCTTTTTTGCTGCATTTTTTCCTGCATATTATTATGTAATATTATATGTATGTATTTCTATTGTTATAATAAATAACCCGTGGCAAACCACTGCTTGGCATAGGAATCCCTCAAAGTAATGTCACGCTGCCACCACAACAATACCTTACAAGTACCTAGGTATAACCAAGACACTCAGAAGTATATGATATCAGTGAAAAGTATAACATTATTTTCATTTTCCTATAGAGGGCCAAAGCCTGCCAGGGAATTACTTCATTACCGTGACCCCGGAACATAAAGGGCTATTGAAGGACAACGTGGATTTTAGTAAGTACAAGTCCAGTCTGACAGTTCCTCCCGCCCTGCCCGGGGTGGGAGGACTCATTTGATGATTTTACCACGATAAAAAAAGGTTATATTAAGGTTTATTTTTCAATGTCGCTTTTATCTTGTAATAAAAGAATGAAAGCAGTAGATAAAAATTTAAATAATTCGAATACCTGTCATCCCAATTCATCAAAGCAGCATCCTGTTCTTTATTATAACATAGCGAGACTAAACGGAGATAAGAACGTGAAATCTTATGAACCCACACAAATCCTGAGTTCGATTCAACTGCTCTATTTTCATCACTTGCACTCAATTCATTAAAATCCATGTCAAAAATAAGACCACTACCAAAGAAAGTCCAAGAAAAAAATTACGAAAAAAAAAATCACAGTATATGCAAAACTTAGACACTACAGTAGAACACGAAGACTAAAAAAAATCTTTGACAAAATAAAACGTAAACAATACCAGTGAAGGTTGCATTTATCAAGTAGGAAATGTCAGAAACGAAACTAATCTTATCAGTACAGTGTTAAATCTTTATCATCCATGTTTCTGGTACAACGTCCTCGGGAAATCAATATCCACGCGGACGATTATTTAAATATTCAAGGTGAGATTATGTAAAGAAATTGTTTTGCGAATAAAGTACAGGTAATCATGACAGAACAACTGTTCCGTTTTGATTGCTATTGAGGAGATACCGAATATCAGAGTCCAGAAAAATGGCAGAAAAAGCCTGACTTTTTAATGGAATCAGATATTCGGAATTTAAACATAATAAGTTCTTTATCCAATGGTACTACTGGATTTTATTTGATTGAATTACCATCAGACACTAATAGCTTCTTATAGTGTCCGATCGGTATTTCCAGCGATAGAAATAATTTATTTGCATTCAATGTAGGTTTATTCAAAATTATATCGTTAAAGTCGTGACTTGTTCCTTAGTTCTCACATTTTAATTTTATTGAAAATGTGTATGAATGAATTAATTTAAGATGGAAATTATAAATCCGGTTTTGGTGATAATTGATTTTTAGTATTTCTTGAACAGTATGAATGAATAAAGTCGAGGCCAAAAGCTTTTATAGTAATTCTGCAACGACAATGACTCTTCCCTGAAAGGCGTGCCAAGGTGGACGATACAGCACTTCCCCTTTCACTTCAATGATGTCATCAGAACGTAGCGTATTCATTACTCATTGTTTTTGCTCAAAATCTCAAGTCATGTTCACAGAATTGGGAAGGAAGGCGAAATCACCATCGTCCATGTGGACAATGACGTTGAAAACTGTTGTATTTATAACCGACTGCAAAAAAGGAGGAGGTTCTCTATTCGGTCGGTATTTTTTTTTGGGGTTTGTTATCCAGTCTAGCCAAATGCAGCTGAATAAATTGAGTAGTTATGAAGAGTGACTGATCATTATGTATAATATCTAGGATTATTACTTTGGCTGTAACATACACATGTCACGTTCCATTTGTTTCTAGTTCGTTATAAATTAATATCAATTTAATATCCGTAATGCGTTTGATAACGCACCTGTTATCTTAATATAGTGTATTCAGTGCATTCGTTATTCGTATCATTATCGTCATACTAATATTGTTACGTACCCCTAGTTAACACATTATATAATATATAACTAGCTGTCCCGGCAAACTTTGTACCGCCTCTTTTTCTCACCTTTTAAACCTTCCCTGGACTTCCAGAATTCGTTAAAAACTAAAATGATCCAAATCGGCCCAGTCGTTCTAGAGTTTTAGCGAGACTAACAAACAGCAATTGATTTTTATATATAAGAAGACTAGCTGACTCGCAAACTTCGTACTGCCTCAGAAACAATAAAAAAAAAAACCTTTTAAGCCTTCTTAAAATAATTCAAAACCAAAATCAGCCAAATCGGTCCAGCCTTTCTCGAGTTTTAGCGAGACTAACGAACAGCAATTGATTTTTATATATAAGAGATTATCATATTTCAGCATGCAGCATTTATGTTTTAGCCACAAAAGGTACAAGCGTAATGCTATCATCATCATCATTTTGTCATTTTCCTGGTTTTATCCCAATTCATTAGGGTTCGTCGCAGCAGCATCACGTCGCACCATCTAACGGCAAAGAACTTAACAAACAAACTTAACATAATGAACTTTATTGTTGTTTTTCTCAAGAACAGCACATTTTTACAAGATGAAAATTACCCAAATTCCGTCTGATTGGCTCATTTCAATGGTTTGGGCGTGAATAGATTACAATCAATCTTAATTTCGAATTTATAATTAATTAAAATACTAAGCTGTTATACCTAATATTTTCATAGATCTCCTTAGAAATACACCTTTAGATCATGTTATATCAAGGAGTACATTAATTTATTTTTATCTGAGATCTCAAGGTGAGATCCATTACGTTTATGCAATTCTGAATTAATTTGATTTTTTTATCTAGAATTCTAGATCTTTATCAATATTACTTAATAAATTATATTTATTTTCGGCACACCGGCAACACACGTCACTACGCGACATTTTAAATATTTTTAGATGCGAAATATCAATAACCACGAGAAATCGGTGAGACTGTTCGCTTCGTCTATGTAACCTCTTCTGAACCTAATCTGTCCGTGTCGGGATGGAATATAGGTACGCCACCATGGTCACTGTACTTAACATTTTTTTTACGCCAATTAGGAATTGCATACAATTCCTGGTTTACACAGCTTTCTTTTGCATACTAGAATCAAACAATCTCCATACAAATCGTCCCTGTTAAATCTGTTTTGGAGATTAACTTTTCTCTTGATTTTGATACTGTTGGCGTGGCTAATCTACATTCCTGCCAAATTACAGCTTTCTACAGTCTCTGAGCTAAGCTACGGATCGACGGACGGACTACAGAACCCTAAAAACAAGCCTGCTACTGCACCAGATACTCAATAAAGTAGATGCTAGAACCAATAAATGCTCCAATCTCAGCTGCGATCCGCACTGCGTCTGTCACTACTTGCACCCACAAACCAAATCTATCCGTACATTTGTGGAATCGGACAATTCCGTCAGCGCGTACTATTTGTTTATACAGAGGTGTTTGAACCGCAGGCGCGGCTTCATACGCGACCCATTTACATGTTTTGATAGTCTGCCAGAGGACCTAATTTAATCAAATGATTAAGATTTTTTTATCTTCTTTTTGACAGGTGTAAAACATCGTCTATCCGTCTGTCAATTATTTCAGTGTGTATAAAATGGGTAATTTAAGGTGGCGAATTGTTAGACCTGTGCCAGTGTGCCTTCTGCCCGTGGTGGGAAAGAGGCATGACTTTATGACGTGGCTCAGTATTAAACCCACGTCAATTAGCTTTTCAATCATCTCCCAACCATATTAAATCGGGAATCTATTCCAACCAATACATAGCAATAACATGCGTAGAATGAATTGGCACACAATTAGATGCAAGTACCTACGTAACGTCTGGCTTTCAGCAAGTTCGCGGAAGTCAGACAGTATTTGTTCCGCACGAAACAAACATAAACTCCGCCCATTGTCATGAATGAATGAGTTTATCTTCAAACAAAGTATATGCTCCATGCTAAATGATTCTCGAAAACTCACCTGCTATACTAGTATTTTCAGCTTTACTGCGAAAAACGTTGAATGTATATTCCCACATTTGGATTTTTTGATACTTGCATAAATAAGTCGATATGGGTACAATATTTCAAGTTTCAACATGTTTCGTATGGCACATAAAAATAGTAAGGGATTTAAGATCATATTTCAATCATACCCTATCGAAAGCATAATGGGCAGAAAGCCCAGCAGACACAACACTCGTCTGGTCGGAAGGTACCTTCCTTTTCACCAGGTAGCGAGGAACTTTCCACTCTGTTCCTCCTACCCCCAAATACACATGGGCCCAATGTGTACAGTGGACGGCTTAACAGAATATCCATGTTTGAGCCGACTTATCCACAGAAAACATCGAAAGCATATTATTATAAAACCGTCTACCGTTGTCTGGTCTTCCTCTATTGCCATAGAGCCGACTTATTGATCGTCAAAACTTTTGTGTGGAAAATCATCATATTATGAGTCTAACTAGTTCATCTGTCTAATTGTCTCGTTTAAAAAATACAATTATTTATCCTATTTGTTAAATGATAGTTTAAAAAATTATCTCAATATTTGAATTAACAAATATATTTCCATCAGTGGTCATTAACGATTTTACAATATACGTGAAATACCCTCGTTTCAACTTCGAGCTATAATCTTTGAAAGTCCAAGAACACAGGACAAAGGATTGTACCTAGCAGAAGTTCAATAAATCAGTCGGCAAGGTAATGCCAAGATTAAATGCGGAAGACTAAAAACTCGTTTTCGTGGCGCGTCTTGAAAAACGCCTTCTGGGGAACTGTCTCTGTTAAAGTGCCGATATTATTTACAGTAAACAAATTAATTAGTTCACATTGCAATGCCATTATCCTGCTTGATAATCTCGATAAAACTCAAAAACAACGAGAAAATAATAAACAAATGTTGTATTCGCATTTATCGATCTAAGACTGTTACAATATCTAGGTTATGTACGACCTTAAAAAAACTAAATTCGAAAAATACGGCCAAGCAAAGCTGGGATGAGCACAGTGGGCATTTTGAAATATTTAATGGAATTTAACCAGCAACTGATTCGACCACGTAAGCGAACTAAGGTTCTTTCAGAGATCTTATTCCCAGGAAATTGCGTCTGTCTTTACGGAAGTTACGATCAAAATTGCCGGGAAATCGGGATATGATTTGCAGAACAGGGCTTTCTCTACTCTACAGATATTCTCAGGAAGGTGACTACATTAGTCTTACCAAGACAGTATCTCGGGGTTCTCGGTAAATCTGGAGCGGTTAACCTCCGATTTCGTATTATAGAGTCAAAGATCTTAATTCTCGTCACGATATTATTGATATTTAGTTGCTGGTGGCAAAATATAACCTTGATTGATTATGGGAAACCTCTCAACCTTCCATTCTTACCTGTCAGCTGGAATCATGTCGGCAGCGTCTTCCTCCATAGATTCATCGCCAACCTCCACCTCCAACTGCACGGGGGGCGGGGAGCTCATGTCCGGTGATCACCAATCTCCAACACCCTGAAACATGCAGAGATTCAGCATGTTTCCTACATTGATTAAGCCCGAAGACGGGCTTTGGGGATGTAATATTGGAGAGTTATTCTCATACGTTTTCATGGTAAATTGTGGTAAATTACGTAGCTCAGAGTGGCTCATTCCTGATATTTCTAGTAGACATAATCTCAAGTCGGATATGAGAAAGATGTTGATAGATATAGTTATAGATGATGTTTCTATGCTCATGCCTATCTTCAGAGGTGCCGTGTTACTAATGGTCTAGCTCAGGATAGGATTGTAACTCTATTATAATGCCTTCTTTGCAAGAAGAACCTAGTGCAAACCTAGTGACTTTTATAAGCATAATATGTGGATGATAAAATCTAAAGTAAAATGAAAAACGGAAAATATCACTAGGGCGATAACCTTGGCCATCACTCAGAGAGTTTGTGAAATATTTCAATATTTATTTAACAGGCCCCACCTCATATCGATTGCTGGAAAGGGTGGAATGAGAAGGGGACTTGGCGCGACCTTGATTTAAAATACGAAAATGTATTTTGCAATTTTAGTGCTATATTCCCTGGTATGGTTATAAACTGGTTCAGCAATTTTGCTTTATTCGATCCTCATTCAAGGGTCGATCCAGAGGCGGATTACCCTTAAGGCAAACTAGGCATCTGCCTAGGGGCGCGAAGGTACAAAGGGGCGCGCGGGCGGAATTGTAAAATAAAGAAAAAAATTACAATATAGCATAAAAATAATTGTGTCAATATGTAAGTCACCACTCAGACAATGAAACAATTATTTTTGCATACAATCCCAATTCGCTTCAATTTATAACAAAATATTAATTATACGATGGTGGGACTGACTAAAACTTACGCCTACAAACAACTTTGTCGATGGTACATGATCTCTGATTGAAGTTGGAAAGATACGACGGCAATGTTTGTCGCGTCGACTGCCAGTCTTACCCAGTGGCGTTGTTACCTTAGGCCAAGAGAGCCATGCCAAGAGGGCTGGGGTGACAGGCTGCGAGGGGTGGCGCAAGCCGCACCGAGTTCTTATCTTCGAAGAAATTTTAAAAAATCTACCTAGGTCATAAAAAAAAACTACTTAAACCTAAGCAACTTACATTAACCAAGCTTGCTCTTCAAACAAGACTTCAAATTGATCTCGTTTTTAGATTAAGACTTGTCTTGAAGTACGGAAACGTTTAACGAAATGAAAATGAAAATTTGGCTTCTTCTTTTCCAAAAAGCTAAAAAATTTCGAGCTCGCTACGCTCGCGCTACAAGAGTTACTTCAAATTGATTTTGCTTTTAGATTAAAACTTTTCTTGTACGGGAATGTTTAACGAAATGAAAATGAAAATTTGGTTTTCCTACTATTCCCAAAAAACCAAAAAAAATTCGCGCTCGCTACGCTCTCGCTTTTACTTTGCTTACGATTTTTATTACTCATTTTCAATGCAAAGTCTTCTTGTGTTAGTTTGTCTCGACGCGGTCTATTAAACTCAACATTTTAGGTTTGTCTTCTACAAGGTGGTGTGGGTGTGAAGTTTGAGTAGCACTGAATTGTTTTTTTTTTTTGTGTTTAGTTCCGGGCTTTACAGGTCCAGAGCGCTCAATTTTAAAATACGCCTCTGGTATTACCTAAGGCTTTAAAATATTGTAAACCGAATTCGTAAGATCTGTTCGACAGATATCTATCTCATGTAAGCTGATGCTCTTTTTTTCTTGGCCCCCATCTCACCGCATTTTCCTAAGGAACATCGGCTTTGGTCAAACTATAGTATCTACGTGTTATCTATACTAATATTATAAAGCTGAAGAGTTTGTTTGTTTGTTTGATTGTTTGTTTGAACGCGATAATCTCAGGATAACTGGTTGGAATTGAAAAATTCTTTTTGTGTTGGATAGTCCATTTATCGAGGAAAGCTATAGGCTATATAACATCACGCTATCGCCTATAGGGGCGGAGCAGTAATGAGAAATGTTTCAAAATCGGGAAAATGTATTCCTTTTTTAGAGCTTCCGTTGCGTGCGCCGAGTAAACGGTTAGTTTCGCAAAAATTATGTACTACGGAATTATTCCTCATAAAATTTTCTAAAATAAAGTCCGCGAGAGCATATGCTCTCGCGGACTTTATTTTAGAAAATTTGTCACTATAACCTTTTTTATGGGAACCAAATTTGTTTTAAAGTAATGCATTATTTGCGAAGGTGTTTTCATTAACATGATATTAATCCTTATCCAAATAAATACGTTAATCATCACAAGCATTTAATTTTGAACGAAATTGCCCTTTACATCATTTGATTTCAATGAATATCTTAGGAGATATCACAGTTTCAAAATAATACCGCGACAAAATAATGACGGTCTGGCACAATTGCGTCGATAAAACCCCTCTTTAGGCCGGTCAATATCGACATCAAACATTGCAAACGCGCATGTTACTACCATTTTGTTATAATTTGCAACCCTGAATACCCTGTGCTTTCAATTCAGTAGTTTTTGCGTGTGTATTGTAACGATGTGAAAAAAAAAGAAAAAAAAAGAGAAAGAATATTGGGTTATAAAAGTTACCGTTATGTTACAAGTTGAAAAGTAGTACAGTAGGCCTTCAAACTCTCGGCTTTCAGCATTGGGCTATTGTTTCAAGGACCTCTTGTCTAAAGGGAACCTATGGGTGATTCATTTGGAATAAAACGAATAAATTAACATTGTAAACGATAACTGTATATTACAACATTTAACACTTATACAGCTATAAACAGATTATGGAAATTGACGTAGCAAAATCCTGAGACCAGAAAGTTCTAGAAAGGGGACGGGCATCGGTGCCTGTGATACGCAAAACGCGCACTGACTCTAGTTTGGCCAAAAGAATACAAGAGACTTACGTGGTACCACGATCACGCACTCACACGTTCACGATGTGACCCCGGAAGCCGTGGATTTTCGAGTAGAACGCCGGCGATGAAGTTGGTCTGGCATCACGACGGGATGGCGACCACTAAGGCCGTCAATCGTCCAGGATCTTCGACGAACGCCATCTGCCGGCGCACCACGTCGTGGGCGCAGGGCACCTCCCGCGAAGTCGACCAGGAGCACACGGAGAATCTCCCGGCTGGCAACGGCTTTGATGATCCTTGGGTTCGTCCACTGGGAGAGCTTCCCCAGCGGACAAGGCCCGCCGCGTAGGCCTCCCTTCGGAAGTTTTAGGACTGCCGCACGGAGCACGCGGTACGGAAAATTGTCATCGAGCAAATTAGGGCTGATGACGCACCTTGACGCTGACTAATCATCCATCGGGATATAAAGATTAGCCATATTTTGTAGCTTTTGAAGTTAGAAACCCAAGGAGAAATGAGAAGCGAACATGGCGCTATATTCAGTTCAGCTCCGCCATCTTCTCGGCGTCGTGTAGATGAGTCCGACGGCACGCAACTTGCTCAAGCCATCATCTTTTCCAGACTGTTCGATCCTATCCGGAAATCGACGACCACGAACCGATGACGGTCCGTTCCACACGAAATGTTGACATTGAAAATGCTTAAACTATTTTTCTAATTCTAGTTTTAAAACAGCATAAACTAATTGACACTCTACCACATCCGTGACAGGAAAAATAACTCCCTTGTCGAGTTTATGTAGTTCACATAAAAATAACAAATATTTAAACGCTGGTGACTGCAATGGTCATAGACAGCCACAACGAGATGGAACGGAACGCAATTCTGATGGTGCGTTTACGCATCCGTATGAATAGCGAGGCGCGTGTGTAAAGGGAGTCTATGACATTTATTACATGATTAAGAATAAAACTAAAAGTGTAATAAATCCGAGAACCATTATTATATTTGGAAAGATCTTCCAACGAGGATCCCGAAAAGCATATATATGTCATAGTTCTGATCAACAGTTATTGCGAAATTCGACCGTCAAAATATCACATACCAGGCTGTATGGTCTAAGACCTTTGCCTATCCTCAACGGAATGAATGAAAAAATCATCATCATAGACTGTCAAAATGCTGATTATTGTCGAATTTTTCGTACATAATTATGAGACATGAATAGCGTTCTATCTCAAAGTGATTAGTGTTTCAGATTACCTGAAGCGTAAATAACCTATATACAATGAAGGTTATTTATTTCGAAGTGTAATTTATGTTCCAGGCTTTCATTGTAAAACTAACCCCAAAAAACGTTACTGTTCTACATCAATTGTGCTGTTATCAAGAAAGTAGCAGGATATGTTATCTAGCTGCTACAATACCCCTCTTCTCGGAAAAAACAGCCGTTCCACCCAGAGAAAAAAAAATTATTCTTACAGCTATTGAAACGACTAACTAGATATGAAGTTATAATTTTATGTAAATATAAGGTATAAGCTTATTATAATTTTTATTTCTTAACCCTAAGCATTTTTAAACCTAACCTTTTTCAAATCTAAGCATTTTTTAAATCTAAGCATTTTTAATCCTATGCATATGTTAACTAAACTATTGGCTAATTGTGTATTAACTTATGAACTATTGATATTTATTAGGTAAAGTTATCAAATAATCCTAGTCTATTAACGGTTATAGTTATAACATATCTTAATAACACCGTTTTCCCCCCGAAGGGTAGAAAACGAATATTTAGGTTCCAGCCGAAGCTTGACCCACTGGTGAGAGAACATTCTAGATTTTACGTGTGCAACACTGTTTTGTACCGATGAGCGCCATCTATGTCACGTGGAGGGAAGCTAACGTCGCCTACCCCCTCCCCAGCCGCGCGTACTTCGCAGCGCCGGGCGCTTGCGCTCCTCAGTACTTATAAGCCAGCAAGATTGTTAAATCTCAGTGGGTCAAGCTTCGGCTGGAACCTAAATATTCGTTTTCTACCCTTCGGGGGGAAAACGGTGTTATTTAGGTGTCCGAGCCTTCGCTTGACCCACTGGTGAGAAGTGTTTATTTTCTGCTGGCGCTGCGATCGTGACGTACTGTGACCTTAGCGCTGGGTATGCAAAAGCTGTAACGAACATTCCAAAAATGAAACATATTCAGAACATTAATTAGTTTTTAATGTAGTGGAATGTATAGGTAACAAAAAATCAAAATAGGTAAAACACACAGAACAAACGACAGTTAATATAATTGGATGAACGACAGCAATCAGAAAATAACTCTGACACACGGACTTTGACTCCTGATGATTCGGTTAATAGGTTTAGAACATAATTTATAATGATGCAATAGGTAATAATCAAAATACAATTAGTTAGGTAGATCAGTTTATAACCTTCTATCGTATTTGCTATAATGGTGAAAAAGAATCAGCAATGTTAACTGTAGATTGGTTGGGTTCCTGACGATTTACAGTTTCTTTAAAATAGTGTCTCAGGAATGTGTCTTTACTTTGCCAGTTGCCCCGCTTCAGTATTTCGTCTAGGTCCATATAATTATTCTTCCAATTGGCGCTATTAACCGCTGATCGAATGCTGCCAGGCGAGTCCTGAATATGATCATCCTTAAAGATTGTTCTTATCCACCCGGCTATAACAGTACGGGAGGCAGGACCGACTTTCCCTCGCGTAGTAATAAAGAGACTTGTAAGATTGTTTTTACTTGATCTGCGAAGTACTGATACGGTTATAAGCGTTTCAATCCAAAAAACAAGATTTAACATGTGGACTTCATTACGCGACAACTTCCAGCCTGATTGGCGATATGTCGCACAGTCTGTCTTCGATCCAAATTTGGGCCAGAAGATCAGAGCATCGTCAACTCTTTTTAAAGAATCGCCGAAGATATCTAAGAGAGTTAGGTCGTGGACCCTTCGTCCTGTAGCTAGGAGTAGCAACACTGCTACATGCCGAGACACCTGGAATAGACTGTCGACATTCACAGAGTAATGTTGAAGATATTCGATTAATTCCCCTACTTCCCAAATTAGGGACTTTTGAGGGAGAGGTTTACTTAGGGCTACGGCCTTCAGGGTTTGGCGGACCAAAGGATGTTTGTTGAGCTCCTTTGCGTTCATAGGATTGGCGAATGTAGTAACTACTGATTTATGGACGGCTATAGTTCTAGGCGCTAGTCCTATTTTCATATGTAAATGGCAAATGAATTTAGCCAGATCGTTCGGACCTGGGTTTACAGTATTACAATTATTCTGAGTCTGGGACCACTTTCGCCATCTTTCCCAGGCGGGTTTATAAGTTTTAAGTGTTGATTTTCGCCAGGAAGACTCAAGCAGCTTTTTGTTTTCTTCGGACCAGGAACTGATCAGACCGGACCAGCCTGAATCTTCCAGACCTGCAAAGATAGTTTGTTCGCTGCTACAGGGGGTTTGTTGGTTACGAGATCTACTAGGTGTCTGCGCGTGTGCCAAATCGTTAGAGGTGGACACAACGCTCGTTGCCTCAAGTCGGCCTTCCAGAAGGTCTTCTCCCATTTGGGTACTACTAGTAGATATACTCCTGTGCTCTTCTGTAAGTGTCGTAAGACGCGAGGTACTAGAGCAGGTGGCGGGAATATCCAGCCTAGTTCGTAGTTCCACGTTCGGCTGAACGCATCCACATACACGCAGTTCTTGTCGTGCGCGTTCTCGCTGACATAATTTTTCACAACCGCAGATCTTTCGCTTGCGAAGAGATCTATTGTAGGGATTCCAAATCGCCGAAAGATCACTTTTAAGATGTCTGCTGTTAAGGTCCACTCTGGCAATTCGTTTTCTCTGGATAGACTGTCGGCAATCAGGTTGTATCGACCTGGGAGATACCGGGCGATCAGATGTATATTGAATGAATCTGCGAGGTGGAAGATCTTGAATGTTGTTTGAAGGAGTCTTAAAGACTTTGTACCTCCCTCCTTTGTTATATAAGCTACTACGGTTTTGTTGTCTGTTTGTACCATCACTGTTTGATTTACGAGTTTGGGACCCATTCTCTTCAGCACTTCTGTCAGCGCCCATAACTCCTTCTGGTTGCTGTGCCATTTGCGTTGCGTTTGGTTCCAGAGACCACTTAGCTTGATTCCGTTGACCGTAGCTCCCCAACCCAATTCGGCTGCATCCGTGCTTACGAATATGGAAGGACCTTGGTGATGTATTGGCGATTTCAGCGCTATGTTTTTTCTCCACCAACACAGCTCTTCTTTCACGGATGTGGGCAGCATGTGTCGTTTGTTGCGATTTTCCTCTGGGAGCTTGTTGGCTTCTATCTGGAGCATTCTGCAATGAAGACGTCCATATGGTACTACGCAGGAGGCGAAGTTGATGTTGCCTAATAAGACTTTTGCTGTTTGCCACGTCCACCAGTTCTTTTTTATGGTCTTTTCTAGCAGAGTACGGTTTCTGGTTATTTTGCAGGGCGTGAGGCTTTTGGTGTTGTTGTGAGTATTCCATACCAGTCCTAAATACTCCAAACATTTTGTAGGAGTCAACACAGACTTTTCTTGATTTATGCACCAACCTAGCTTGATCAGTGGTCCGTGACATACTGAGTTTGTTTTTCGAGAGTATAGGGGTCCGTATGCATCAGCAGGAAATCGTCCAGGTAGACGATTGTTCGGATAGATTGTTTCCTGAAAAAAATTGCCAACCAGTTAGATACATTAGCATACGCACAAGGAGCAGTTGCTAGTCCGAAAGGCAGACAGGTCATTTCGTAGGTGACGCCAGCGTAAGAGAAGGCTAAATATCTCCGATGGCCTTGAGCAATCGGAATATGAAAGTACGCTTGAGATAAGTCAATTTTGGTCATATAATCCGTGGCATTCAAGCATTCTGGGATTCTGTGATGATTTATGAGACGGAATTTAGGAGGATGTAAATATAAATTAAGTTTTCTTAAATCGAAAATTGGTCTATTTGAGCCGTCTGCTTTCTGTCGGAGGAATATGTTGGACAGGAAACCTGTTTCGTAATGACACTTGCGTATTGCCCCCATTTGTTTTAACTTTCCGATTTCTTTCGACATGTTTGTGGAAACCTTGATTTTGTATCGGGCGCAAGAGTCCCTGTCAAGTCGATAGGATGGCGGACGTTTTATGAATGGGATGCGGTAACCGGATATCATTGACAGGATACACCGTGGGGCACCTAGGCTTTCCCACTCATGGTATTTAATACTAACCTGTCCAGCTTGAAATTTAGTACTTTTTGGCATCATATCTCCTTTTATTTTTCGGCGGTGGTCGCTGATTTGAGGTACGTGTGGTCGCTCTTTCGGAGTTCCGAAAGTTAAGTTTACGAAATGGCCGCTTTTCTTTGGAATCCTGTTTGTTTTTGTGTTTTGGCACAAATTGTGTGGGTTTTTTGAACTTTCCTGGAAACACCTTTGATAATCCTCCTTGTTCTTTAATCAAGTCTGATAGCTGTGGTTCCGCAAATAGGTGGGTTGTGGAAGGTGGGATTGCATGTAATAAATCGCTTATGGTTTTATTTTGAGGCTTAAACAGGGATCTTCTTTGTTCCAGAACCTCTGCCCTTTTCCCACAAGTGTATTGGAGAAGAGCATCCGAGACCTTTCGGAACGGGGCTTTGTCTTTCATGGCCAGGTTTTTTGTGAGGTACGCTTTTACTTCCGGAGGCGCGTTGGTACAGGCATCTATAAATTCCTTACGCTGTTGCAACAAACCGTGGGTTATAGCTCCTAAGCACTGGTCCATTTTTTCCAGGACTGAGACCAGTTGCCACTGAGGTGATACTGTTGCCAAATGTCCGTTAAGTTTCAACGCAGTGAACACAGGCGTTGCTTGGAATTGTTTCTGGACATCAGCATATCGAATGTTTTTCCAGCCTTCAGATTCCAACTTTTGGCAGTGGGTACCTTCTTCTACTAATTTCTCAGACGCTCTGCTGATTTTTCCTTCGCTCTCTTTCGTCTCAGGTGCAAAGTCAAGAAGAATCTCTTCTTCTACATCTTCCTCTTCTTCCTCCCCTAAGGGCGGTGCGTTCCAAGCTTCATTTGCTTCATCAGCTGTCGAGTCCGCCTCCGAAGGTGCCTGAATTTCAGTTTGCGAGGTCGACGGGGGCGGTCGCGTTAGGCCATAGGTGAGTTCACACAGTCTTCCTAAGATTTCATTTTGTTGGCGCATATAGTCCTTTAAGGATTCCGCTGAGAAACTTTCTGTTGTTCTAGGGACTTTAGGGTTTGGCTGTGGTTCTGGGGTGCAATATCTCTTGGAACCACGTGACGAACCAGACGTATCATTGTCTTCTTCGGCCTCAGCTTTCAGAGCATCCGAAGCTTCCTTGCGTGATATGAAGTATGGCTTTAGGGATGGTAGGGTGGCATCAAATCCATTTAGTACGCCGACTGGATGAATTTTTGTCATAATAGATATCGGTTGGTATATAAGAGCTAAGCCGATTGGCCACTCAAGTAGTTTTCTTTTTAGCTTTCTATAATGGCGTTCACTGAGTGAGTTCCCGCAGCGGAAAATTTTGGCTAGACGCACTGTTGGTATTGCAAAACGTAGCCTTGCTTCAGTGTCTGGCGCTAAGGATTCACCGAACAGATCCTTGTAGTTGACAGCATTTACCACCCAGTGTCGCCAGTTAGTAGGGTACAGTGCGTCCAAAGTTTGTAGTAGGCTTTGGTAACAACTTTCATCGGCAGTTGGTGGATGCCAGTTTACCAGTTCTCCCATTGTGGTTGTCATCTGCAAGCAGACAAGCGCAAGCTCAAGTAAGTTGTGAGCAGGGAAGGCGATGAGTTGTGTGCATGTCGCCTGGGAAGACGACGTGGTCTGTTGGCACAGACGACACGTCGTCTGTTAGCACAGACGGCACGTCGTCTGTCAATGTCGTTAGTTTGGCATTCAAGCGACAATGCAAGAGTATTTTTTAGATATCAACTGCACATTTTTACTAGGGCTTTCCTAGCAGGATAGAAGCGTGCATCCATCCATCAATACCTATAGGTATTGTATAAACTATATTGGGGCTTTCCCAATTAAGTGAAGCACAAGAAACATGTGAACAGGGCTTTCCCGTTTTTTTTTTTTTTTTCAATAATATTATGATAAACATACCTTGAATTGATAGTGGATAAAATATTATCCAAAGTATTTTTTCGTTCACTTCGAAACAGTGTTAACACGTTAAAAATCAAAAACGTACTGAGGAGCGCAAGCGCCCGGCGCTGCGAAGTACGCGCGGCTGGGGAGGGGGTAGGCGACGTTAGCTTCCCTCCACGTGACATAGATGGCGCTCATCGGTACAAAACAGTGTTGCACACGTAAAATCTAGAATGTTCTCTCACCAGTGGGTCAAGCGAAGGCTCGGACACCTAAATATTAGATTTTTAAAATATAATAACCACAGTGCTGGTCGCGAAACAGTACTGGGAACTATATTTAGTACGTCACTGGAGTGACAGGCAATGCTGCAAATGAATATGAGTCGTCACCCAATTCAAAGCGAGCAATGTGCGAATATGTTTGTGAGTTAACGTCCTAACTCAATACCACAAAAAAAACTTTTTTTCGATTGTGTTGAAAAAAGTATTGAACCGTTTTTGAAAAAAATAAACGGGATCAGGGCTATCAAAAGCCGCTGATACAGAAATAATCCAGGTAATTAAAGAAAAATAGTTTTTATTTTTTATAATAAAAAACTTTGTTTCAATTGTTCTGAAAAAAGTACTGAACCGATTCTGAAAAAATGAGGGTTATCAGAGCCATCTAGAGCCGCTGATACAAAAACAATTCTGTTCAGTAAAGAAAATAGTTTTTTTTTTTTGTGTTAAAAAAACTTATCCAAGGGTCCAGGGTTCATGTCCCTGTTCGGGCGCCATTGTAACGATGTGAAAAAAAAAGAAAAAAAAAGAGAAAGAATATTGGGTTATAAAAGTTACCGTTATGTTACAAGTTGAAAAGTAGTACAGTAGGCCTTCAAACTCTCGGCTTTCAGCATTGGGCTATTGTTTCAAGGACCTCTTGTCTAAAGGGAACCTATGGGTGATTCATTTGGAATAAAACGAATAAATTAACATTGTAAACGATAACTGTATATTACAACATTTAACACTTATACAGCTATAAACAGATTATGGAAATTGACGTAGCAAAATCCTGAGACCAGAAAGTTCTAGAAAGGGGACGGGCATCGGTGCCTGTGATACGCAAAACGCGCACTGACTCTAGTTTGGCCAAAAGAATACAAGAGACTTACGTGGTACCACGATCACGCACTCACACGTTCACGATGTGACCCCGGAAGCCGTGGATTTTCGAGTAGAACGCCGGCGATGAAGTTGGTCTGGCATCACGACGGGATGGCGACCACTAAGGCCGTCAATCGTCCAGGATCTTCGACGAACGCCATCTGCCGGCGCACCACGTCGTGGGCGCAGGGCACCTCCCGCGAAGTCGACCAGGAGCACACGGAGAATCTCCCGGCTGGCAACGGCTTTGATGATCCTTGGGTTCGTCCACTGGGAGAGCTTCCCCAGCGGACAAGGCCCGCCGCGTAGGCCTCCCTTCGGAAGTTTTAGGACTGCCGCACGGAGCACGCGGTACGGAAAATTGTCATCGAGCAAATTAGGGCTGATGACGCACCTTGACGCTGACTAATCATCCATCGGGATATAAAGATTAGCCATATTTTGTAGCTTTTGAAGTTAGAAACCCAAGGAGAAATGAGAAGCGAACATGGCGCTATATTCAGTTCAGCTCCGCCATCTTCTCGGCGTCGTGTAGATGAGTCCGACGGCACGCAACTTGCTCAAGCCATCATCTTTTCCAGACTGTTCGATCCTATCCGGAAATCGACGACCACGAACCGATGACGGTCCGTTCCACACGAAATGTTGACATTGAAAATGCTTAAACTATTTTTCTAATTCTAGTTTTAAAACAGCATAAACTAATTGACACTCTACCACATCCGTGACAGGAAAAATAACTCCCTTGTCGAGTTTATGTAGTTCACATAAAAATAACAAATATTTAAACGCTGGTGACTGCAATGGTCATAGACAGCCACAACGAGATGGAACGGAACGCAATTCTGATGGTGCGTTTACGCATCCGTATGAATAGCGAGGCGCGTGTGTAAAGGGAGTCTATGACATTTATTACATGATTAAGAATAAAACTAAAAGTGTAATAAATCCGAGAACCATTATTATATTTGGAAAGATCTTCCAACGAGGATCCCGAAAAGCATATATATGTCATAGTTCTGATCAACAGTTATTGCGAAATTCGACCGTCAAAATATCACATACCAGGCTGTATGGTCTAAGACCTTTGCCTATCCTCAACGGAATGAATGAAAAAATCATCATCATAGACTGTCAAAATGCTGATTATTGTCGAATTTTTCGTACATAATTATGAGACATGAATAGCGTTCTATCTCAAAGTGATTAGTGTTTCAGATTACCTGAAGCGTAAATAACCTATATACAATGAAGGTTATTTATTTCGAAGTGTAATTTATGTTCCAGGCTTTCATTGTAAAACTAACCCCAAAAAACGTTACTGTTCTACATCAATTGTGCTGTTATCAAGAAAGTAGCAGGATATGTTATCTAGCTGCTACAGTATCTCATGAACCGTGATAGCTAGAGATTTGAAATTTTCACATGTGATGTACATCTGTTGCTGCTATAACAAAACATACTAAAAACCAGAATACAATAAATATTAAGGGGGCTCTCATTGGTCGCGGGACTTATTTCATTACCATGACCCCGGAACATAAAGAGCTATTGAAGGACACCATGGATTTTAGTCAGTACAAGTCTGACAGTCCCTCCCAGCCCGGGGTGGGAGGGCTCATTTGATGATTTTACCACGTAAAAAAAAGGGAGCCCCCCTTTTTTTTATACATACAAAAAACGTGGTTTTGTTGCTGGTTTTTGAAGATGTTATAAAATAATGTAATGTTTCGGAGGCTGTTTCTCACGAACCGTGATAGTTAGATAGGTTACATTTTCACAAATGATGTGTTTCTATTGCCGCTGTAACAACAAATACTAAAAACTGGTTAAGTGCGATTTTGATTCGACATTGACATTGACAGAACAGGGTTATCAGGGTTGCAAACTTGGGTGTTAAATACTCTAAACTCTAAAGGGACCTAACAACATATAAAAGAATCGTAGTTACATGCGCGCTTACTTACGCGGCCTACTTTAAGGAGCGTTTGGAAAGGCTACGGGCTGCGTCCTCACCTTCAGTCTGACGCAGTCCTACCGGTTTTCGTTTTTTTCGTTTCGGGAGGTAGGTACCTCAAGATTCAGTGGCAATTAAGGGGAATGGTTAGCAGTCGGAATGCGCGAGGGAAAAGACATCCTCTACCTCTCGCCCCAACCACCACTGAAGATACCCACGACGTCGGAAATAGCGCTCTTCAAGGGAACTGATGAAGACGGGACTATAGGACCAAACTCCTAACATGACGCGGGTGAAACCGCGGGCAGAAGCTAGTCTTTAATATAGGGGCGCCGATGAGATGCTTGCCTACAGCGCTCTCAACGTTTAATCCGCCACTGGGTCGATCCAATTATTATTTTAGATAAAAATAACAGCTAGGGGAAATCTGCAATACAATCAGTAAATCTACTCATTTTGCAAAAGTGAAGGATGCGGCGGCGGTGCGAAAACATGAGACGATAAAAAATGCTGAGCGACGCTATGGTATGTCACGCCGAAATCCAGTAACATACTCTAGCGCTTGAGAGACTTCAAGGAGGGGATGCACAGCGCATGCCCTGGCAAAATACGCTGCGAGGCTGCCCTCGCTTATGGTGACAACCAGCAACAAAGACCAGCTTCGTCAAAACATTCGGTACCAAGTCGCTGGTCGTTAGCGTCTCCAGAGTATGTGCTGCCTTTATTTTGATAGTTGACTGCGATTGACAGAGTTCATTGCTTTAAGTAACATTGAATCGTATCATTTTTTGTTGCAGTATTATCTGTTTCTGTCATACGATCTTGGAAAACGGGTTAACAGCCGAGGTGATTTGCAACTTCACATTCCAAACGCTAACGAAACTTTTTTCAATAGATTACAATAGTAATTGAAAGATTCATGAGCAGTAACGCGTAGATATGACCTTCAACGGGTATCGCACTTTAGAAATTGCTTTGTATGACAGTTACCGAAATAATTCGTGTCAGTTTTACACACGATTAAATTGAGTCAATGAACTGGAGTAATACTAACAAAATTTACCTATTCATCGGTGTTGACGTCAAATTCAATTTGTTCTGAAAATCAACTATCAAAGTCTGGTGACAAAAATAGATAGGCGCGTCTCTTTTTCTTCTGCCACTATAAAGTCTAATTTTATATCTTATAATCTTCTCTATCTTCTTGGTTTATTACTGTCTCCTCTCCCCGTGAACACATTTGTCTCTATTTGGTCCACTTGCACTTCCTCCATCCCCATATATACCTACCAACTGTTCTGTTACAGGCGCCACTTTATTAACTCTTCTAGGCGTCTTCCTCTAACATATTTCTACTAATTTCCTCTTTTTTGTCACTTAAACTAAACGCTTCTCGTTGGAAGGCCACAAATGCGTCTAAATCCCCTTAATAAAAAAATTTGCATATCTCAGCGTCACTAATTGAATAAGGATAATCTATTTTACTACAGAGCATATCGGATTACTCGCGCGTCAATTTCAATGAAAATCCGCCGAGGTACGATGAAGTTTCGCTAATGTATGCGGAAATGCTTCGGCGCTTAATACATATCTGATTCCGCTGGGAACTTTAATACCAGAATACTGTCTCTAGTCTCAGCAATAGTTGTATTCTAAACTCTTGGCCCAGTTCTGGGCCGACTGCATTGACTTTGGAATTAATACCCTATGAAGAAGAATGGTTAGATAAAGTGAGTAGCTTCTGTCGAGTTTACGCTTGTGTGGAAAATTATGCCACAGGAATGTACAATCGGGACGAAAAGTATCCTGCGTTCTAACACAAATGTCTACTCCGTGAATCTTGTAACGCCAAATGGGAAAGGGGCAGCCTGCTGCTTACATTTTGTTCCATTGCAGGTTAGGTGGTTCAAGGAGTAATAAAACCGAGCTGTAAGTCCATGCAATAAAAGCGAAAATCTCCAGCTTACAGTGTTGCGTCGCGTCATTACCGAATCAGAGTGAATGTCGTCGTTTTTGTGCTATTATAGTTGGTCATTAGCCCGTATTCGGGTGAAAGAAAGATTATACTTGACTTCGGGTGCCTGATGCATTTATTAGCTAAACTATGCATAACTTGAATTAATTTGAAGTATGAAAGAACGAGTAACTCGACCCAGTTCGCACTTATAGGCGTTTTCTCAAATTAGATTGGTAATAATTCGGGAGAGCGACCAAAAGCACTAAATCAGACATAACAGCTTACAAACTTACATCCCATCATAGCTCAAATAAACTTTATGCCTGATGCTGTTTTTGTTCCTACAAACATCACTATAAGGTCACTAAGTACAGTCAATACCCTTGTGACCTAACCAAACTCAAAGTCACAGATGCAAGTTCATTATCACTCTAACGAACTTATAAATGCAAATGATTTTATCTCTTAATTGCAGTATATAAGTTAAAAAATTAAAACAGTTCAGTATTGATTTGAAGGCTGTATTCAAATTGATATTCAATAGATTTTCCCTAATTTAGGCTGCCCATACATATACTGCTCAAGCTAGTCAGTGATCAACATATACGGACTGCTCCACACCACTACCACCTAAAGCAGTTTGACTGCTTGAGCATTTAAATTTGTGAGTACATAGAAAATTGTAAGTTGTTACGCAGTTGCAGTATGTCTCAGTTAATATGCACATATGCAGTTGTCTATGTACAACCTTAAAAGTTTTGATAGTATTACATAAAAGTAGTGCAGTAATGTGTGAAGGAAAGTGAGAGTTAAGAATAATAAAGAATCATGTAACTGCGGTTATTACAATTAGAGTTTTACCGCTCACAAAAGATTAAATTAATTATTTTCTTGAGAGTGACTCATCTTATTGTCACATGTAACATCCAGAAGATTACGCAGAGCTATTGTAGTACACATTTAGGTAGTATTACAGGGGTTAAGCCTATTTATATCAAGTGGGTATAAATCCATAAAAATATCTCTAGCACCAATATGCATGGTTGTGAACTGTCTGATCAGTTATGTCTGGAATGAAAAGGGCTATTGAAAGATCACAGTGGTTTTTAGTCGGTACAAGTCTGATACTCCCTCGCGTCCTGCCCTGGGTGGAAGGATACATTGGATAATAACACCAAGAAAGAAAAATAAAATTTCTTTTGCCAGCCGGTTTATGAAATCCAGTTTTTATGAAGTATAATTCTTAGATCCAACTGCAAAATCATTAAGGGAATATAGCCCCATTATCACACAAAATTTAATCTAAGATAGGAAACAAAACCACGATATTACACTTGGGTGTACCTCATCTAACCAATAAGGCAATAATGAACATGCAATGAGGTAATGTAACAGTTATGATCTTGCTAATGAACAATAATATTCAAACATGTGCATTGTTAATTGTTATTCATCTTTATAATGCATGACATCATATTTAAGATTATATAAATAACTTGAAATTCCACTTCCTTGTGCGTAAAACGATTTTTAGTTATGTAGCATAAAGACTTGTATTTTTATTATATCTGGTGGGGCTAATATCTACTAGTGTTACAGGAATTTTCAAAAGTGTTACAAGGGGCCTGGAATGCAAAATGCTTAGAAAGATCAGGGCAGGTTTTAGTCATCACAGACCCACTTCACTGTTTACAAATTTTCATGTGTAAGTTGCTGCTTCTGTCAATCTATATGCTCCTGTGACAGCCATTATAATTACTTTTGCAAGATTTAATTTTAAAAAAATCTACACAAAATAATTGTTACACAAATCAATAGATATAGGTACATATACCTTTTTATAATGCAAGAGGAAAATTTTTATGCATTGTATTGATCACCATTATTGAGCATAATTTAATTTAAACGCATAAACACTAGAACAATATTTACTTATAGGAAATTTAATTATATAGGCAAACATTATTTACCTTGTCATAAGTTTTCCATATAATAATGGTTATTCTAGCATAGAATCAGTAATTCTCATAATGACTTGGACCCCTGAAGGTCTAAACTTTAGACCAGTACCTTTTAGGACTATAACTTTAGACTCTAAAGTTATAGTCCTTCTAAAAGCTACTGTCATACAATTGGTGATTTTGGGCCCACGAGAGTTTAATGAGGGGGACTTATTCTAGAAGTAAAAACAGGTTGTTGTGACGGTTGTAACTCATGAAGGTCTCATATTTTTTCCAATCCTACTAATATTATAAACGTGAATATTTGTATGTGTGGATGGATGTTTGTTACTCTTTCACGCAAAAACTACTAAATGGATTTGGATGAAATTTGGTACACAGATAGTTTATAACCTGGATTAACATATAGGATAGTTTTTATTTAGTGTTTATGTTCCCGTGGGATAATTTTCGAGTTGTAGTGGGTGAAACCACTGGCAGCAGCTAGTAAAGGTACATATAAACTTCAGAACTCATATGCTACTACCCTTAGATACTTCTTTAGTTTATCTAGCTTATAAGAGTATTTATTTGTATGATGCACTTGCACAACATGACACAGCATTATTTAATAAAAACCAGGAAGTAACCTACTGAAGGTGTCATTGACCTAGAAGAACAGAGACTACAGACTAGTCATTAAAGTGATGAATGGCCAGAAGACACTAGTATACCATTAATATTATCATGAGACATGTCAAAAAGTAGTTTTTTACGGTGAATATGTTATCTAAAGTTCAAAAGATGTTGTTGGAGTGTTTTTTTGTCAATAAGTATCAAATCCCATTTAATTCTTATAGGATTTTTTGAGTTTTACGACTACAATAATTTTCTAGCTTGTGCGATGAGAATCAGGTGGATGTGTATTGGAATTTTATTGTTTGCAGTATTGTTTGATATTATATTCATGCGAGTTCGTATTATAACACGTTATTATATCTCATTTATCAATACAGACCGTAGTCTGCACGATAATCGTAAATATTTACATTTGTTCGCACGGAACAATGAGAAATGCGCAGATTTGTGAAACCATTGACGGATCGCAATGAAATAAAAAATAAAATGCTGCGGTTTCGCATCATTAGAAAAACTAACCAATCTCACGATGCTGTGCAATTGATTATGTACAGACACAACAAAAGAAACGAATCACTGAGTACATACCTTCACTCTTTCAAAATGTGTTAAATCATGCAACTGTCACCACCAGGACACCGCTGAAAAGCGCACAATAACACTCGGATTCTTCAAAATAAATTCAACAATATCAACAGTTCACAAATACACTTTCATCACAAAATTTTTACAGCAGAAAAATTTCATGACCATTGGCACCAATCCACGAAAATTTTTGACATTTCATCACAGTCCGATGAATACACTCAAATGAATCGACGAAACAAAGACAAATATAAAATAATTTGCACACAAATTAATCACTTTATAGTGAATAAATCCAAATAATTAGTTGGTGTTGATTAGAAAAAAAGGTTGAGCCTTTTTCTAAACAATAAAAATAAAAATTACGAATCAATCGACGGATGCCCGAACAACGAGATCCGATTGTTCTAGTGACGTAACTTTGTAAGAACCGGTATTAGTCGATACTGTTGTCTTCACGTAAATACGGAAATCTTATCGGTTATTATATGGGTTTTTCACCTGATATTCTAAAATCTTCACAATTTCGCAGCATAATAATTATTAGGCATAATTTATGTAATGTGGGTTGTTATTAGTAATTACGTCACGTGCGAAACTTTCTCCCATAGATATAAAGCATGGATAGGAGCAATAAATAAAATTACTATTCTCTCGAGAGTAAAAAAATAAAAAAAGTCTTTCCTTCATGACATTGATTGTCTACGGTTATTTAAATGAAAGAGATGATTTGATCGGTTTTCTCTCTTTGTGAAAGATTTTGATATGGCAAGGGAAGACACATAAAAGCTGAGTCCATGCTATGTATCTATGCTTATATTGAAAGTAATGTTCAAAGCTTTTACAGTTTTTCTAAGTACGTACAATCTTATCTCGTAGCTCTGTATGTTACAAGGACATAATGCGGTAAAATCAAACTCACATCAAACAAATATTTATAACATTTAATCAATAAATCTACAAAATAACACAAATATGTATAATGTTTGAATTCTTTCTAACTTTCTTCTGTCTTTGGAGCAGGTGGTGTTGAAAAACCTAAAGGCGGGTATTTATTTAGTATTTCTACCATTGTTGAAGGATAAAAAGCCATAAACTTGAATCTCTCCCCCATCTTCTTAGGATCGACAAGCATTTCATATGATAATTTTATTTTCTCTCGGTCTTCATCTGACTTAGCGTTTTCCATGAGTACCTGGAACAATGAAATTATAAGACAAAAAAATATTCGGTTGGTGGCAATAGACTCGTCCTTTCTCATTATATGACTTTACATGGCTTCTCTTCTTCTGCCTAGCCTTTTCCCAATTATATTGGGGTCGGATTCCAGTCAAACCAGATGCAACTGGATATTTCACATTGGTATTTCACATGGAGCGACTGCCTGTCGGACTTCCACAACCCAGTAAAAGGGTAATACCATACCCCGTGATAAGACTGGTTGTCAGACTTTTTAACAGTAATGACTGTCATTTGTAGATCTTTATCTAACAATGGTAAAAAATAGCATGCTAATTTTGTAACTAGCATGCTATTTATAACCATTGTAGAGGGATTTGTCGAGATTCTAACAAGTGTTAGCTATTATTAATATTTAATATTGTCATAATTATTTGAGTATTCAGTATTAGTAGATTTCATATTTAATTTTGTAAAGTTGCCATGCACCCAAGGGAAGTGACAGTAAATAATTGTTTAGTAGTTAACTTGACTTTTGTCGGTAGACAGCAACTAGCTGTCAAACGGTACATTACTTGTCTATGGTCACTTGGGAGCATGGCAGTTGAGTTTGAGCACTCGTTGAGTGAAGACGTGCAAATTGTACCACAGATAAGTGTTATTAAATTAAAGCGATTATAAAGTTATACCGTGTTTGCATTCTTCCGCATCTGACTAGTGGATTAAAAGTGTAATTAAAACCAGTGGATTATAGCTCAGAAGCGGGATAACACAAAGGACATTTTAGTATCCCAGTGTTACCGAACGCCCAGGAAAGTACAGTAATAAGGTATAGTTCCCTTTTATCTTTAAGGCATTACTCACAATAATATAGATAAAATAATTCTGTATTTTATGTGTACCTTCACATTTTTTTTTCTTTCTTCTTATTTTTTCTTTTTAAAGTAATGTTGTTTCAAACGAAAAAAATACTTGAGCAGCAAAATTGGAAAGCAAAAATAATAATAATAGGGAATATTGTTGTTGAAAATAAAACGCACATGTGTTAATATTTTATTTCACATTTAAAAATAAGTCTAGATAACGGTTTACTCGTGTACAAAATTATAATTCCAGCTGTAATAAAATGGAACAACGAGCAAGCAACCGAGGCAGGCGCCTGTATACTCCAGGTCCCCAGATGCCTTCTGGTGCTGAAGAATCTCGCAGTCGCAGCATTGTGCGACTGAACAGTCGTTGTAGTGCCCAACGCAGCTCCAGGAACTGCCACCGCAGCCGTAGTCGGGCGAGGCGCAACCGGAGCGGTGCGGGTCGTAACCGCAACAGTGCAGTGCGCAGCCGAAGCGGTGCAGGGCGCAGTAGTACGCGATGCAGCCGAAGTGATGTGAGGCGCAGCCGTGGCCGTACGCGACGCAGCCGAAGTGATGAGAGGCGCAGGCGCAGGCTTGGCGATACGCGGCGCAGTCGTAGCGGTTCCAGGCGACGCCGCAGCAACACAAAGTTCCTTCAACGTGACAGTAACGTTGCCGAGCAGGTTAGTGATAAAATTTTATTTGCACAAATGTTAAAAGATGTTGTCCAGACCATGAAAGCGGATGGAAACAGCGAACGTTTCCCGGTTTTTAATGTTATTCCCGAATTCGACCCATCAAAACGTAATCAGACCATAGAAATGTGGATAACCAAAGTAAATGAGTGTGCACAAATTTATAATTGGTCAGATAGGCAAACCAGTCATTATGCATTACCAAAACTTGTAGGTTTTGCACAAAAATGGTACCAAGGATTACCTAGTGTTATGTTTTCCTGGTCTGAATGGCAAAACAAACTCCGTTCAGCTTTTCCGAGCGACGAGAACTACGCACAATTGTTGTCGGATATGCTAGCTTGTAAAGCGCGTTTTGGTGACTCATTGGAGGAATACTTCTATGATAAGACAGTGCTACTGAATAGGTGTAATATTATTGGCAAGAATGCCATTGATTGCATACTGTTTGGTATCGAAGATCGTTCTATAAGAACAAGCGCAGAAGCAGCGCAATACTCCGATCTTGATAAATTATTAGTATACTTGAAGGGAGTAAAAATTAACAAGAGAGTAGACAAAACAGTGCAGCAGGCAGGCATAATTGACAACAAACGTAATAAAGCTAATAGAGCTGAAACCAATACGACAAAATCCTCAGCTAAATGCTACAACTGTGGCGAAGAAGGTCACCCGTATTATAAGTGCAAGCAAACAATCAAACGGTGTACTGATTGTAATAAAGTAGGTCATTTAGTTAACGATTGTCCCAATAAAAAGGATGTAACGCCAAAAAAAGTCCTAGTTATTTCCGCGGAACATAAAAACGAATCTAAGTATTTTAAATCTGCTTTAGTAAATGGTGTAACATTAAACTGCTTTATTGACTTTGGAAGTCAATGCTCCATGTTGAGGGAATCAAATGCCCGTAACCTAACAACCATTTGTTCAAAGACTGATTTACCAGTTTTAAGAGGTTTTGGAGACTCCATGGTTAATTGTTTAGGAAAATGTGACGTAAACATTGAAATAGATTCCGTGAAGGCAGTAGTACCAATACTAATAGTCTCTGATCACCTATTGCAAGTCCCTCTGTTATTGGGTCAAACTTTTACTGAGCAGGATCACGTTATCGTTATTAAAACTAACGAAATACTTCAAATTCAAGACAAAAATATGTCAAAACTTTTGAAGATTCCATTACGTGTTTTAGATGATATTAAAATACAGGGATATACCTGTGTCGATGTTTATTCCGAAAGGAAATATAGTGGTGATGTGCTTGTAGAATCCAGTTTAAGTCGCGAACCTTATAGGGAGTACGAAGTTGTTCAATGCATAGTTAAATTGACAGATGGACAAGGTCAGGTTCTGGTAAAGGGGTTTGCTTCTCTCGAGTTTACTTTGAAACGAGATACAGTATTGGTTCGCGCAAGCCCATATTCAGAAATGCAATCGTACTCCATAAATAGAATTATGGATACCAACGAAGATTTGCCCAACCCTACTATTGAAGGTTCTCTAGTAAATATAGGCGACCAATTAGGAAGAAAGGATCGCGAGTCATTGCTTAATTTATTAAATGATTATAGAGATTGTTTTGCATTCTCAACCAAAGAACTAGGGTGTGTTAAAGGGATTGAAATGAATATCCATCTAAGCGACACTATTCCCTTGGTATACCGGCCTTATAGGTTGGCTCATTCGGAACGCCAAGTTGTTAGGGGAATGGTTAAAGAATTAGAGGATTCCGGGATAATACGACCATCCGCGTCAGATTATGCATCTCCGATTTTATTAGTAAAAAAGAAAACTGGGGATTATAGACTTTGTATAGATTTTAGAGCCTTAAACAAAAAAACAATTAAAGAACATTATCCGTTACCACGAATTGATGATCAATTAGACAATTTATCCGGTTTCAAGTTCTACACTACTTTAGATCTTGCATCCGGTTACTACCAGATATGTATGGCTGAAACATCCAAACACTTAACAGCATTTGTTACACCTGATGGCCACTTTGAGTTTAACCGGATGCCTTTCGGGTTAGCTAATGCCCCTTCAAATTTTCAACGAGCCATCAATAACATCCTGGGAAACGCGCGCTTTAAAGATGCATTTGCTTACATGGATGACGTAATTATCCCGTCAAAAACTATAGATGAAGGGTTTGAAAAGTTAAGAAATACATTACAACTATTTAGAGCTTCTGGTATAACCTTAAAACTTGCCAAATGTAACTTCTTTATGAAATCCATTAATTACTTGGGGTTCGAAGTAAATGAACGGGGAATAAGGCCTGGACAGCACAAAATAGAGGCTGTAGAACATTTTCCTCGTCCAACGGATCAACACAAAGTCCGTCAATTTCTTGGTTTAGCGAGCTTTTTCCGACGGTTCATAAAGGGGTTTTCCATCATCGCGAAACCGTTAACTCAACTTCTAAAGAAAGATTCCAACTGGCATTGGGGAAACTCCGAAGAAGAGGCTTTTCTTATATTAAAAAAGGAACTGACAAAACGCCCCGTACTTGCCTTTTACAATCCGACTTACGAAACCCAACTTCATACGGACGCATCCAAGTTAGGTATTGCCGGCATATTAATGCAAAGGCCCAAAAAAGATTCCCCGTTTAGCGCTGTTGCTTATTATAGCCGACAAACTTCGCCCGAAGAGGCTCGCTTCACCTCCTATGACTTGGAGACTCTAGCTGTTGTAGTTTCGGTGCAGAAATTTCGGGTATATTTATTAGGTCTCAAATTCACGATCGTTACCGACTGCAACTCTGTTAGAGCAACATTTGAGAAAAAAGATATGATACCGCGAGTAGCAAGATGGTGGAATACTTTACAGGAATATAATTTTAATATAATTTACAAACCTGGCCTCAAAATGGGGCATGTCGACGCCCTTAGTCGTAATCCTGTTCAGCAAAACGAACTGACAGAAGTTAGATTAATTGATACCAATTGGATAGCTACAGCCCAACAAAATGACTCTGAATTACAAAGAATAATAACTATTCTTAACAATAAAGAAACTGATAATATTATTGAAATTAAAAACAACTTTATAGTTAAACGCGGAATGCTGTACAGGAAAACGTCTGAGGGTGATCGATGGGTCGTACCTAAAGGAATAAGATGGCATCTACTCAGAACTAATCATGATATGTTGGGACATTTTGGTTTTGAGAAAACTTTTGATAAAATCAAAAGTCAATATTGGTTTTCCAAAATGAGGAGATTTGTTCAAAAGTATGTCGATTCGTGTCTTGAATGTGCTCATACAAAAATCCCTGCTGGTAAAAAGTCTGGAGAATTACATCCCATACCAAAAGTCGATCGCCCGTTCCATACACTTCACATAGATCATTTGGGCCCATTCGTACGTAGTAAGAAAAAGAATTCTTATTTGCTGCTAATAATAGATGCGTTTACAAAATATATAATTCTTAACCCGGTTAAAAGTACAAAGAGTATACATAGTATTAAAGCGTTACAAAATTATTTCCATACTTTCGGTGTGCCGCAGAGAATTATATCGGACAGGGGAACCTCTTTTACTTCCAGAAAGTTTAAGGAGTTTCTTAATTCATTAGGGGTTAAGCACATATTAAACTCAGTAGCTACACCGCGAGCAAACGGACAAGTTGAGCGATATAATAGAACCGTGCTAGCAGCTCTTAGTGCTAAAAATTTTAACAAAAACGAAAAATTGTGGGACGAGACTGTTTCAGAAATTCAATGGGCATTAAATAATACGCTCAATAAAGGAACGGGAACAACACCGTCTCAGGCATTGTTCGGTTTTAAATTAATTGGGACCAATGATTCCTCTCTTTTGCTTACCACTCATGGCGAGGAACCTCATAATGACGACACACTAGAAACCATTCGAAATAAAATATCCGAACATATAGCTAAAAATCAGACCAATCAGAAAGAATCCTTTGACAAACATAGAAAGAAAGTTGTATACGCAGTAGGTGATCTAGTAAGAGTAGAAAGAGAGATCCCTTCCTGCGGGCAAAGTCGAAAACTTGTTCCCAAGCTTCGTGGTCCTTATCGCATCGTGACGGTATTGGACAATGATAGGTATATTATTGAAGATACCCCGTTATCTCGAAAGGGTAACCGTCCTTTTACCGGTACTTTTTCTGTAGACAAGATCCACCCATGGTTAGTGTTCAATAGAACCAATAACGAATCTGATGATGATGATAGTCTCTGCAATCAAGGAACTAATGTACCTGTTTGATTGTTGCAAAGATTTTAATAATCAAGTATAATCATAAATTTAAATGAGTATTCCGTTAATTGATTATTTATTAAAATTAGTTATGGCAGCTCTTGTAAATGAGTTTTGTTTAATTAGTCAAACCACTGAAAATATGTAGAGGTTTCAGTGGAATGACTTGGTAATGCTGAAGACATGAAGGGGCTTCAGTATTGCTTAGATTTAGTATTTGTCAAACCACTGGAAATATGTAGAGGTTTCAGTGGAATGACTTGGTAATGCTGAAGACATGAAGGGGCTTCAGTATTGCTTAGATTTAGTATTTGTCAAACCACTGGAAATATGTAGAGGTTTCAGTGGAATGACTTGGTAATGCTGAAGACATGAAGGGGCTTCAGTATTGCTTAGATTTAGTATTAGTCAAACCACTGGAAATATGTAGAGGTTTCAGTGGAATGACTTGGTAATGCTGAAGACATGAAGGGGCTTCAGTATTGCGTTGATTTAGTGTTAGTAGTTGGTCAAACCACTGAAAATATGTAGAGGTTTCACTGGAATGACTTAACAATTCCGAAGCCATGAAGGACCTTCTGTTATGATTTATTTTAAATAATATTAAATAACTATGTACTTGGTTTATGTATGTGAGATAATCGCTGTAACAAGGAAGGTTACAAAAGTATTATATTCATAGTGGAATAGACTGATATTGTATTAACCTGAACGATATGTTAGTAGATTGTGTATACTAGTAAATTAAGAGATTAAATCTTGCCCAAACCTATATTCACGGGACGTGAATTTGTCAGGAAAGGCCGACTGTTAGCTATTATTAATATTTAATATTGTCATAATTATTTGAGTATTCAGTATTAGTAGATTTCATATTTAATTTTGTAAAGTTGCCATGCACCCAAGGGAAGTGACAGTAAATAATTGTTTAGTAGTTAACTTGACTTTTGTCGGTAGACAGCAACTAGCTGTCAAACGGTACATTACTTGTCTATGGTCACTTGGGAGCATGGCAGTTGAGTTTGAGCACTCGTTGAGTGAAGACGTGCAAATTGTACCACAGATAAGTGTTATTAAATTAAAGCGATTATAAAGTTATACCGTGTTTGCATTCTTCCGCATCTGACTAGTGGATTAAAAGTGTAATTAAAACCAGTGGATTATACAAGTATCTGGCAAAAGTCTCCACTTGCCATTCTCAGACACGGTTGGTTGGTAACAAAGAAGTGACAAAGGTTGTTTGACCTAAATGATTTCTCACCTTCAGTCTAGCTTCAGCTTGACATCTCTCAAGGAAATCTTTCTGCTTGACAGGACCCATGACCAAGGCATAGTTCTCACTAGAAGGAATCTTTGATGCTGCTAATCTTATTTGTGAGAAGTCTACATCAGCGGTTAGGTCACACTTGCCAACATTCTCTAGTGGATCCACCACTTTGTGTTTGTGGAAAGCCTGGAAATTTTAAGATTTAATTATTATAAAAATATGAACTGTAAACAGTTCTAAATATAAAAACAACTACTGCTACGATAGAAAAAGTGAAAGACTGACTAAAAGTTTGCTGTGGAAGATTTGTAAAAGATCTACACTCAGAATCGGGTGAATGGCAATTTTTTAACTAAGGGCATATTCACTTGACGACATATTTTTGTTTGTCGCAGATACGCACGTTTAACGCAGTTTATACGACTTAGTTGCGCCTTGAAAAAACTTAAACACAACACATGAATTGAATAAACACTAAAATACTTTAAACACCCTGCATTGCATACCCTGAAAGTGTCTCCCTTTTCTCCTTCATGTCCATAATCCGCAATTAGGGCTATACCACCATACTGGTCTACCCTTGTAGCCAGTTGTCTTGCAAGACCCAATCCTCGGGCACTGATCTCAAGCTCAGTCCTGTCTCCAGAGTCTAATGGTGGCCTGATGAGGCTCTTTGATGAAGTAGTTGGTTCTGCCGTTATTCTGTAGTACAGTTTGTCTTGTCCATCTAAGTCTATTAAAAGTTCCCGCCAACCATTATCAGTTTTCTGGAAAGTGAGCCATAAAAATGGTTTTATTTATATTCTGAACCTTTTGATTATCATGAACCTGACTGACGGTGTCTCCATGAATAAAATGAGTGAGCATGACAATTGACGATTCAAGTTGTTCCTAATATAGTTTTTTCTTCTACTCAGCTAAAAAACTACAACATAACAGTGTTTTTACTGGATAATGAAATGTGGCCCCTTTGGGGGTGCTTTATTTTGATGACAATAATTGTATCATCTAATTGTCAGCCTGATTTCGGACTTTTGATTGCATATTTAATGCTCTTGTTTGACTAATTATATGTGCTTGTACCTACTGTGTGGCTGTCACAATAGTTTTATTCCAAAATAAAACACATAAAATCTTAAAAATGATTACTACTTACTTCAAACTTATGTATAGGTAGTACATCAAAAAACTCATGTGCTATGTACCATGAGAAATTTTCGGGAACTTTCTTCAGGTCATTGTACCAGTAAACTTTAATACCACTCACTGTTTCACCCTGGAAATTATAGAACAAATTAAGAACAAAATAAAAATTATGAGAGTCTGTTTCTTTATTGAAACATATTAAGCATTGTTAAGCAAAAAAACCTCAATGGATGAAAATTATAGTCCTGTGATAGGTTGAATGGATATTATCAACAACCAAGTCACAAAATTTTAACTTTGTACACAAAATTAACTTTTTTTTGCTTTAAATAGAAAAATATTGTATAAATATTATATTTATTCTGTATTGTTCAATGTTATTTCTTTTTTACTTTGTCTAATATCACTAATTAAGGCTTTCCATTGATTGATTGTATTAGATTAACAATAAGATTATGCCAACAATAATACTAAACTTACTTCATGGTGATGTGGCGATTCAAGACCTACATCTCGGTGTGATATACACAGTCTGTTAGCTTGCACTTGTTGCATTGTTGATGAGATTTCTACCAAGTGAAGACTTAAGTCTGGAGGCTTGTATCCAAGTCTATTGAGCACCTGGGTAGAAATACAATAACATTATGAGCAAAAGATTTTGGAATTACTGACAAATAGAATAAGCTTTAATTTATGTACATGAGAACTGTAACAAACTGATTTATAACATTACTTATTATTTCCAATTCAAACTGGTCTGACAAATCAGTCTGTTTTTGAAGATTTGAGTAGAATTTGAAAAGGTTGGCAGCAGGACATTTGGTCAGTGAGACAAATAAGCTTGAACAGTAAAGAACCTTGATAATTAAAAGGGGCACTGACTGTCGTACTGATTAATTAAAATAATATACAATAAATTATTTCCATCAGTAATAATGGCATGTAGTTACTGCTAATTAAAAAGATATAATCACTTACCCTTAAAATATCTAGCAACAATGTTGCATTACCAGGTCCAAGTTCAACGATCTGCAGTGGCTTTCCAATGCCCATTTTCTGAGTTTCGGCAAAGAACCATATCCCTAAAATCTCACCAAATAGTTGACTTATTTCAGGCGAAGTTATGAAGTCACCACCTTGTCCAATTACCTCCTTTTTCATATAATAGCCTTCAGTCGGATTGGACACAACAATATGCATGTATTCAGCCACAGTAATAGGACCGTTAAGCCTTATTTTTTCTTTAATTATTTCCATTAAGCTAGGAGCTGAACCCGGCGCAGGCATTTTCAAAGTTTTCGGGTCAGGACGTTTTATCACTTTGAAGCAATACCCCCTGCATATTGTTTGTTGTATCAGGAGTTTGTTGCACATCCTGAATATATGCCGGGAGTTCATTTTATTGGGAGAGAATTAAATGAAATGTTTAATTGCAAAGTGCAGAACTGCAGAGGTTAAAATTGTTTTGACACATTAATGACGGACACTCGGACAGAGGCTCAGCTGATTTTGTTTGAAAGTAAACTTGGCTTTTGGTGCTAAAATATTTGATCTTGAATTAAAATCATTGTAATGGTTTATTTTAGATGCTATTATGTTACAAACATATCAACTATCACTAATAACCCCATATATTTTAAAAATTGAATCAAAAACTTGATGAGATGAATGCGAATACCAAAATATCGGATAACATCGGTTTCTTTTAACTTCGATTTTCATCTCGAAATGTGTCATCTTCACTGTCAAACTGTCAATGTCAACTCAACTTCGCACAATGCGCCTGTATTCATTCAAGGAATAAAATAAATTATTAGGCAATTTGTTTAAAATTTAAAACAATTTCTTCAAAAGAATTCAAAAGTGTAAAATATTAATTTATTGGTATACTTTGAAAGTGCACATACACTGCACAGCAAAGGTTATGTTTTGGTCCACCACGTGAATTTTTTACCGACTAGTCCTCGCATTTTGCTTGTGTTTTTGCGAAAGTTTACCCGTTTATACTAAAGATGGGTCAAATGGATGATGAATTTTACTCAGGCGTTAACGACGCTAGAGCTAACAAAGAACTTGCAGCTGCAGAACGAAATGGCAGGATCATTGTCAGAAATATCCCTTTCAAAGCAACGAAGGAGGCTTTGAAAGAGCATTTCGCGAAGTATGGAACGGTGCAGGAAGTGAACTTGCTGAAGAAACCTGATGGGAAACTGGTTGGATGCAGCTTTGTGCATTTTGCTGATGTGGCTAGTGCAGAGAAGGCTATTGCTGCAACAAATAAGAAGCCTTTTCTCGGTAAGATTACAATTTCGTGTAGGGTTCAAAAGTTTTTGAATGAATAACATTGATAAATAAAATGATGGCTAAATAGTTTAAATCACTTTTTCATTTGGCAATTTCTGACTTATCTCAATGTTTTCCTTTTATAAGTGATGGCTAAGATGTCTTTAAAAGTATGTAATTATGAATTGAAAAAGTGTGGGACTCAAAAAGATTTTGTTTTTTTTTTCAGGTCGCCCCATTCTTGTGGCTTTTGCAGTATCTAAGAAAGCATATGTACAGAATATGGAAAACAAAAATGCACGACAGAGGTTTGACAGTGCTAATTCTGAAGATGACCACAAACCTTTTAAAAGTAAGTTAATTTTGTTACATTTATTATGCTATAAAGTGCTGATAAAAAAAGCAATGAATGTAAATTAACCTTCTTTTATTCCACAGAAGAAAAACCACAAAGCACAGAGAAGCAGGCAGAAGAAAAACAAAAGAAAGAGAGAGTGAACCGCAATGCCCGTCTCATCATCCGTAATGTGTCATTCAAAGCCACTGAAGAAACATTAAAAGAGCATTTTGCATCTTATGGTGATATACTAGAGGTGAAATTGCTAAAGAAACCGGATGGAAAACTAGTAGGATGTGCATTTGTACATTTCAAAAATGTTCCAATGGCTAAAAAAGCTTTGCTGAATACCAACATGAAACCATTCTTAGGTAAGTGTTTTTCTGTAAAAATTTCTGACAGAAAAGTTGAAAGTATTTGGTGCTATGGTGAAACAATGCCTTCAACAAGTAGCCTCATTTCAAAGTTAGAACAAGGCCACCCTTTTGCTCTTAGTCATCTAACTTTAACATTAAAGCATAAAACATTCCGAACATGGAATATTCTATTCCATTTTTCAAGCAATAGAGTAGATAATTGATTGCAGAATTTTAGAAATGTTGCTAAATTCTGTCATTTTAGACCCGCTGGTCTCTGCTTTTCAAGCAGGACTGTAACTTTAATTCCTTTAATTCTTGCAGGTCGTCCAATATCAGTAGATTGGGCAGTCGCTAAAAACAAGTACATGCAACACGTAGTCAACCAGCAACTGGAGATGGAAGAGAACATCAAGAAAGAAGAATCTGACAGTGATGATGATGATGACAAGCCTCCTTTGAATCTCACCGCTGAAGATGTCAAGGATGAGGTTAAGAGTGAGAGTGAGTTCTACTTTGAAAATTGATTGAATGCTAAACCAATTTAATTGTATTTTGGTACAAAGGTAGATCAACTTGGAGAAGGATAGGCAACTCTGCATAATCCTTGAAGGGGTAGAAATGAAGGATAAGGCCTGGATTAACCAAAACCAATCTCATTGCTTTAATGACTGTTCCACATTTGATTTTGATTATTCACACCTAAAAATTCTCCAGTCTGTTTAGCTTTGCCTCAGTAAAAACTCAGCTTTACCCAATATATTGTAGAAAATCTTCAACTGATTTCCCATTCTAGGTGATTCAGATGCGGATTCAGATGCTGAGTCTGATGAAGAAGGCAGTGATTCAGAGAGTGATGATGATGAAGATAAAAAAGATGATGTTAAAGCGGAATCTGATGAAGATGATGATGAAGAAGAAGAAAGTGAAGATGGAGAAGAAGATGACGAAGAGGATGTAGATGATGATAAACCAGAAGATGAAGTGAAGCCAGAATATCAACGGTTAGTACCTTTTTAAAGGTTTTTACCAAGGATTTAATATACATTGTCCCACAGTAGGAATTTCTCCTGTGTCGTGGGAGCATTTACAAACAACATCCTATTTTATTTTATACTGTTCGGGAAACTTACAGCTAGTTTTTACAATTTTCTTAATTAATGAATATTTGAGGGCCATTTACAAGTTTCCACAGATAACAAGCAGCAATCAAACGCAACGCGCCAATCGTGACTTTAATATATGTGTTGAAATATAGGCATAATCAATGATATTATAAATGAATAGATATGTTAAATACGCGACATTCTATCTTCAAAAACGGCACAGTAACGCACACATGAATAACTAAATATTGCAATATCACACTACATCACGATAAGTCGCTAAAGTACGATGGCATTGCAAGCGAAAAAGCGACAAATATAGTCAAGATTTGTCAATTGACCACATTTGAGCGCGTCACTTTCTGAGCGCATATAACGTATCTACACCTTTTTACTTATAATATCATTGGGCATAATCAATTGCTGCCTGTGATTCTAATTTAAAAACTTGGTTTCCAGCATAAAACTGAACGACGCAGAAGACGGCTGCACAGTGTTCATAACAAACATCCCATTTAGCGTGGACAACGATCAGCTGCGCGAGTTTGCGGAGCGAGTGGGACCTGTCAAGTACGCGTTGGTCTGTGTTGACAAGATGACTGAACACTCTAAAGGATCTGGCTTCGTTAAGTTTGCTGTGAGTATGCCAGAGCAAGAGCGTGATATTAGCCTTCTTAGAACCCGCGGTGGTGGACGCCCACGGCGTCGGACGTCGCAAGACGATCTCCGGCCACCGTAGGCGCGGGCATGCGGGCGGCGAGTAAAGGGCAACTCGCCGCCCGACCATGGACCATGCCCGGGTCGACGGCGCGTCGTGTTCCACGCGCGCCTCAAAGAGCGTCAGCATAATGACGAGGCCCCCTCTCAGAGGGCTAAAGCCTGCCGGGGTCGCGGGTCTTATACCATCACCGTGACCCCGGAACATAAAGGGCTATTGAAGGACACCGTGGATTTTAGTCAGTACAAGTCTGACAGTACCTCTTGCCCTGCCCGGGGTGGGAGGTCTCATTTGATGATCTTACCACGTAAAAAAAAAATAGAACCGATTTTGTCACCTTCAAAACCTAAGCAGTCCCAAAATTATCTGTGTGTGATCTGACATGATCTATTAGCATAATTAGTATTGCTAATTTGGTTTTAAAAGTCAAAAGTAAATGAGGATGGTGTTTTGTACCTGACAACTCTGAGAAGAATCAGCCGAAATAAACTCAGAGATCATGTCTAGACTTTAAAAGAGATGACTTTTAAAGTCTAGACATTATAAAGTTCAAATCTTACAAGGACCGCATGTGTCCGAGAGGGGGTATGTTGTTGTGAACCTTTATTTTTTTTCACATAAGTTGCAAGAGGTTGCCCTTCTATGGAACTCTTCATTATTCTCATGGTGGGTGTGTCTACAAACATTCAAACACGAAAGCAACCAGACACAGAACAGCTCCATTTCAGAATAGAATCAGCGACACGCAGCAGAGCCAACAAACATTTCAATTCAAGATTAATTTAGCACTCAACATACTAATTTATTTAACAGGACAAAGAACATGCAGATACTTTCCTATCCTTACCGGCAGACCAGCTCAGGCTGGAAGGTCAGACGCTGCAGGTGAAGCCAGCACTCAAGAGAGAGAACCTGCAGAAGGGGAACACCAAGGAGGCCAAAGACAATAGGAACTTGTACCTGGTTAAGGAAGGAGGTATGACATACATTATAGGTCTATACAACGACGATATATTAATTACTAGACTCCTAATAACAGGCGACCGATGTCTGTCAACAGATTAGGCAAAAAAGTCTTATATCCGTCTTATTTCGACCACTCCTGTGAGCCGTAAACATACCTTGAGACAGAACAGACCTTGAGTTAGCCAATTACAACGCAGTACCCCGTCCCCCTCGCTTACGTAGTACCTCAGCGAGACGAGAATACTTTTTGTTCCTTAGGTCGTGCATGCGGAGTCTAGTAATATATCGTCGTTGGGTCTATATGACCAATCATTTACAAATGTAATTTTTAGGGTTCCATACCGAATGTAAGACTCGGTTGTTCGTCTGTGTCTCTGTATGTCCAAGTGTCATTCTTCAGGCTGTATCTCACCATAATAGCTGGAAAGTAGAAATTTTCACACAGACCGGTCTTCTTCGGTTAAGCCGCGCTTGCCGAGGTTGGTCTGTGAATGTCATAACGAGTTTCCTCCGTGCCTCGGAAAGCACGTAAAGCCGTTGGTCCCGGCTGTCATTTATAGATCTTTGACAGTCGTTACTGCTAGTTAGAAGCTCTAAAGTCTGACAACCAGTTTTACCATGGGTATCGCATTACTCAGTTACTGGGTTGTGGTGGTCCGACAGGCAGTCCCTCCATGTAAAATACTGATATTCAGCTGCATGCGGTTCCAACTGGAACCCGACCCCAATGTAGTTGGGAAAAGGCTAGGCAGATGACAATGTCTGTTGTTTTGAGTTTATTATAGTTAGCTGTTAGATGGTAATGGGCTAGCGACTCAATTAAATTATGCCATATCTTTTTTTAAGACATCAGGCTTGGTTCCTGGCTATCATTTTTTTAACACCACAATGCAGTTTTAGTCTTCATTAAATCGGACGCGAGAGTCCTTTGAGTATGTTTCGATATACTGCATAGTTACGGGTTGAAAATTTCATCATGTAAAATAGGTGTACTAATATTATATGGTGTTTACAGTGGTAGTGGCCGGTACTAAGGCAGCGGTGGGCGTCTCGGCGTCCGACATGGCCAAGCGACTAGCGTTAGAGCGCAGCAAGACACAGATGTTGAAGAATCTTAACAGGTAAGTTTAATTTTTACTGCGTTGGTACTATAAAATGTTACTGATTTAAAAGACTAGACAACTGTTACATTTTTACGTCGGTTATTCGGACTACACGTAAGGTATGCGAGGTTATACTTAATTCGTAGCATGGAATATTTTATTCTATTACTCAAGCAATAGAGTTTAATCGTTATAGAATTTTTTTTTTTATTAGCAACGTTTACAAATCGGGGATTTTAGACCCCTAAGTTGCACTCTAGTCCACACACATAAAGACCAAGCCCATATTTATGCAAAATAACCAATGTGCTTTTTTTTCAGATTCGTCTCACGATACCGTTTAGTAGTATCGAACCTGCCGGCGCACTTTGACGACGCGAAGTTGCGTCGTGTGTGCGTCACAGCCGCGGACAAGCGAGCCACCGTCACAGAGTGCCGCGTCATGAGAGACCTCAGAACTCCTCCCGGGAGTGACGGGAAGCATCCGTGAGTCATTTAAGCGTTGCTTTGAAAAACGTTACCCCACACTACGAATTCCTCCTGTATCGTGGGACGCACCCACGATACAGGAGGAACCAGATTAAAAACAGAAACTCACACAAAAACCCAGACCCGCAACAACTTTAGGCTGTAGGTCATACAAATATTTGTTCCGTACGGGGATCGAACCCGCGACACCCTGCAAAGCAGTCGATGGCTGAACTTAAAACGCTACGTTTTGTTTCGAACACGGAGATTTTATAAACTAAGCCCCCGACGCAAGAAGAGTGGTTATCTAGGTTTAAGTCGTCTATCTGTGGCATCGTAGCTCCTAAGAGAATGAACAGATTACGAAGAAGGCTTTTTTGTTTGAAAGCTGACTTCATTTAAATACTTCTTAGCCATTAGCTATATTTTATAAAGTTCTAAGTTTTTTTTTTGTTGCAGATCAAAAGGCTACGGTTTCGTAATGTTCACAAGACATGAGGATGCTCTGGCTTGTCTACGTAAACTGAACAACAATCCAGATATATTTGATAAAAACAATGTAAGTAAATAACATTTCTCAAAAACCATTTTAAGTTACGTTGAGCCAAATTATGATTAAAAAAAAAAGATAGACGTTATACAACTATAATAGCGAATCGAATGCCTCGGGGCATTTATATTAAACTTTCTATTATATAAAAGTTATCTATTCATTTATATTAAAGTTTTTATATGTTACATAGGCAGTCCATGTGTCACAACTGTACAAACTGAAACTAAGTGAATACATATCGATACAGTTCATATTTATCTGTATTAACAAATCAATTGCACGGTTCATCCCACAGAGGCCCATCGTCTCATTCTCAATAGAAGACCGAACAGCGTTGAACGCAAGAAAGAAAAGGTTAGAGAAATCCATAGCCAACAACCCTCTAGCTAACCAAAATGGCGGAGACAACACAAATACAGGCAAGAAAAACAGGAAACGGAAGCCAGAAACAGCACCAGACGAAAGTTACGCAAAGAGACGGAAATTTGGCCAACTTAATAAGTTCAACAAGAATGATAATCAAGAAGGAGGTTCAAGTAATTTTAATCAAAATGAAGGAGGTAACAGATTCAATAAGAATAATCAAGGTCAAAATAGATTTAACAATAAAAATAACCAAAACCAAGGTAACGACAGATTTAATAACGATAACCAAGGACAAGACAGATTTAACAGAAATAACAACAGAAACCAAGGAGGTCCCAATAATAACAGATTTAATAATAATAAGAATAAAGGGCCTCGTAGAAATGAACCGGGACAGTTCGCAAGAAAACCAAGAGACTTCGAATATGGTGAATTCACAGGTTTGACAGCTAAAGAAGGTACACAACACAAAATGAGAAGCAACCATAAACTAAAGGCACAGGCTGAAATCCATAGACAAACTGTCAAAACGGAGAAGAAACAGAGTAAGAGAGCCCAGAGATTAAAAATGGCGGCGAAGGAGAGGATAAAGTTGCCAAAACAGCCAATTAATAAGAACCCTAATAAGAAGAGGAATAAGAACCATAATCGGTCAAAGTTTGATCGTTTGCTTTAATTTATAAGTGTATTGCAGGATTACATTGTTGTAAATAATTTTAGGCGAATTATATTTTTTTTGCTCTTCAAATATTGTATTTTTTAACCAGACCATCCCATATACTAGCTTTTAGCGGCAACTACACTCGCCACAAGTAATAAAAAAACTTAAACAGCCAGCATTTAAGTACATTTTTTTATTATTTTGTATTCAAAAAGCTTATAAAATAAGAAAAAATACCATTAGTTAACAAAAGCGTTCCTTACTTTAATTATGCATGCCCTATATTATTATATTTTAATTATTTTCTTAAGTAGTCATGAAAAACAATCGTTTCCCTGACACTGGCTTAGCCCCAATCATGGTTATTTTGTTAACGCAAAGATTTCGTCACTATTATGTCGAAAAATGTCGCCTTAACTTTTCAACTATTGAGCGAGATAATCTGAGATTTGGCGACAAAATCCCACAACATAGAGACAAAATGTTTGTGTTATAAAAAATAAGAAGCTTGATTGCATGATGTGAGAGACATAAAACAATCAGATCTTAGGTAAATACACAACTGATAAAATTATAATGACTTCAAATAAATGCTATTATTATGTACTTGAACCAACTTGTCGCTCACCCAGAGTCTGTGTCATTCTAGTTCTTCTTAATTTATGTTTTAATGCGTTAAAAACAAGGTTTTCATTCTTTTTTTATTTACGTAAATTACTCTGAAAAAGGCGCAATGGAAAACTTTTTATTTCTTGAAAAGGTAATTTTTTATTGAATATTGTGATTGATGTGCACGCGTAGCATGGCATCGTAGAAAGGGTTGTTTTGACCGTCTAATCAAGCTTATGTTCAAAATGTAGAAATTAAACGTTTATATTCTTCAGTCATCTACTTACCATACAAAAAACAGTCGAATTGTATAGTAGAACCATGACATTCATAAAAAAGTCTACTCTAGTTAGAATATAAAAATGTCGGAAAAAGGTCGTGCTATGCATGTAGGCAACCTCTAATTATAATAAATGCATAATTCGACTTATTTGAATAAACTAACAAACCCTAACACCGACTTATTTTGTCAACATTAGTGTACCTACTGTTCGCCATCCCTTGAGATTCTGGTTTCTCTGGTGTTGCTTTGGTCTGTTATTATTGCGGTAAGGTGGAACCATAGACCTCCCTATATTATGGGCGGTACGGTCGTTGCCACCGCCTTTAGAAATAGTACCTTTATGAGGACACCCTCGACTTTTACAATTATATAACGCTATATTCTTACAACTATGTAGTAACTCCTTGCCCCCCACTTCTACTGGTTCACTATAACTTGTTCTTCAACAGTCCGCATTCGTCCAGATGTGAGTACAGCGCTTGTTTGTACTCCACAGGATGTTTGATGTAGTGGAGCACGTGAGGGGAACTGTCCCAGCATTTGAAGTTGCACTGTGGATAAATGTTAGCAGAATTAGTCGGTATGGGAAACTCTGTTGATGACGTCGTCGTCGTCGTCAAGTGTTTTACTGATATCTCAGGGTCAGCGTGGTCGGAATAGAACCGACCCAAACCTAATTCAGCGATGATATGGAACCGACTAAAAGCCAAAAGAGTAGGTAGTAAGAAATAATTATAGCGTTTTTTATCGTGGTAAAATCATCAACTGAGTCCTCTAACCCAGGGCAGGATGGGACGGACTCTAAGACTTGTACTGACTAAAATCTACAGTGATCCTGCAATAACCCCTTAAGTTCACGGTTACCTTATGAGGCAGTCCCGCGACCCTGGCAGAGAATTGGAGGGTAAATTGGGTGTATCAAATAGTAAACCCCGAAAAAGTACTTTACCTTGATTCCTCTGCTAACCCAGGAGTCATGCTTGGATCTGCTCCTCTTCTCAGCGCCCACCAGGTCAGTCTTGGACACGAGGAATAATCCTGGGGCTCTACAAGGGTTCTCGTGGAATACTTCGGTTGCCTTCATGTAGTGCTTCGTCGCTACGTTGTGGAAGACTTTCATATGGGTTCTGGGGGATGAAAAAATTATGTTGAATCATGCCTGTTGTCTCTGATGTGGTTTAATGCACTGAAGCGCATAGGTTGTCTTCTATACGGAACAACGTAGTTATCTGTAGCTAGTATAGAATAAATGATCATCGGAAAATTGTGCTGTTTCTATACAAGTTACTTGATGCATTTGCATTCATATTCAATTCTACTCAATTAAGCATCGTTTCCTTTCATTAAGATAAACTCTTTGACAAGTATAAAAATATCGTTTAGCTTATCCTGGTATTCTTATCACATTTCCTTTATAAAAAGACCTTTTTAAACGAAGTGTCGCCATTATTGCATTTGCGAAAAAATAATTGCGAGGCAAATAAATTACCTCTCCTTTCTTTTTTTTTGTAAGAAGGCTCGGCTCGCTCAAGGCTTTGTTTGCTGTATACACGGTACTTACTTGATATAACTCCTGAACAGTTCTTGCATGAACTTATTTCGCGGGAATACAGCACTGGGGAATCCTACGGGGATCTCATGTATGTCCGCACCAGAATCCCAGATTTGAGATGCTACGCGATCTAATACTGGCTGGAATCTGGGGATAAACGACATATTATTATGACTAGAAAATTTGGCAAAAAAACTGTGTCAAATGGAAATGAATCCCTTTGAAAAGTGCTTCCTTCTTTAACCTTTAGACGCCCAATGCTTAGTGTAGGTCTCTTCTAAATCCGGTCACTTGAGGCGGTTTTATGGTAAAAACAAGAATGTTGAAGAGCGGGGGTTATATATACCGTAGAAAAGATGGAAGATAGGTATGGAAGGTGTTGGAGTGGAGACCAAGGACGCGGAAGACGTATGTGAGACGACTGGCTAGACGGACGATTTCATTAAAGTGGTCGGAGGAAACCGAATAACTATGACACGACGAAACCGTCAAAAGTGGTAAGGCACTTTAGTACTTATAAACTTGGCCACTATAATGTCCTTACAGCTGAGATACATGTCTCATCTCGGCGAGGGATGACGGCTGTGAGAAACCACGCGCGCCCAGTGCGCATTGGTTAATGCTACACACTATTTCGACAGTTTTGTTCCAGGACGTACTGATTTCCTAACGATTGTTGAATATTGATTATCTGTTTGCTGTCTCCATGTATTCACATATTTAACACTGTGACAGTTGTCAATGTCATTTTTGACTTTGACGTTTTTTTATTCACTGTTCATTGTCTGTGATGTCATCTTTTGCTCTCCGTTGTGATGTGTAATTACCAATTAATTAATTTATATGTATTCCGACAATCATAAGATTTTCTGCAACATATTTTGATAAATATATTGAGGAATCACCGTGCAACTGATCTGGCCTTGTTATTTACGATCGCCGAAACCCTTCTCCACGCAAGGCGCACTCCAACAGGTTATGGGCCCAGAATTGAAGGTTAGAAATTTTGCTATAATTTTACAACTGAAAAACAAGAAGGGTTTCATCAAGAAGGCGATTTATAATGGGCGATAATGATTCCTCAAAAACACCTGGAATATCACACATTGAAAAATTATCAGGTGTGGCAAATTATTCGACGTGGAAATTCTGTATGCGGATGGTATTGGTACTAGAAAATCTGTGGGATGCTGTAACAGGGGACGACACGGATCCCGGGCATGTTCAGAAAGCGTTGGCCCGTATATGTCTAAGCATTCACAGTAGCTTGTTGCAGAATGTGCGGGATGCAAAGACTGCTAAGGAAGCATGGGATAAACTATCCCAAATTTATGAAGATAAGGGGCTCTATAGACGAATTTTACTACTGAGAAAACTTTACCGCACAAATTACTCTGAATTCTCCAACATGAGTGAGTACATTAATGGTATTATGACCCTATCACAACAGCTCGCGGATATAGGAAAAAAGATAGAGGACTGCGAACTGGCGGAAATTCTCCTTAGTGGCCTGCCTTCTGAGTTTGATGTGCTTGTGTCGGGTCTGGAGACAGCAAACATAAGCAATACACTATCAAGTGAACTGGTGCGGACTCGATTATTACAGGAGGATCATAGAAGGAATTGCAATGACACTTCTAATCCAGTATCGAGTACGGCCTATGCAGCAAATAAGAAGATAAAAGTTTGTCACTATTGCAAAAAAACGGGACACATCAAGGCTAGATGTTTTAAATTGAAAAAGGACAGAGAGGCCAAGAAAGGTGAGGAACAGAAGACTTTACTGACGACTGCAACTGCAATGTCTGTGCGTCATCATGAGTGGATTGTGGACTCTGGCTGTTCGATGCATATGAGTAACAACAGTGAAAATTTTATGAACTTAGTGCAAACTAAAAGTAAGGTGTGCGTTGCTAATAGTGATCAAGTGGATAGTGTTGGTAAAGGAACTTTACAGATTTTATTGGATAATAACCATAAAATTGTAGATAATGCTTTGCTTGTCCCAGAGTTAACGTCCAATTTATTGTCTGTTAGTAAATTATGTGATCAAGGTTACAATGTAATATTTAATGATACAGGTTGTCACATTTATGAAAATTGTAAAATAATGGGAAAAAGTGTAGGTCATGCCACCAACTCCAATGGTATTTATAAACTTGATTTCATCTCGTGTAATAAGGTCTCGCACGTGGAGCATTCTTCAGCTTCTCTGGAGGCAGTTCAGAGAGATCAGAGTGCAATGGTAGCAGCAGTGCCAGCTACTATCTGGCATAAGAGGCTTGGTCATTTAAGTTATGGTGGGATGCGTGTTCTGCGGAACAAAAACATTGTCAAGTTTCAGGAACAGAAGCTCGGGGAGTGCATCGGTTGCCTGCAGGGGAAGCAGGTGGCCATGTCATTTCCCAAGTGTGTTGCGAAACGTGCCACGTCTCCGCTTGAACTCGTCCATACCGATGTATGTGGACCCATGCCTGTGTGCAGTTATGGTGGTGCAAGATACCTTCTCACATTCACCGATGATTACAGTAGAATGAGTTGGGGCTATTTACTTCGGCACAAGAGTGAGGTAATGAAACAATTTATTTATTTTAAATCTCTTGTTGAAAAACAATGTGGTTTTCCCATTAAGTGTTTAAGATCAGATGGAGGTGGTGAATATTGTGGCAATATTTTCACGGAATATTTAAAGGCTGAGGGGATTGTACACCAGATCACTGTGCCGTATTGCCCTCAACAGAATGGAGTGGCAGAGCGGCTAAATAGAACAGTGATGGAAAAGGTCCGGTGTATGTTAATGGATTCAGGCCTAAGCAATGAGTTTTGGGGGGAAGCAGCAATGACTGCATTGTATTTAAAAAACAGATGTCCCACTAGTGCTTTGGCTGGATCGTGTCCCAAGCAGGTATGGTCTAGGTCAGGTTCCAATGTTGAACTGAACCATCTGCGAGTATTTGGCTGTGTGGCCTTCTCGCTTATACCTGAGAGCAAGCGTAATAAATTAGACCCCAGATCTGATCTTTATATTTTCGTTGGTTATTGTGACACGACAAAAGGATACAGACTAGTTAAACCCACAGAACCTAAGCGGATAATCTTTTCAAGAAATGTAGTATTTTTGGAAAATAAATTTTGGAAAGATTTGAGCAATGATTCTCATGAGCAAAAGGAGAGCTTAGATAAATATTTTTTATATGAATCTAATAATTCTAATATGAATGGAATAAATATGAATAATTCTAATATGAATGGAATAAATATTGGTAATTCTAATATGAATGGTATAAATATGAATGATTCTAACATGAATGGAATAAATATGAATAATTCTAATATGAATGGAATAAATATTGGTAATTCTAATATGAATGGTATAAATATGAATGATTCTAATATGAATGGAATAAATATTAATAATTCTAATATAAATGATAACTCTGATAATAATCAAAATGTTTCTGTAACTGCAGATGGCACTGTAGATGAGGGCGATTTAACAGGTCCTGGCAGCACTGATCTTTCCTGGTCCAGCGCTGAGCAGCCTCTGTCCAGCCCAGAACCAGAAGTTCCAGTGGTTTCTTTTGAAAGGCCTGTACGGAGCACTCGCGGTAAGATGCCTGATAGGTATCAGGACTTCGACCTCTCTATGATGGTACAGGAGGTAAGTGAACCTTATTCTTACAGTGAAGCTATGTCATCACCATGCTATAAGGACTGGCATAATGCCATGGAAAAGGAACATGAAGCTCTTATGTCCAACAAAGTTTGGAAATTAGTTCCTAGGCCTGAAAATACAAATATTATTAAATGTAAGTGGGTTTATAGAATGAAATGTGACCATGTAGGTAATAGCAGATACAAAGCCCGTCTTGTTGCACGCGGTTTTTCACAGCAATATGGAGTGGACTATGATGACACTTTTTCCCCGGTTGTACGTCATAGTACTATGCGTTTGTTGTTTGCTATAGCTACAGAATATAATTTAAATATTGACCACTTTGATGTTGATACTGCTTTTTTAAATAGTGACCTGAAAGAGAGTATATACATGGAACAACCAGAAGGCTTTAATGATGGTAGTAACAAAGTATGTTTATTGTTGAAAAGCATTTATGGGCTTAAACAAGCCAGTAGAGCATGGAATTTGAAAGTAAATCAAGTATTGTTGGAAAATGGTTTTATGCAATCAAAATGTGAACCTTGTATCTATATTAAGAAAGAAGATAAATGTTTAACAATAGTTGCCCTGTATGTGGATGATTTCTATGTTTTTGGAAATAATGTTGAAGCCACAAAAACTTTGTATAATCTGTTAGAGTCTAAATTTAATGTTAAAAATTTGGGAGCTCTACAGATTTGCTTAGGTATGAAAGTTACCAGAGATAGGAATAAGGGCATGCTTAAACTGGATCAGTCTGAGTACATCAAAAGATTATTGTGTAAGTTTGGGATGGAAAATTGTAGGCCTGTTTCCACCCCAATGATAGTAAATGATAAATTGAATAAACCTGAGCCTGATCAGCTTCTTAGTAATGATGTTTATAAATATAGAGAGCTTTTAGGCTCACTTATGTACTTGGCAGTATGTACTCGGCCTGACATATCATTTGCGTGTAGCCAGTTGAGTCAATATAATCATGGTTTTGGTAAAGAACATTGGCTTGCTGCCAAGAGAATCCTCAGGTATTTAGCAGGGACATTGAATCATGGCCTATGCTTTTATAGAAGCTCTGATTTATATGTTACTGCCTATGCTGATGCAGACTGGGCCAACGATGTGCTAGACCGTAAGTCTTACACTGGCTATGTGATAAAATTAGGTAAAAATAACATCAATTGGGAATCAAGGAAACAGAGATGCGTTGCCCTTTCCAGTACAGAGGCGGAATATTTAGCGATAACTGATGTCATGAAAGATTTATGTTTTCTGAAAAATTTTTTGTTTGAAATTCTATGTAAGGATATCGACGTTATTTTATATAATGACAATCAAAGCGCCCATAAATTATTAGAAGCTAAGGAATATTGTCACAAGAAAACAAAACATATAGATTTGAAATATCATTTTATTAAGGATTTGGTTCAGAAGGGGTTTGCCAAGGTGAAATATTTGCCTAGTAATGACATGATTGCTGACGTACTAACTAAGCCGCTGGGTTCGACTAAGCATAAAGAATTTGTAAACAGGATGAATGTTAATTAAGGTTTTGTTGTAATGTTCATTGGATTGTAATGTTATTTGGATTGTAATGTTAATTGAGATTTTATGTTCTGTTTGCATGTTAATTTGCATTGTGCATGTATACATTGCATAGCTTAAGACAATATGTGAATAAGGGGAAGTGTTGAATATTGATTATCTGTTTGCTGTCTCCATGTATTCACATATTTAACACTGTGACAGTTGTCAATGTCATTTTTGACTTTGACGTTTTTTTATTCACTGTTCATTGTCTGTGATGTCATCTTTTGCTCTCCGTTGTGATGTGTAATTACCAATTAATTAATTTATATGTATTCCGACAATCATAAGATTTTCTGCAACATATTTTGATAAATATATTGAGGAATCACCGTGCAACTGATCTGGCCTTGTTATTTACGATCGCCGAAACCCTTCTCCACGCAAGGCGCACTCCAACAACGATATTTCCTTTCACCGTTTAAAGAGCAGTTCTGATGAAATAAATTACACAAAGCAGTGGAATACTTACTGCTTCTTATCTTTCACCGCGTGCACTAAAAGCTCCGCCCACACGTACGCGCCGACGGAGAATCCGTGAACCACCAGTGGATTCTGACTGTTTACTTCCATGAACTTCAACAATTTCTTCGCTATAACCTGAAACGTACATGGCTTGATATATTGACGTCGAAAATACAACCTTATCGCGTCCATCACTCGTTATTTGGAACAACTTCTACTGTGGGATCAATGTGGTGCGCATTGATGTTACAAGTTGTATCAAAATATTACAGATTGTATCATGTTAAGTTGCGCACTGTAGTTGTAGTTAATCTGTCCCTGACGATGTAATGCTCAAAACTGTTACATTACAGGTTGCAAACCTGTGTTGCACACTGTAATGCTCGGTTCTACTCCGTTAATGATGTAATTCTCTTCTGCAACGTTACATTACAGGATGCTCGCGGTGAGAGACCACCCTGAAGGTGCCTCCTGGAACATTCGCGGGTAATGTAACATTACAGATTCGACTTGAGCATTCCATTACAATACTAGGTCTCAGACTGGCGAGCATTTACGTGTCATGTAACGTATGCGACCTGAAAGACTTTAATCACAAGTGGAGCGAATTAATTTTACAAATTGTATCAATGTTACGGCTAATACCCGAAGTGCGGTTACACTTAGTTTTAAAACTAGGTGTAACCGACCACATGCGGTTAAACCTTCACGGGAGCAATTCGACGGAGCCCCGCTTCGCGGTGCTCCTAAGTCCTACTACTGGTTGGTTTAAAAACAAAATAACCACGAAGAGCCTATTCCAACATAAATTGTCCGAGTCGGAGTGCCAGCAAGTCCCGAAGCTGCACCTAGTTCTAACCGAAGATAAGTAGGATATACCTAGGTTTAACAGCATGTGGTCGGTTGCAATAAGTTTTAGCCGGTTAAAACTAGGTGTAACCGCACTTCGGGTATTAGCCGTAATATAAACACAAGGTAGTGCTCGATTTTTCTTCCTCGCTGATGTGATTCTCGGATCTGTAACGATACATTACAAGCGAATGCTTGCGGTAAGATTCCACTCTAAGAAAAAGTAGTGATTTAAACCAACCTGGGATCCACTGACTGGCCACATCAGCTGCCAAGGAGAACAAGACACGGAGACCACGTCAAACCCATGGTCTAAGTACAGCTTAGCGTATTTGTCGACATGGGTCGGCTTAGCCATCATCCAGTTCATTAGTATGCATAACGGCTTGTCTATGTTCTCATTGAGTCTGAAAAAAGAAGTTATGTAAACAAGAAATAAACAATAGATGTTTTCCGTTTTATTGCAATCTTTTGTAAGAATTATGTTTTTTTTTTAAATAAATATATAAGAATGGAATTAAATTAACAGTGTGAACGTAAAGAATAGGTAGTTACAGACGCCAGCACATCAACCTACCTCAATCTGTCAAACTTTAATAGATTTTCAACCTTATTATTTTAAATTTGACAAATTCGGGTAGGTTGACCTGCTAGCGTCTACAAAATGTTAAATAATTAAATATATGAAGTGGGTGGATAGATATTTTTTAATCAAGATTTTAAAACAGTTTGTAAGTAGGTACCTATTTATTTTCTTGCGATCAAAATAGAAAAAGGAAACACTTACTTCATGGTACCAGGATCCGCTTTTAACTTGACTTTATCATTGCTGATGTAAACCATGTTTGGGTGAATAGTCTGCGTGTGCGCACCGCGATTGACGCCTACTGTAGTCATGGGGACGCACGACAATAGCGGACGAGAACCTGCCTGCAAATAAAAGAGTTTTCTGTAGGTTTTTTTTTCACGTACCTACCCCTACCCCTATTTTTCCTGTATCGTGGTTTTAATTATAGAATTTCTTCTATAGCGTGGGTCCGTTTACAAACATAGAAACACATATACAGAAACATCCAGACCAGGAACAACTACTTGTGTGGGTCTTACACATATTTATTCCGTGCGGACCCGTCATACGCTGCGAAGCAGTCCATCGGCCAGTCTCTGTGCCAACCCTGCCGGCACATAATATAATCAGTTGAAGTCATAAAATTACGGATATCCGCTGAATGCGAGTAGAGGACCAATCGATATGGTGTTGCTGGGGAGTAGGGGATCTGAACGTTCGATAAATCGGTCACGCTGAGGAGGTATTCTACCCACGAAGGGCACCCGCTGACAATGGCACCTGAGCTACTTGACAGGAACCTTATGTGGAAGAGATAAGCTCTTCCACATAACGTTCCTTTCAAAATTTTTCGCAGGTGCCAGGTGCCCTATGTGGAATACCTCACGCTGAGAACCTCAAAGAAATAAAACTGGTTTGCTTTCCTTTTTTGAATAAAATAATTGGGGATCGTTGACACAAAAATGTTTTGGTATGGTTGCAACTATTAGTGTTACTTAGACCCGTGACCTGTCCTAGATTTAATTAACGGTTCACTTTACAGTCGGGTAAAGATAGGGCAGCAGGATGGTATTAGTAGTTATAATAGCCACCCCACATTGGAAGGAGGAATTTAGAAGGGTAAAATAAATTGATCCTCTGACAAAACGCGCCCCTTTCTGCAACAGATGGTCGATATTCAGTAATATAGGACCCGCATATATGATACAAGATACGAGTATCTACGATTAATCAACTAAGCTTTACTTATTTTTGGGTACTCGAGCCGTAACTATAGCAATATATGCGCCCAGTGCAAGCTTCTTCAAATACGCCCTAAGGCTTTACCACGAGCTCTTAACTCGATCCAGTTTAGGTTGTGGGAAAGAGACAGAGCTATACAAGGCACCTAGCGCCATCTCTTTCCCACAGCCTAAAGACTCACGCTTTAAGAGTTCATGGTAAGCCATCTGGTCTGGGCATTTCTGTGCCCGTCCATGGTTTGCGCCCTGTGCCTGGGCACCACGGGCACATCGCGATTTTTCGCACTGATTTTACTTTTGGATATTAGGCCTTTCCTAAGCTGCGGATACGCCTTCTAGGTTTAGGGTATTATGACAAATTTAACGTCGTTGAGAGATCTTCAATGGATATTCGGATAGATAAGACAACAGCATAACTAGAGGAGTAAAATGAATTTACTTACATGATTACAACAAATTAATCTTTTTCCGTGATTAGCGGCGAAGCAAACTGCAGTCCGCAACCGAAACGCCTCCATAACGACCCGCGAACTACGAATTTTAAACAAAACATTGTAATTTAAAGTACACAAATATTTTGTTGTTATGTAATAAAAAAAGAACCTCCTCCTTTTTTTTCGTCGGTTAATAAGAGTATACAAGTTGCATGAAATTCAGTTTATGCACGTTTTAATGTACAGCGGAACTTCGCACAGCTCAGGATGAGTATCAATAAAATATTTAATTAGATGTAATAATTAATTGGTAAAAACCAATAAAGTTAAATCGCCGCCGTTTTTAGTCACAATAAAATCGATTATTTATCTTCCTCATCAATGTAAGCACTCATTGTTGTAGACTAGACGCACCAAATCATCAAATATTTTCAGTTTCAAATGACATGTTTTCAAAATGAATGTAGGTAACTACTTACAGTGGAAACTAGAATTTAGGTCAATTAGATTGTAATTGTGAGCCAGTAGCGTTCGAACTGGCTTCAAAACTGGAGTTTGTTTCATTGGCACATAATAGTTGGTAAATAGATGATTTATGAACAATGCAACAATTCCTTTCGTACATTTTATAACGTAAAGTTAGTGTAAGTATGACCCAAAGACTCCCAGGGTCGCGGGACTGTCTTAACAAGCAACCATAACCCTGGAACGTAAAGGGCTATTGATGGAATACCGTGGCCTTAGTCAGGGCCGGTCCTAGGGCGGTGCGAGCGGTGCGACCGCACCGGGCGCCTTCTAAGGGGGGGCGCCAAAATGATCCAAAACTTGAAACAAAAGACGCTCGATCTAACACGCGAGTCACGCCGCAACCGCGCCTCTAGGCTGTGTATAAGGTTGCTACCGCGCCGCCACCGCGCCTCTAGGCTGTGTATAAGGTTGCTACCGCGCCGCCACCGCGCCTCTAGGCTGTGTATACGGTCGCTACCGCGCCGCCCCCGGCCCCGCGCCTCTAGGCTGTGTATAAGGTCGCTACCGCGCCGCCACCGCGCCTCTAGGCTGTGTATAAGGTCGCTACCGCGCCGCCACCGCGCCTCTAGGCTGTGTATAAGGTCGCTACCGCGCCGCCACCGCGCCTCTAGGCTGTGTTTATGGTCGCTACCGCGCCGCCACCGCGCCTCTAGGCTGTGTATAAGGTCGCTACCGCGCCGCCACCGCGCCTCTAGGCTGTGTATAAGGTCGCTACAGCGCCGCCACCACGTCTCAAGGCTGTGTTTACGGTCGTTACCGCACCGCCACCGTGTCTCTCGCGGCCGCAGATGTCCGGCGCTGATTTTATTTTTTGTGGATAGTGAATGACCCTAGCTATCATATACTCACGACATACACCAAACATATTAGTACAATTGAAGAAAAAAAATAAAACGTGATTCTCTCCATACCAAAAAAATCTAAATATTTTTTTTTCAGACAATCTATCAACTTTAGAAGAAATTTCACAAGAGTAAAAGTTGTCAGGAATATCATGAAGAATCACATAAAAAAAAATCGCATCGATATTGGAACTTTGTTGCCTATGTCCACTAATTTTCGATATGGGACCTGCACTGTGCGCCACCGCGCCTCTAGGCTGCGTATACGGTGGGTCAGCGGCGCGTTGTGTTCCACGCGCGTCTCAAAGAGCGTCAGCATGATGACGGGGCGCCCCTCTAGAGGGCCGAAGCCTGCCGGGGTCGCGGGACTTATTTCATTACCGTGACCCCGGAACATAAAGGGCTATTGAAGGACACCGCGGATTTTAGTCAGTACAAGTCTGACAGTAAGGGTGGGAGGACTCATTTGATGATTTTACCACAATAAAAAAAGGCTGTGTACACGGTCGTTACCGCTCCGTCACCGCGCCTCTGAAAAAAATCTAGGAAAGTAGCTATTGAAAGTTATTTTTATATTATTGCTAAATAATCATTAAAGATTAGGTAATGTCATGTGAAAAGAATAAAATAATAAAAGCTGACAATTATTAAAATTATTTTTCAGTTGTGGTGGATAACTGAAAAATAATTTACCACCAACCCATTGCTTTTTCTGGTTGAAAATTAATACTGCTTAAAGATTATTTTTTTAGAGGGGCGCCATTTTTAGTCCTCGCACCGGTTGAAAATGTTAGTAGGACCGGCACTGGCCTTAGTCAGTACAAATCTGACAGTCCCTGCTGTTCCACCAGGCAGTAGGACTCATTTGATGATTTTATCAAGATAATAAAAAAAGCATGGATATGCGTTTTTTTACTGACTCCTGATGGGATTATCAGTTGAATAAATGTACTGATTTCCAGACAGAGATAATTATACGAAAGATAATTAGTCTTGTAATTTAATGAAAATATTGTTGCATATATGTATTTACGTAAACTCAATAGTTTCGACAAAGTTGTAGAATTCACTTTCATTAAAGTTGTAAGAGATGTCTGATAACGAAAATGATAAGCTGTTATCAATTGTTTACATCATGCATAAACAAACTATTAGGCCATGAACAGGTAGGTAAACAAACGAAAAAGCTATTACTTATGATCATTAAGCTCATATATTGAATGTATATTATGTACTTTCTCTAACCTTTGTACCGTACAAAACAGAAGTAGATTAACAAACAGAATGCATAATTTTTGTATAGAAACTACAAAACACAATACAACATACCTTCAATCCAGCACAATTTAAAACACTTTTACGTACAAAATATCACAGAAAAACATTCGTAGATTCCAAAATAGTATTAAATGTCACTTATTTATACAAAACGTTGACCCGAAAGTGTGTCAATGACCTTTTGTACGCGTGCGTGCGTCGCGGACGGGCGCCGCATTTGAACTGACGCGGCGCCGCCGAAATCAGCTCAAGGATACTTATTGAGGAAGCTGAATATCTAAAATTGCCCCCAGTTAAGAAGCGGTCACAATCATATCGATGGGGATTGAATTGAGCTGATCGGAGACTCAGACACAGAATACTTTATGTTCTTGCAATAAGCGAAAAAGACGCAATGTTTGGTACGGACGCGATACCGCGTCTGACTAAACGTTTTTATTGTAGGTACAGGTTTAGGTACTGGTGACAGTTTTTTTTCCAACCAGAACTCTTATCACAAGATTTCAGTATTTTATAACTATTTACGGCGTGTATGGCAAATGACAAAAGCACCTCTAGTGTCCGGACGAGGATACATATTTTTTCAAATTAACGTTAATTTTCCCATTTCAATTACCTCACAAAAACATGAAAAGTCCTACTGCCATACCTCTGTTCTCCTACTTAGACAAGTGGCAAACGATAGTTCCCGTTTAAAAATGTGAAGTCAATTAGACTCTGCGGTACACTAGGAAATGAAAAGGCTCTGTAGTCTGTAATAGCATTTCAACTTTATTTTGTAGACCATAAAATTGAAAATCTAATTAAAAACTAGCGGCCCGTCCCTTCTTCGCACGGGTGGAAGTCCTCTAAAACCCGGCCCCGATGGTTACAAACACGACAAAAAGAATTATCCGAATCGGTCCAGCCGTTTTCGAGTTATGAGCTTAGCAACACATTTTGCGATCCATTTTTATATTATAGACGAGCTTTATATATTATAATTACATAACGTTATTGTTTATCGTTTGCTACTTGTCTAGGCCCTCAGCGAGTCCACGTTAATTTGTGTGGTCACTCCCTTATTTCGAAAGATGTAAATGATATTCTGCCTATTGCTCGGTACGTAGGGTCGTGTGTTCAATTGATTGTGATTTTGTTATTCATGTGTAGATTACGTTGTACCTAGTAAGTAAAAGGAGTGTAGTTCACGCTAAAAGTGTTATAGGGTATTAGAATTGTAGTTGTAGTGGCATGATTCAATTAGCTGTACTAGATTCGAGTTTGGGTGTTTGTGTATGTGAGTTTGGATAATGTTTGTAAACGCACCCACGATTCGGGAGAAATCACTGATCTGGGGCTACGTTTCATTAAAATAAAGTTTGGTTGGCACACCAGATGCAGCCTGATATCAGTACTTTAAATGGAGCGACTGCCTGTCGGACCTACACAACCCAGTAACTGGGTAATACATTGCCCCATGGTAAAACTGGTAGTGAAACTTTAGAGCTTCTAACAGTAACGACTGTCAAAGATCTACATATAACAGCCGGATCCAACAGCTTTACGAGCATTCCGAAGCACGGAGGAAACTCGCTATGACAGATGGTCACCCATCCACAACCAACCAACCTCGACAAGCGCGGATTAACCCGGAAGGTCGGCCTGTGCGGCTGCAATTATATAGCCACGAGCTCCTCTCAGATCACATTTCTTACCATTTTATTACATGTAGAGATTGTGTTGAATATCTTTTTCTTATAATTATTTTCTTTTAACTGTTTTTTCATCGAAATCTATAGTTTACAACTATATATCTAGTCTATTGCGAACAAACTTTGCTTGGAATGTGGCTTGTGACATGAGTACGACAACGTATAAACAATCGCATTGTGCGTGACCCATGTCATTAACTCTAATTAGGTTAGTTCCTCCTTAGTATCATGTTTAGCTGACGGTCTATTCTTAGGCATTTAATTTTAAACTTTTAAGTCTATGCTTTACCAACCTGAAGAGCACACGCAGACCAGAGCTGACGCCTCAACAGACAGTTTCCTTTTTTTTTAAGAATCATTGCCTCTTAAGAGGAAGAAGAACCGAAAGACCAATAAACCTCCGTGTCTGTCCAGCCGTGGGAAAATAAGCTGATAAGCGGTCTGTTTTCCAAAAAAAGAAATTGTACCAAAAATAGGGTCGTCTTTGTATTGCTTTTTACTAAAATTACGTGGAATCTCAATCTCTCAGTTAGTAAAAAGTATAGAAGCATTTAACTTTATATGTAGAACCCCATCTCGGGACTTCAGTTACTTTCATCCCTAGGGTAATTCAGTATCTTATTAGTGTATTTCCAGCATATCTATATCAAATCATTTATTCCCTCCCTAACTGAGGCATTCGCTAGTGTGAAATATAAAGATATGATAATGTTTTTTTGGTTATAACTTAGTAAAAAATGAAACGGCGATATTTTTTTATAAAAGTGTATTTTCTATATATTAAAACTACAGTGCATATTCTCTTATACTAAAACTATAATGTAAAAAATCTTATGATCTAAACATGATACAAATTCATCGCTTTTATTAATACTTTAGACCTGATTCACAACTTTATTAACAGAAACATGTAATTCACAATAGTTTTGATGTATTTTAATGATTTAGAAACCGACAAAAAAGTATATGAAAAGAATGTACCTTAAAAGCTAAGTTTACATAGGTCGAGTGGTTAGTCGAGTGCGGCAGTCGAGTTTAGTTATAAACTAAACTAGCTAAATAACAAGAATGATTGGCTTACTAGTTGTCCCCAAACTAAACTAATGACTCTACTAATGTAAACGAGCTTAGTCGAAGTCGAGTCAAGTAAAAGTAACAAAAGAATACTTAACGAAAGTCAAGTGATTTAATGTTAGATTTCGTAATTTTTTTTAAAAGTTTTCCCTCTTCTTAGTTTCATATTTTAAATGACGAAGTGAGATAAAACACCCATTCAATGAGTTTAAAAAATGTTCAAGATGTTAATTTAGTCAACACCATAAAGTTTTAATTTAATTCATCATTAAACTTGAGAACTAGCAACACTTTCGTAATGTTGCCAGCAACAAACCAAAATGTTGCATTTAATTGGCTAAGAAGTTTTCAGTAAAGTCTTATTTTTAGGAAAAATACGAGTAATTTCGCTAGTTTTTAATTTAGCTTAAAAAAGCTTGCATGAGCTTGTTAAAACATAAGCTCGAGCATTTTATTTTTAAAGTATACTCTTGAGAGCTGAAATAAATTTATATGAACTAATGAATGATAATGATTTGGTCATAAAGGTTTGCATTGCCGTTCGAACTTTATGTAAATATTCGGGGTTACCAATTTATTCTGGACTGGAGTTTTTGAGGCGAGCGGATCAACAACCACTGATATTGGAGTAGACTTTGTGCCTGTGTGTATGTGTACGAAGAAATTTAGAAACACAGTTAAAAGTATCAGGGTCGGCGTCCTGTGCTTGGGCACATCGCTATTTTCGGCACTGCTTACAAAGTAGATCCACTGCTTATATTATCATTAAGGCACAGAAATATATCTGTCAAAATAAATACCAGTTCTATGTAATATTGCAATGCAGACAAGAAATTGCCTTTTATGATAACTCTAACATATTGCCGCTGCCTTCAAGCAGTCAAAACGTGGTAGGAACCTAATTAAAATTATAAAGTTATTATAATTATCATTTGGGAATATAAAAGACCTGTTTCATTTAGTGCGCCCGCATTTTTTTTTTGTTGCTACATATCCCCTTTTTCTAAACCGTTTGACTATAAATTCGATATTATAGTTCACAACTGATGATACACGCATTGCGGCTGGCCAAAAAGATGACAGAGGATTTACTGATGGGTCATTTTCAAATTGATTTAACGTCCACCTACACCGGTTATAACAATATGTATACGACTGAAATGATACAAAAAGTCATGCTGTGTTACCGGTACCTTATAATCTTTTGTCGGTCGAACCCGAATTCAAAACTAGTTTGTCTTAGGCCCAAGTTTGTTACCATAAGGATTATATACTCAGTAAAACAAAGCAATCACTATAATCAGTTTTGATGTAGTGTACTCTGGGCTCTTACCTAGGGCTTCGCCGGAGAACATCCATATTTTGCAAATTTAATTAGTCCAGTTAGATATGTGAAAAATAATAGATACGTATTTTTCTTTTGTTAAATCAATGCATACTTGTGACGTGACGTCAGAAGCAAGTAAAAACTGTACTTGCTTGTGACCTATGACAATTTTGAAATAGTCATTTCTTTGTCAATTTTGGTTTAAGAGCAAACTCTTAAACCAAAATTGACAAAGAGACTACACGTATCATTTTTTTTTTGTAAATGACTGACTGATGGACTAATTAAAAGGCACGAGTCTTTGTATGTATGTCTAATAAATCGTCATTTTGTGATAAGCCCTAGCTTAGTAACTTTAGCACTAGACAACCTAGTTTTTCAAATCAAATGAATCTGACCCATCTATCTACCTACATATTAGCACAGAGCTTACACTTATAACCGCATCCTCATCTTCTCGGGCTGCGAGACCAGTCCGTAGGCGTCCAGATGTTCGTACAGCGCGGCCACGTACTCCTTGGGGTGCTTCGTGTAGTGCTGCACGTGCGGGGAGCGATCCCAGCACTTCCAGGTGCACTGCGGATTTAGAGGACAAATGTTTAAATATACGAAAATAAGGGGATTCTATTACTATTATTATAAATGGGTGGATTTTAGATGAGATCTGACTCTATTCTTAGTCAGGAAATGCTAGAGATAAAGACTACGATGTAGTGAGCTGGTAGATGAAACCTGTTCACTCTAAGCTTCGGTCAGACAACGACTAAAACGACTAATACGCTGCGAGTATTCAAACTGTGGAGAGTATTCACTGCGAATACTCACGGCGACTTGGCATTCGCAGCGATTGTTCGCTATGTATGACCGAGGCTTTACTTCGAAGATATTCGGGTTGTTCGTTACACAGTTCACAGATGAGTAAATAACTTAGATTGACACAGGATTTCTGTTGTTTTTACTTTTAAATACACCTTCTCTTTGGATCGTTGTAGTACTTTTGAACATACCTTGATGCCCATCTGCACCCAGCTGTCATGTACACTGCGATTGCTTCTCTCGGCGCCGACTGGGTCACTGCGTGAGAGAAGGAACAGAGCTGGCGCGCGGCACAGGTTCGTGTGGAACAGTTGCGAGGACCTGATGTAGTGGGAGGTGGCTGCCTCGTGGAAGGTCTTCATGTGGTACCTGGAATGAGGGAAATGTGATGGCTGTAGTATGAATTTAAACGGCAGCAGTTTCTTTTTTGCAGTATTTACACTTGACGAACTGGATGGCATTCTTGATAATTGAGAGGAGTTGGCGCCCAGTTGTGATCATTTAAGGGAATGGAGGGCGACATCTGCCCAGGTGTGGGATAGTGCAGGCTTATTAATAATAATATTTCACAACTATCACACAACGCCATCTAGCCCCAAGCTAAGCAGAGCTTGTGTTATGGGTACTAGATAACTAATAAACATACTTATATATTTCTAAATACTTAAATATTATAGATAAATTACACCCAGACACAGAACAAATGATCATGCTCATCACACAAACATTTGCCTGGGTGGGAATCGAACCCACGACCTCCGGCATAGCAGTCAGGGTCACTAACCACTAGACAAACATGCCTATCATAACATTTACACATACTACAGAATTCCAAAATAAACTTCAAAACAATGCTTTGAAAGCTTTGATTAGTGGCTACCTAAGACAGTCGTTACCAACTGCCCACAGTCCGAAAATCTGACGACTGATATCATCCAAGGATTAGATAAGTTTTCAGACTTAGAATTCCCCAATAAGGCTGCCTGTCCACAGGGGCGGATATTTAGTGCAATTCTATTGGAATATATCTCTTCTCCTCACATCGCTCCCGTGAACGGGCAAACTAACTGCTATAATGTGCTAAAACAATGTTTGCTGAAGTACTGACATTAACCACTTTATTTTTTTATCGTGGTAAAATCATCAAATGAGTCCTCCCACCCCGGGCAGGGCGGGAGGGACTGTCAGACTTGTACTGACTAAAATCCACAGTGTCCTTCAATAGCCCTTTATATTCCAGGGTCACGGTAAGGAAATAAGTCCCGCGACCGACATTAACCACTGTTGAACATTTGCTTAGAACGCGAGAGGTAGCCCGCCTTAACAAATTTGGGTATGGGCTAGGCAAATTACGATGAAACTAAAAACATTTACGGCAATTAAATGACCTTTATCCTGTACTAAGCAGTTTATCAAACAACAAATGCATCTTCACACATGACCTAGCCTGGTGTGCACGAGTCGGAAGCGATTATGAAGACAACGTGCATTGAATAATTATGACAATGTAGGAACTTTTCCTATAGTATATGCAGATAGGTTTTAGACTAGCGATATAAGATTAATAGAGAATTATGGGAGAAAACGACATGCAATTCTGAAACCTATTTAGTTGGGATAAGGAGCAGGAGAATGATGATTATGAAAATATAATAATTTACATTTGAAAAACGCACTTTACGCTGACCAAAACTAGATTGATAACATTTTAGCTTTGGCAGTTCTAGAATCTTGGATGCATAAACAAACATTTTTTTCCAGTCATTGTATGTTGTTTAAGGTGTTTTTAATAACCTAATATTATTATTTCTACTTAGCTAAAGGCTTGCCATTGTACACTTTCTTGCATGATGGTAAACGAAAGTGAGGTTGCAACTTTAATTTTTTCTCTTACATAGCAATAATAATTTCATCTTAATTCATTTTTTAACCAAACGGACATTGATTAGGCATTATTGAAAATATTTTGAACTACAAGGTGAAAGGTTAAGGGCCTATGGACACCACGTTTTTTAAACGCGCCGTCGACGCGCGTTTGTAGCGATGCAAACGCGCGTTTGACACTTTATATCACGACAACAAACTGCTCTGATGGACAAAAACGCGCCGTCGACGCGCGTTTAAAAAACGTGGTGTGCGGCCTATGCACGCCACGTTTTTTAAACGCGCCTAAGATACAAGAGACTGGACTTCATCAAAATGTACTCGTATTTTAGGCGAATCTTGATTATTTTATCTTTTAATCAGTATTTATAAACGTCTGGCATTGAAATTTATCAGTTTAATGGCAAGTTTAAAAACAGTGGTTAATTTTATCTTTTATATACGTAACGTATCTGCCTAGGAAACTAGATATTTGTTATCTATAAAACATGTAACTTACATTGTATCGGAACTAATTACCTACTTCGATATAAATAACTAATATGCAACTGTCTGGGATTGATAATAATGTAGTAAACCTATGAGTGTCAACTGTGTTGGGTATTTTTATTTGTAAACTGGACTTTGTTCCTTTTGATTAAGGTACACTTTAGCTAATTTAGAAATGAGTAGAAAAAATAGACAGTGTGTTTTTTTTCATATTTCAGAACTATGTAAGCTGTACTCTAAAATTATATCACAGGAAAACTCATTTCAAATTAGTAGGCAAAATAAAATGTTTTTCCAAATGCTTTTTCGAGCGCAATCGCCACCATAAAAACTTTAATTTTAACAAATCGGACCCTTTCTGTTCACCTGTATGAAGAAAGAAAGAGATTACATTATGTCTCGCTATTTTTTAAACTTTACTCAACACTCGGAATTTCTCCTATGTGGTGGGTGCGTTTACAAACATAGAAACACACACACCCGGAACAACTAATTGTAGATCATCAGTGACGGATTAAGACTACTTGATACCCTAAGCAATTAAAGCCTTTGGTGCCCCCCGTATCTACAGGATTGGAACTGAATGGGTTTTTAAATACCCAGGCCTAAGTATGCACGATGGAAGAAAATTTAAGCAGTTTCAGTAAGTTTTTGGTGACGTGAGAGTGAGATGTGACGCCCATGGGGGCACCAGAAGATGCACAATAAATTCCATCCTTAGTATTTTGTGCTTCTTCTGGAGCCCCCCCGAGACTTGATGCCCTAGGGCCTAGGCAATTGCTTAATTTGATTAAGTGTTAATCCGTCACTGTAGATCATCATGCTCTTATGGAACGCCAAGTAAAAAAAAACATATCCATAAGTACCAATAAATCTGTGAAATGATAATTTTATACCACAACACGAAGCGTGCACTACAAATATTGCAACTGCAACTAGGTATGTAGTTGTAAATTTTGTCGATATGCTAATACCTATTGTGCGTAATAAAGCCTGATAACACGCTACCTGTTAACGTATTTATTGAACAATGTTTCTGGCTAGATGACAACCATAAATATTTTCCGTTACTAGCCAAAAAAATTAAAAAGCCCCCGACAATTTTTAAAGGGAACTTGGTTTTTGTGTCAGGGGTTTTTTAAATTTAATTTTTTTACATACTTATTTTATGACATTTTAAGTTGCTAAGAGCACTTTCGTTTAAGTAATCAATATTCCCTTTCAGTCCGCTTTCATTTGACACCCCACTCGAGTATATTTGCAGACCTTCGGTTACCCTTCCCCACTTTCACCCCTACAACTTCTAGACGGCTCAACCGATTTACATCAAACATGTCTAAGATCACTCGCACGTAAGTCACCTTCAATAAAAAAAAAAAACTATATTGAAATCGCTTCATCCGTTCGGGCTCTATGATGCCACAGACAGACAGACACGTGAAACTTATAACACCCCTCTTTTCCCGTCGGGGGTTAAAGAATGATTTAAACATAACGAGAGTTAGTTACACACTTATTCTCTTTATAAACGTTATCAAATCATAGTTTACAAAAAAAAAAATGATAGAAACACGCATTTCCTTCTTACACTTTACTGACACTGAATTTCAATTTCACACTAGCCGTTGCCAGTAACATCCCTTAGGTGTATGCCAAAAAAATATACCACGGAACCTTAATACTGTGTTATTCCAGAATATAACCTCGTATTGTACCAAAAATCCATATCCGTACAGTGGTTTTTATGTGAAAGAGTAACAAACATCCCACTATAATTTTTTTGTTAAACTTATGTTTTTTTGTTATACAAACCAATACAGGTATACAAACACCCTAAATAACTAATAACCTGTAGTCTACACAAATATTTGTTTTCTGCGGGAATCGAACCCGCGAGTCCCGCAGTCGAGGAACCACTGCCTCCACGACCCAGTAATAAGATACCTACCTCTATTTTCATTTTTATGTGGTAAATTCCTCTTATTAATCCCCCTGGGTGGAGCGGAAGTGACTATCAAACTCGTACTGGCTCTAAAACCCACGGTGATCCTTCAATAGCCCATTACGTTCCAGGCACACGTTATCCTGATAAGACAGTCCCGCGACCACGAACTCCTATGAAGTATTCATGCTCGTAGAATCTTCTCATCAATTCTCCGTTATCTATATTACTAGACATTGTTAGGAGCAGTTGTTGTCAAATAGTTTCTCAAGGTTTTCTTCGGTCGTTTACTTCGGCAAAGCGGTCACACGTGAGACCTTGAGTCGAATATTAGTTGATAGAACAATATATCTACTTATGTTGTAATAATAGATATCAATGATTACAAATAGATAGTTTTATCTATTACTAGCTGTACCGACCAACTTCGTACCGCCTCAGAAAAAAATAAAAAACCTTTTAAACCTTCCCTGGACTTCCCGAAATAGTTCAAAACCAAAATTAGCCAAATCGGTCCAGCCGTTCTCGAGTTTTAGCGAGACTTACGAACAGCAATTGATTTTTATAATATTGTCATTTAAAAGAACAAGCAAAATTAAAATATGGTAAGTACTATAGGGTTTGAATTCTTGTTTTGTTACCTAATGTCGGTTGTGCGTACTACGTTTTTTTTTTCTCGATAAATACGCGACCGATGTTTGTGTAAGCGGAATCGAAGCCTTAACAGAACAAACAAAAAAAAAAATTGTGTGTCTGTTGCAGCTAATCCTGGAAAGAGTTGACCTATTTTGATACGACTGATTTATCAACATATTTTTAGCAATTTGTACAATAAATTATACACCTAAAACTTCTTCTTGAATCATTCCGTCAATAAATTGATACCGTATGAAAACTATTTGCTGGTTTTTTAACTAATCGCGTTCAGACCGTGGGATGACTTTGTAAGGCAAACTTTTTGTTTTGTTCAGATGCGACTTTGCCCCGTCCTACACCTATTGTAGGGCAAGGCAAAGTCGTCTTTATATCTGAACAATTAAAGGTTTATTTAGAAAAACATAAATCAGTGTCCAGCGGACAAGTTATCATGTAGCAATTGCACTTTGGACATTCAACTGGACTATGAACGGCCGATCAATATTGAACTTAGTAACAATTCTCATAAAGTATGTTAATCTTTTATATCATCATCCCATTAGCATGTTTTATAATCGTATGATTGCAACTGCATATAATCTCCGATAGTGGTGTCATTTGTAGGTCAAATTTTATCACATTTTTTTTTGCTTTTTTATCGAATTACGCAATTTTTTAGTATCATCATGTGCGGATAACGTGTGCATAAGACATTGTTTAATGTAGTATGTTGTACGTTTTCCTGTATGTTTAATATTACCTACTTCTTAATTTTTGTTATCAGGTGCTCTTCACATATTTCGGCAGCGTTTCTTAGCCCATACGGCGCGTCGTGTTCCACGCGCGCCTCAAAGAGCGTCAGCAAAATGACGGGGCCCCCTCACAGAGGGCCAAAGCCTGCGGGGTGGCGGGACTTATTTCCATCACCGTGACCCCGGAAAATAAAGGGCTATTGAAGGACCCCGCGGATTTTAGTCAGTACAAGTCTGACAGACCCTCCCGCCCTGCCCGGGGTGGGAGGACTCATTTGATGATTTTATTACGCAAAAAAGCCTCACAGAAGTACAATCTTTTATTAAATACACTAAGATAATAAAATCTTTTAAAAACTGGTTTTAAAATTCAGTCAAGATTTGTCTCACACATACCAACATCCAACTTAATAAAGCTTGTAAAATTGATCGCCAACTATAATAGAGAATTTTGCCCATAATTTTTTATGAAAACTGAGAATGCAAAACTGTTTCCAAGGACTCAAAAAGTAATATTCAAGTGAAACTTACTCCATATAAGCCCGGAGTGTCTTCTGCATGATCTGGTTCTTGGGAAACACTGCTGCTGGCACGCCGATGGTGATCTCACTAATGTCGGCCGCTGAGTCCCACACCTGGGCTACAATGCGGTCCATAACTGGCATGTAACTGAAAATAATAATATAGAGGAAATAAGGTAATGGATTAACCGCTGTACTGTTTCAAACTTAAGTGTGGAAAAAAAAAGAGAATGCCCAAACTGAAATGACATTAAAGTAATCTTACTTATCACCACTAGAATATTTGATACCGTTTCATTAAAAAAAAAGAATGGTTTTAAAATAAATTTGGCACACAGTTTACGACCCGGATTATCACAAAGGATACTATTTAGGTATCACACTTTTTAGGGTCGAACGATCCCGACTCCCGTGTCACTAACGTAGCACGAACTTCACGCGGACCAAGCCTAGATGAAGTGGATTCAGCCTTTAGCAGTAAGTACTGTTAATCACTTGACTGGCCTGTTGGTCTAGCTAGTGGTTAGTGACCCTGACTTCTATGCCGGGGGTCGTGGGTTCGATTCCCACCTAGGACAAATGTTTGTGTGATGAACATGATCATTTGTTCTGTGTCTGGGTATAATTTATCTATAAAAAATGTAGGTATTTAGAAATATTTAAGTATGTATATCAGTTGTCTAGTACCCATAACACAAGCTCTGCTTAGCTTGGGACTAGATGGCGTTGTGTTATAAATATGGAATTTATAAAAAAAAATGAAATCCGCATCATTCCTTCAGCGTGATACATGGCATCTGTCAGTTTCTTGATTTATTACAAGCAGACATGGTCTCACTGCTGCTGAGCCAAGACCCTACTACCCTCATTTCAACTCACAGAGTCCAAAGCTGTCAAAATCTAATACTTGTTAAAGGCGTCTAGCTCTTCTATACCACTATCTCGCCTGATGTTAAACGATGATGTCAACGACGATATATTACTAGACTCCTAATAACAGGCGACCGATGTCTGTCAACACATTAGGCAAAGAAGTCTTACATCCGTCTTATTTCGACCAATCCTGTGACCCGTAAACATACCTTGAGACAGAACAGACCTTGAGTTAGCCAATCACAACGCAGTAAGCCTGTCCCCCTCGCTTACGTAGTACGTCAGCGAGTTGACAGAATAGTTTTTGTTCCTTAGGTCGTGCATGCGGAGTTTAGTAATATATCGTCGTTGGATGATGTGGTCGACTGAAGCACGCTTGCTTAGAAGTAACCTATTTATGAAGTTAATGAAAACTCACAGTTCCTTATTCTTTATGACGTGGGCGCAGAGTTCGCCCCACATGTAGCCTCCCACGGAGAAGCCATGCACCACCAGAGGATGCTCGTTCTCATTTGTCGCCATGAACTTGATCAGGTCTTCAGCCACCAGCTGTAAGGGGATGCTATTGTTAGTACATTGGTTGATATGCTGGCGTCTGTGCCTAAATGAAACAAATTAATTATTAATATTCATTTACCGACATATAACGTGCAGGGTATGTCAAAAGTCATATTATGTATTTGTTTTATCTGACATTCATACAACCCTAGATTTTCTTTACCAGATTATGGTGTCATTGTACCATCTCTACCCGATCCTGCTCACTTTGCTAAACGTCAACTTTTTTTTAATGGGTTGGAATGTGAAAAATACTTAACGGCCTATTCTAGTACCAATATCAACCAAACATAATAAAATTGTTCGCGTCGATTCCTCCCATTACTGTGACAGTCAATATCTCCCGCATTAATGGCTAATCTCTGCTGAGATTGGCCAACGTGGCCGAAATCGGTCAGGAGGACTATAATTATGTATAGAAAATGTTGGTGTGTCATAACTTCATAATAAGTACAAACGGTCTAAAAATCAACAACTCTTGGTGTTGTCCGTCGACTTTGACGCCAATGACTTTTGGAGGGGCTTTTTTGTTGAATTGTAAAAAGTGGGTAGGAAAAAACTCAGTAACCTTAATTGCTGTCTATCTTGTTCTACCCTTGTCATTATTACTTTTTTGTAACGAGTAATTCTGAATGTTTTATTCGGAAAGATGAGTGCCTAAATTATTTATGTGCCCTAAAGTCAAAATTCGAAGTTTAAAGCTAATTGCACTATCTGAGACTTTACAAAAACTTATGTACAGCTTGCTTAAACGAACCTTATTCACCTAAGTCTTACGTTTGTAATACTCAACTTGTCACGTCACAAGGGCAGGATTTATGGTTTATTAAACAACAATCTAATTTATACAGCTTTAGAGTTTAATTTGGAATGTAATCACAAACCTGTGTTCCCTTTAAGTGGCCACATCAGTTGCCATGGTGTGCAGGATACGGAGACCACGTCGAAGCCTTGCTCCAGGTATAATGTGGCGTACTTCATCACGTGCTTCTGTCTCGCCAGGAGCCAGTTAATCATCACGCACATGGGCTTGTCAACCCGTTTGTCCAATCTGGTTGAAAATAAAAAACAAAATGAATAGAACTTTTTTTGGCAGGTCAGTTAGAAGATCTTTTTGTTCAAAGTTTTGTATACATGGTTTTTGTAATTTTGTTTTGTATTATGTGTCCATAAATGATCCATATCCATACCATTTATAGAATCAACTTTATTAGATAAAGCATTAATCCGCTATAAATTAACGACAAATAGAAAACGAATTTATAGGATCCACTATGAGTCCCACACTCCCACTACAGGGAAAAATCATCCCTTGGTTCCTTCCACACTTATCCGTGATAATCACTAAGATAAGAGTCAAGTTCGACGCACCATTTTAAGGCCCCGCCACGCAAATACCTGTCATGGGCAGGGTAAAATTAATCTAGTAATAATGGGACTCAGATACCTAATTACTATTCAAGACCTTGATATTCATTTTTCAGCTTCATCAACAAGCGCAAACGCATCATCGTTCGCGCATGTGAGCGTCCGCACCAGTGTCACATTTCCTGTTTTGTGCACAATAGAGGAAACAACGGATGATCCGAAACGTCTCTCGACGTTTGGCTCATGATTAGCTTTTGTGATGATCTCTGGATCGACTTATTTCGGTCCTCACAGAAACAAAGACCTTTCAGTGTAAACTGGCGTAGTCACTTCTCCACCATTTTAGTTTTATAAAAGTGGCATACACTTAAAATGGCGCCTTCCCATAGGTAGCCAAAACAGCAAGCCAGGACCAGAGATAATCTCTACATCCTTACCGGCTCTTAAATGTTGCAAAGAAGAGATATTTTGAGGCAAAGATATAAGGTCTTTGGTTCCGAAATCTCTTCTCTAAGAATTTTGGAGCCATGATTCCCCAGAAGATTATTGGTTAGTAAAGTGTGTTGCACTCACTCAAAAATATGGGTGGGTTTATCGTCTGTCTCGACAAAAGCAGACGATGGGTGGTTTCATCTATTGGATACCCCAGTAACGAAACGTAGGTGCTTCTAAGAGGCGGAAAAATCATGACTTTTTATATATTTATACAGGGTTGGGCAGTATTTGAATTACTTGTAATTAAAATACGTAATTGAAATACAAATACGTATTTTGTATTTGTATTTTAAATACTTCCCTAAAATGTAATTTGTAATTCCTTTTTTTAAATACTTGACGACGAAGTATTTTGTAATTAGTATTTCAAATACATATGGCTCCAAAATACATTTTTACAAAATACATTTAAAACTTCATTTACCGTCACTGCACTCTCTACAATGATGGTAAAGCAGCTAATTAGACTTGGCAACACTGCACCTGTTACGTACTGACGTCAGCACATCAAGCTTCCTACCACAATCCATCAAATTTCCTCAACAGATTTTGAACGTTATTGCAATAGTGGAAGGTTATATTTTTATTGATAAAATTTCACAGATCCGGGGAGGTTGACCCGCTGGCGTCTTTACACTGTACGCTATGACTACTAGGTCAATCTTGGCTAAAAAAACGCAAAAAAAGAAATTAACGTCGAATTGTGTACTTTAAGCTAAGAACTTCCTTCTACTTTTCAGCCATTCAGCTCATGCTGGTTTATATTATTTATTTTGTAATATGTAATTTGTAATTAGTATTTTGTATTTCAATTAAAAATAGCTAAAATACTGTTTTTTGTATTTTATATTTCAAATACCTTACTTAAATGTATTTTGTATTTTATATTTTAATTATTTGCGATAGTAGTATTTTGTAATTTGTATTTCAATTAAAGCAAAGCATGTATTTTGCCCAGCCCTGTATTTATACATAAAAACTTTATTACTTTTTCGTGTCTTAGTAGCAAGTCTGCGAGAATTGCAACGTCCTGTTATGAAATACCTAATCAATATTGCGTGAGCCAGTCATTTAGGCTTCCAGACTTGAATGACCAAATTGACTCAATAGCGCAAGTCCTATTCTATACAGGATCAACTGCGTCTGCGAATGAACGCGTTAGAATGGAACCATTTTTATTTCTTTTACCAGTTTCACTATGTTGAGTCCTAAGCTGCAAGTTTTATAAACTACTGGTCTTTAGTTGTATCTGGTAAGACTGGAAGTCAATTCAACAAAGATGAGAAAAGGTACGTAGTTAAAAGCTGATGAACGTGAACTTTTCTTCTAAGTCCGTGCGCAATCTAAGTCTTGATGTTGAGTTGTTGCTTAGCCAGAATCACTCCACGCATCCGTCATACGACATAACATAGTAACAGATCACCAGTTCTCCGTCCACAAGCGTCAAATCGACCCAGTCCCCTGATTGGCTCTCAATTCACGACGAGAAACAAATAGAATGTAATTATATCACGAGCGTACCAATGATATTGCGTAACGTTTGACATACAACATCACGTGTTGGCTGCATTGCGAGGGTACGTAGATTCGTCTGGGAGAAGATTGAAAAGAAAATAACATACTAGCTTTTGTCCGCGGTTTCGCTCGCGTAATCAGTTGAAAATCCAAGAAGATTCAAACAAACTGTCATCCCCTATTTTATTCCCTTAGGCGTAGAATTTATAAAAATCCTTTCTAAAGGGATGCCTACGTCATAATATCTACCTGTATGATAAATTTCAGCCCAATCCGTCCAAAATCTAATAAGATTTATACCATCTTTCATCTACTATTTTATCCCCTTAGGAGTGGAATTTATCAAAATCCTTTCTTATGGGATTCCTATGTCATAATAGCTTTGTGCATTTAAAGTCACAGCCCGGTTGGTTTAAATTGACAAAGTTTCAACCCCTATTTTATCCTCTTAGGGGTAGAATTTATAAAAATCCTTTTTTAGTGGATATAACATCTACCTGCTGCGTGCCAAATTTCAGCCCGATCTAGTGGTTTGGGCTATGCGTTGATAGATCCCTATGTCAGTCAGTCAGTTACCTTTGAGTTATATATGTTACGGTAAATGTGATTAATTGAAAATTATTAATAATTTTACAAAATTATTAATAATAATCACATGTTTTGGTAAATGTGAATAAACGATCGAAATTTATTACTTTTAGTAGTAATTATTAATAATTCACGACACATATTGGTAAAAGTGATAAAATTAATAAACTAAACGGCTAAACCTAGTGCTAACTGAAGATAAGTATGATACACGTAGGTTTAACCGATTGTGGTCGGTTACACCTAGGTTTAGCCGGTTAGAACTAGGCCTAACCTCGGGACTTGCTGGCACCCCGACTCGGACAATTTAGGTTAGAAGAGGATGGCGGGGTCTGAAAGACCCCGCCATCCTCTTCGTGGTTATTTTTTTTTTAACCACGCAGAAGTAGGAGCCCCGCGGAGCGGGGCTCCGTCGACTTGCTCCTGTGAAGGAAGTTTACTTATTACATTTATCACTACTAGGGTCAAATTATTAATAATAACCGACAAATGTGATTAATTAATCACTTTAACCTCGACTTTCGGTAATTATTAATAATAATAGATAATTATTAATAATTTTCAATTAATCACATTTACCGTAACATATATATTTAGATTACGCCTATAATCCCCGAAAGGTTAGTCAGAAGCGTATCCTAGTAACACATCCACATTTCACTAGATATTTAAGTCACAAAAAATCAGAGACGAGTCTATCGCTATCAATAGTACCACATATTGTTGCAGGAAATCTACGTGTTTACTGCTATTTTTAGCTCGTAAACATAATTACCAATGCGCTGTGTATGAACGTGGAAGAGAAATATGAAAGGATCCTAGATGTTTGATCGTTTTGTTGAATGTGCTTACAGATTTTATCCAATGGGACAATGACGTGTACACTGCACAGCGAGCCTTCAGAAGGGCGGTCTGAAGGTATTCACAAGCTAAAGAAGAACTGAAGAATTTTTGAGCTTCGTATCTTGTGTCAACATCATTGCTGGCTTCTACTAAAGTATTATCATCTTCAGCCTTTTCCCAACTACACAGGGATCGGCTCCCAGTCACGCCAGATCTAGCTGAATATCATTATTTTACATGGAGCGCCTGCCTATCGGACCTCATATTATTAAAGAATTATGTAGCAATAAAGCTACTTCAACAGTCAAATAAATTACATAATTTCAATAGCCCTTTACTCACAGAAAACATGGAAGGAATACTCACTTCATGGTTGCCGGATCTGCTTTCAGCTTAATCTTATCATTGCTGATGTACTGGATGTTTTTGGTGATGTCCTGTGTGTGCGCATTGCGGTCCAGAGCCACCATCGCCACTGGGGCGCAGGATAGCAGCGGGCGGAATGAGGCCTGGAGAGAAAAATACACTGAGACAATGAATGTCTAAGAAAATTATATTTTAGGAGGCTTGAAAGTTCTTACATCTTTTTGTAAGGTTTAGTAGAATTATTGATCTTATATTTAACATTAGTCTCCCAGAACTATTCCTCTTTCGTAGAGTATAAGAAAGGGGACAAAGAAATTAGTCATTATATCGTTTGGTCTATTTATAGATGTGAAATTCATATCGAAAAAATAAAATTCTTAACTATTACACATACCACTCCAATAAATAAAGAAGAAATTTAAATAATTAACGATGACTATGAGTCAACTTTTAAGGAAAATAGCTACATAATATTATGTAGGTAGGTACACCAAAACAAAAAGTCATGAATGAATACTGTGATGTGTTATCAAATCACATAATTTGGTGAACGCTACTAGCTAGATGTGACTCACAGATAGTGGACACGTGTAGGTAAACTGACAAAAATAATGTTATCAATATAACATTTGAGACACGTTCGTGATAACAGTGGCCTTCCCCAGAAAGTGCCACAACAAACAATTTAAAGGCTGTTTCAGTTTAACCGAAAAACTGTTTTCGTCTCATGCTGTGAATGTAGTCTTTACTGAGGCAATCCAGAAGGTTACAGAATGACCGTGTTTTTTGACTGCTATTGCTTTTGCTCTCAATTCAAAATAGGCAGAGATCGAACAGGCCTTTCGTAGTTTTTCTGCAGTTCTTAGACCTTCGTCAGGCAGAAGGTGAGGACGCCGTAGTGCCTCCACTCCTCAAAGAGGGGTAACCCGATCGTCTATAGCCTTCCTCGATTAATGGAGTACCCTGTATCCTTAATAAAAAAATATAGAAAAAAAACTGCGAATACATATTGACAATATTATGAACTCTCTTATTTCTCTCGCTCTCTTTTCTCTTAACTAAAATCCTCGAAGGTACGGCTCGCACCACTGAAAACCCACGGAATCACAAGCCTTACACTAAACCAATGAATATTGCACCGATCAGTGAAGGTAATTTGCTCACGTAACTGGCATTCGCGCAAAATTATCGACATCGAGTATCGGGCTCAAGTTCAATGCCAGTCGTCGGCCCAGCCAAGTGCGAGACGACGACGGCAAAAAACTTAGGCCGCACATAGACTGGATATCATGTAATAGTAGTAATAATAGATTATTATGTGTTGTTAACTTTTAATTTGCTTTAACAAGTGCGGATGGAGCTAAAGTCGAGTAAACGTGTTTTGACAAGGAAAGAAAAAACTGTAGGATGTTTACACCTGTCTTCAAAGGTGAATAAAGTTTTGAACTTGAATCTGGATGGCTTTAAGTGTAGAGAAAGGTGCGGCGGAGAGACTGTTATGAAAAGATGTTATGGATAGAAAAGATGTGACTTCTGAAACTAAGGGTAATTCGAGAAGTATGGAAGAAGACGTGCAAATCAGCATAGAACTGGGGGACTGGGTGGAAGGTGAGGTTCCGTCGAAACTGGAAGCAGACGTGAAGCTCGTAAGATGAAAGAACCAGAGGGAACCCATTGCCAAGAAGAACAGGGTAGACAAATAACACTAGACCAATGATTTACTTTGGCAACTTATCAGTTTACATAAAAGAGAAAAATCATCACATACTTTTCTTTTAATGTCTACGAAAAAAGATCTGTAGCACTTTTGCATTTAAAGATAATATTCGGAGCGGACACACTTGTGAAACAAACCTTTATACCAGTTTACGTTGTGTGCGTATTATATACAGTTGCACTTTTTTATATTGCAACTGCGCCAACAATATGTAAACGAAGTCATTTATCAGGTTTTACATGGGAATATATAAATGTCTTTTTCCGTGTCGTAAAACGTCATAAGTACTCTAAAACCTGTATAGTACTTATTATATTACTAACACCTATGAGTGTCCGTAATTAAAAAGACCAACGGCCAGATGGTTATACCATATTCAGAAGGCTGTGGGTAAAATCTGGTTAAAACTCACGCTGCTTAGGAAAATATGGCAGTAAAAGGAGGAGGGCTTTAATTAGCAGGGGGCGAAATATAGGTACGGACGATGAACTGAGAATCTAGCTTAAGCCAGCAGAATGATTTATTTGCTTGGCGCAGTGGCTGAGAAATAGACGGCTGGGGATCGAACCCCACACGAAACAAATATTTGTATGAGCTACAAGTGGTTGTTTCTGGTCTGGGTGTTTGTTTATCATGTGACATTCTCCTCGTAAGGCCCAAGCTAAAACCAAGATGAGCTAAGCGCCCAATGACAATACAATGAACGATATCACTTATCATAGTTTCGTCTTAAGCATACTAAACTAGTTTTTTTAGGAGAAATGTAACGATGATTTTTTTAAATATTTTTCTGGCTACTGCAGGTGAGAGAGGAACATATTACAGCCAGTTACAAAGAGACATCTCGTGTTCATTTAAATGCACATTGGGCTATAAGTGATTTTTAATTTTAATAAAATTAATTAATTTAAATATAATTTTAGTTTATATGTATTATAAGAGAAATATCGCAATTTTACGTAAAGTTATGTCTATGGTTTTTTTTTAAATTTAGGTCTTGGCCAGAATGCTGTATGTTAGGTTGTTCAATATACTTTACATTGAGCCTTACGAGGATAATGAGGACTAAACTGTTTGATAGTTTGACAGATCTCCAGAGGCAGTGGCGCTGCCCAAGCAGACATTTTTGGAACTGCTCAGATTAGTCCTCATTGTAAACGCACTGTTATAAAAGATATTTAAAAAAAATACTGTCCAATGTGCAATTAGTCTTAGAGCTGCAAAATTAACTGAGGTTTTGTGGCTTCGGTCCAACGTAGCAACGTTAACATCGTTTTGCAACCACGATCTGTACGTCATTTAAACGATGAAGAAATTCTCAGCGTTATATCTTCAAATAAATAATTATTTATAGACGGAAGGACCATAATAATTAAGTGATTAACACATAAACCCAAGAGTAACCATGAAAATTCCCGAAAAATGAATGCAGTCTGATATGAAAGCTGCCTGCACGCGTAGCATGGCGATTCTATGTCTATTCTACCAAGAAAAGACAAAGCTATTTCATCGTTATTTCTCCACAAGTCGACTGTTTTTTGCACAAATATGACACCATTCGTACACTATTAAAGAAAAGAACGTTTATTTTCCATATTTTTACATTACCTTCTACGTTTCCCTTCTACGTTCTGTCATTTAGTCTATTCTTCCGTCGACAAAATCCCTTTCTACGGCGCCATGCTACAGCTGCTGGCATTTCTTTATCACATGGAGTTACGGCATTGCCAAACTGGTTCAATTAATACCTCTCCATTATTACTGCATAAAACCATAAATATAAATCACATTAATTAGTCACTGATTGCATTTTAATCACGCAAGGTATTACCAGCATTTTTTTTCCCGATGTTATAAGTGCATTAGTGATTACGACAAATAGCACTTTGGCAACAAAATGGTAAAGACCATGTCCATACCATACTTCGTTCTAAAGCAGTTGATAATTTCACCATCTTTTCACATGTCAGGATGGCCGAGCGGTCTAAGGCGCCAGACTCAAGGGTTCCTTGCTTACTAAACGTGAGTGGAGTTATTCTGGTCCTCTCTGAGGGCGTGGGTTCGAATCCCACTTCTGACAACACTTTTTTGCTTTTTATAAGTGTTGATGTTTTACAATTGAGTGTTTTTTTGTTTGTAATTTTTTAAAGCATATTGGGGTTGAAAATGTCAATGTTTTTGAGGTGATTCCGTAAAATAATAATATCTGGTTAGGATAAAATGGCACGTGTTTGCGAAATCAGATATTTATACGTAAATGGTTCTGCTATTATGATATGGTATCAAACCGGTGATTGTTATCTTTAAAATGATACATTGTTGTTATGTTACATAGACATTTGTTATGTTACATAGGCTTTTGTGTGTAAATTGTGTCCAGTTTTTTTTGTATTTTACCAAAATGTTGTCAATCACTTGAATTGTTAGGTATTTATACATTTAGGTCTTCAAGGTAAACTAACATCTCAAATCTATTTTTTTTTGTATCCAAGTTACAAAGTAAAATATAACAAAATAAGCTGAGTAAAGAAACATGCAATTTAGCACAAAAGTTCCGTTTTTAATGACTACCCGGTGCTGAGAAGTAGTAGAAATAAGTAACGGGAGATACTTGTGGTGCGCCGACCCCTGAATAATTGGGATAAGTGCAGGAGACAGATAGCATCCAAATAAACGTATGCAAAGCATTTTTAGGATTTTTTTAGAATTTACTCACCTAAAATAAGCTAAGTAAAATCGAAATCATTATCAAAAATACATTTCCGAAAGCCAAAGAGCAGAAAAAAGATAGAGAATCTAGACACAATTATTTACAAACAAAACTTAGTAGTAGATACCATCGTAATAATGTAGGTATAGGAAAATCATGCCATACAGCAACTGAAAACTTGCTATTAGAAAACATAATTACCGCGTAATAAAATCGTACCAATTTAGTGTCCACAACAAAAGGGTATCTCAAAAGAATATCCAATCACATGTGCTATGCTTCGCCTTGCGCGGGAGTTGATTCGGACGATCATACTTTCTCAATGCAACTAGGCGGAACAGTTTGATAAACTATCACGTCTTGATCGTTATAAATGTCATTCATAGTTGTAAGCGGAATAATCTTATTTCATACAGTGTGACTTCAGTTGGATGTTTGCTTACTCAATCATGACAAGACGCCCTTTTGGCTTTGAGATAGATTAGAGCCTATTTGGAAATAGGTATACCTACCCTACTTTTATCCCGGTATAACGTTCTCGTGATATTTTTTAACAACTACGCGGGCGAAGCTGCTGGCAAAAGCCAGTCATTACTAATTAATCAAATAGAAAGAGTGTTTTGTTTAACTGAACGCTCTAATCTTTGGAAAGGAAACAAGAAAAAATAAACGAAAATCTGTTCATCCGTGTGGAACCTCCGATATCACAGACAGACACGTTTTTTTAACTTATAATTTTACAACCCCTTTTTACGTAGGGGTTTAAAAAATAACATTATGACCCTCAACAGTGGCTGTCTGAAAATGCTGGGCTCTTTTAGTTCTCTACAAAAATAAAGTAAATTCACTTAAAGCATACTTAACATAGGAGGCGGGCCGCGTGAGAGAGAGGACAAGGTCCTCCCTCCGCCCCACCCGCGGTGGTGGGCGCCCACGGCGTCGGACGTCGCAAGACGATCTCCGGCCACCGTAGGCGCGGGCATGCGGGCGGCGAGTAAAGGGCAACTCGCCGCCTGACCATGGACCATGCCCGGGTCGACGGCGCGTCGTGTTCCACGCGCGCCTCAAAGTGCGTCAGCATAATGACGAGGCCCCCCTCTCAGAGGGCTAAAGCCTGCCGGGGTCGCGGGTCTTATACCATCACCGTGACCCCGGAACATAAAGGGCTATTGAAGGACACCGTGGATTTTAGTCAGTACAAGTCTGACAGTACCTCTCGCCCTGCCCGGGGTGGGAGGTCTCATTTGATGATTTTACCACGTAAAAAAAAAAAGCATACTTAATATAGGCTGGCTGACTTCAGTATGGGGTTACTGAGGTCGGCAAGGCCGGCTATTGATTCGTGATATTTTATTCATAGTTTTAACGTAGTAGTATATGCTCAAATAGGTAAGCAAATATTTATGTTTTTAAAGCTATTTAGTGGGGTCACTGCGTAATGTTTAAAATGGCAATGCGTTTAATTTTGCGTAATTAACAGTAATTGCGCTGAAAAGACGATTATTTTTCCGCTAAACGTAGGCCTGCTTTGATGGACTTGGAATGTTCTTCAAAATCCTTCAGATTGTGATAATAATCGTGTATTAGGTACGCAATTTACGGAGATCGCAGACAGACAAACCGATAAAAAGATAAAATAATTTCTATTTTCATTACCAATTTACTGAATGCCTACAGTGGAAATCTTGTATCGTGCCTTATCGCTACTGTTCGTAAATCATGTATTACTTACATGGGCATCTACAATAAACGTGCATCACCTTATAAATGCGTGTTACCCACGTGTGTTTAGTGTCCACAAGTCCATACAATCACTAGTCTATAATTTAAAAAAGCGTGTCATTTTTTGTACAGTTCACAGTTCAAGCCGGCTCCAAAAGTCTAATCTAAAGAAACCGCAACAACTCACGAGCTATTGAAGTAACGTTTGAACCGGCAAGTAGTTGCAACAAACAGTAAATAACTTGGTGTAACTTGTTCCAAAACTCTTTATCTACCCAAAAATTTGGTGACATGAGCCATCTACTCTACCAACTCGCATAGTGGATTTCACCTCGCCCACCCCAGTAATCATTAGTGGTCTTCAGTTGAAGTGAATTCAGTCTTTCTAGAACCTTGTACCAGCATGCGAGTATCAATCTATCCACTAGATAATTGTATCTATCTACTAGAATACAGGGTGTTTCTTTTAAATTGGCCAAAAGGGAGAAATCTGCATCCATAAGAGATACGGGAAAACTTTCTTAGGAACCTTTAGCTCTTTTTTGATACTGATAATTTTCGCGTTTTTATTTTTATGGTCAAGTGTGTGCTGTCCACAGAAATTAGTGAAATTGAGCAAAATTTTTTTTAATGCCATTCGACTCTGTTTCATATAAGGATCATTTCTTTGTATCGGAAGAAAAAAATCGGGACGGCGGAAGTTGGTCAAATTTAGCAAAATATTTTTTCATACAAATTGTAAGAATGAAAAAAAAAACAATAATAAACAATAATAATATATCAGTATCAAAAAAGAGCTAAATGTTCCTAAGAAAGTTTTCCCGTATCTCTTATGGGTGCAGATTTCTCCCTTTTGGCCCATTTAAAAGAAACACTCTGTATAGTATTGTTCGACTCTATATTAGTTCTCAATAACAATGATTTACAAGCAACAATGAGACATCATCTGAAGACCGCCTGATTGGCTCGTTCAACACAAATGATGATAACTCGGTAATGTCGGCAGTTTCCACGCAATTGCTGTGAACAACTCCTGATTGTTTTGAATCATTCGTTCGGGATAATTCTTCCTTATTTGTAAGTACGTTGTGTATTGTTTGAATGAGGATGATGCTATCTAATAAATTATGTAAGAGTCTAAAAAGACAATACAGGAAGTCAGGAAGAGATGCCAATGATGATGATGTTTTCCATAAGTGGCGTTTTGGAAGTTACCAGTTTACATCAGCCGCATGCAGGATGATCAAATCAAGTCAATGTATTATAACAAGGAACAAGGTATCCGGCAGATGTGATGGGCGCCTTCGAAGCCTGCCTAGAAAGAGTGAACTTTTGAGAGGCTTGGGTTTGCGAAGTAAAAAACACATTAATAAGCTTGGTATAAACATTGTAACTACAGAGACCACAGTAAGCTAATACAAAGTCGGCGCAACATCTCTTCAATGCTGCGCGGAACAAAAAATAACTTTTACAAACGGGCAGAAGGAAGAAGATTTGGACCTACACTAAAACAAGTTAGTAACCATGGAACCATTTAAGACCAAACATTCCAAAACTATAAATCGTAAAAACACCACGATTCGCATACGCATCAAATAAAAACAAAGGGACTTAAAAACAAGTACTATTTTTAGTACACTAGGTTCAATATTTACTAGCCGTAACAACAACACTATTTGGCAAGCGCGTTGTTTACTTCAAATCAAAACAGTTCCTGATAACTCCGTGATCTAGTAGATGAGATAAATAGTGTGACAAAGTTATATTGCTTTACTCGTATTAAATCAGATTGACTGACATAAATATTTTATTGTATGTGGTTAAGTCCGGGCTTGGGCCCGATGAAAACCCAGATCGATTAAAAAAAAAAAACATTTTCAATCCCATTTACAGTCTGATTATATTCAAGTAAATAATGAATAGCCACGTACTACGATTCTTTCATACTCTTTTTACAGTCAACTGCGTCATAATTCATACATCATACATGCGCGTTTGGCACAAATGCGCATAGGTTTTGTTGAAGCTAATCTTGAACTAGCGTTTCAGCAAACCATAACCTTGATAATACAATTCCTACTAACCTATATTTCATAACAAATATCGTGTGCAACGCAGTACGCACTCCGTGGTGCGCCAACGCAGTGCATAGCCACGTGACGATAACGTCATCAGAGTAGTTGCCAAGTGCACATATATTATGATTATACGTAACAAATCTACCGTACGATACCATGTCGCGCTATGAGATGCATTTACCAAATGCAGCATTAACGTAGGTCCAGGTTTGTGAACGAAAAGGACAAAGTTCAATCATTTAAGCAATATTCCATAATCTAATGAAAACTGATACCAAATGAAAGCTCGAAAAGAAAACGCACAGCAAAAATTAAGTTATGTTGTATAAATAGCAAAACACCTCACTAGTATTATGTTGTGGTTTCTTAATAACAGTGGTTCCTTTATTTTCGACAAAGTTGACTTAGGGCTTATTTTTAACTTTGGATCTAGAGAATTTATTTCCAACCGTTTGACACGATACATCGCGTCCAAAGTTCAATGGTGCGTATGTAAATAAGCGCGTTTGTTATTATCATTGCAATCGGAAATGCATTCTTGTTGCACATTAATCAGATAACTACGTCAATTTTTGACTACCTATGTCGAAGTTGGATTCACACATAGGTAACTTACAAACTTGAATTCGACTTGAATAAAACATTTGACTTCGTAACAATAACATCCTCGAGTAGCTTTGCAATGATTTCAGACTTCAGGCTTTATTTGTCGCTAGATTTCCCAATGCTACTATGGGATACATTTTTAACTTTTAAAAGATATCACAATCTCTGGCTTTTCAATATTTAGAGATTGGGGTTGCCTCAGGGATGCATATTTGGACCGCATCTATTTATCAAAGTTTCTTTTTTTTTTTTTTATAATATTCCTCAACTATCACACAACGCCATCTAGTCCCAAGCTAAGCAGAGCTTGTGTAATGGGTACTAGACAACTGATAAACATACTTATATATTTCTAAATACATACATATTATAGATAAATTACACCCAGACACAGAACAAATGATCGTGCTCATCACACAAACATTTGTCCTGGGTGGGAATCGAACCCACGACCTCCGGCATAGCAGTCAGGGTCACTAACCACTAGACCAACAGGCCAGTTTGTGAAAAGTCAAATTATGATGTTGACATTTGTCAGCCTTATATTAAATCTGTGTTACAAATATAACGTAGGTAGTTTATAGGAAAATGTTTGCATAGATTCGTTATGGTTGAGAAATATCTTGTAATACGATTTCTGTACACATACATTCACAACACCATAACAAAGGGAACTTGAATACAGGCATAGGTTTAAGTAATGTTTGTGTAATTAAAATACGCAGAAGCAGTATAAATGTGCATGAATAGTACTTACAAATTTTCCATTGCTCCTTAATCCAACTTTGCCCTGGTTCACAGCTAAAGACACTGCATTTTTTAAGGCACTCATTTTACCTGCAATTAAGAGAAACAGCGAGTTAGTATTAAAATGGAAATACCAAGAAATAATATCATTTTTCATGAGAACAATTAAATATATCCGTGTTATGTATAATTATCAACGTATTCGTCGAAAAAAAAAAAACGCTGGGAGACAAGATAAGTCTGTTTCGTGTGATGCAAGATGACTTAACTATGTTGTCCAATTTTGTTTAGGTTTTTATTACGTGTTTCAAACTAGAACTACCATCATTGACTGCTTTACGACAGAATAATAAATAGGTAATACGACACGTTATAATTTCACGGTGTAGTAAGAAATACCTATTTTACAGGGCTAGAAGTGTGTCAATAGCTGCAGTTAAAATTAACCTAAAATAAGTACGGAGAACTCTTTTGCAGTTTGACTATGATTGTGTCCGTTCAAATGACAATGAACGAAAGAATACAGAATTTTCTTCTCGTGACTGTAATTTATGTCTATTTCCAGTAATCGGCCATTTGCGGAGCAATTTAAGGTATATTTTCTGTATGATCGTAACAGGCATTAGACATGCAATTTATGCAATTGTACCTATACTTAATCAAAAATTGACCTACATCAGAATGGCTTACAAAAAGTCCTCTGAATAATAAGCAGAAGCCATCTTCTGTTCGCCACGGCCGCGGCATTAAAACATCGCTATCACAGAATTCACAGGAACGTTTCGAATTTAATAGGATGCCAAAGACTATATAATCCGAAAAAAGACTCTAATATTATACGAACTATTTATTTGAGTTATTTAGGTAAGAAATCCAAAAATAGTAAATAATGCCGTGATATCTGACAGATGAGAATGGAAGAAGAAAACGTGTTGCGCCGACCCCAAATAAAATGGCATAATGGCAAACGATGATGATATTCGTAGAAACATTAATTGATGTACTCCCATTAATACTTTATTGGCAATACGTAACGTTTACGGCGCTTCAGATAAGGGTCGTGGGTTCGATACCCCCTCCAAAACTAGATCGTATGCTACCTGTTTGAGATGTCGTGCAGGACAATGCTTGAACCGGCTGCTTTCAGCTCGAGGTTCAACTCAAATTCAATTATTTAGCAAGACTCAATAGACTTCTAGATCCAAACTTATGGAGAAAATTGATACAACTAGGTATACCAGATGACGACAGATTATAAGACGGTTTTTAACATTATAAGATGGCTTTATTGCTTAGTTTAGGGTTGCCATCCGTCCGGGATTCCCCGAATTTGTCCTAGTTTAGGGGGCATCAGGGGTGGTTTTCATTTCGCAGTTCGACCCACGTCGACGCACACTTTACAGTACGCACCTCCCCCCGTGCGCACTTCAACTCTTGTCCGGATTCTGGACTCAAAAATCCGGGGTTTTCTCGCGTCTCGTCCTGTTTTTCAAATTTTAGAGACGGCAGCCCTAATTACGTTCCATCTTATAGTCGACGCGGCATAGTTGGCTCATTGGCTAAGCGACCAACTGCTTCGCAGCGTGTCGCGGATTTAATTCCAGCACGGAACAAATAGTATTTGTATGATCTACAAGTAGTTTTTCGGGCCTGGGTATGCACCCAGACCCGAAAAACTACTTGTAGATCATACAAATACATCATACAAACACTCACATGCGTGAGTGTTTGTAAACCCACAGGCGAAATTCCTAAATGGGGTAACAATAAAAAAAAGGTGAGCCTTGAATTTGAATTTGTACTACTCTGTTGAACAATAAAGCCCAATGTGCTGAACAACTTTATTCATATTCTAGAGAAAAACACAAAATGACGACTATGCATCATTGAATTAAAATAAGTGAGTTTTTTTAATTTCAATTGTAATTTCTAGTTCAAAACTATCAATTAGTCTTCTACAACACATTGACTTTTGATCTCTGACGCAGCAAGTTTCATCACACTTACTCTTTTGTTTGTAAAATGTTTAGTTACTCAATTGTTGTTCTATTTTTTATTTAAAGTTATTTGTTTTATTATTGTTTTGCCATGTTTTTAAAACAATGTTTATAGTAAATAACTTATAAGAACTGTACAGATGTAAATAGGGAGTATTATTCATAGTCTTTCGGCTTGGTATGGCTTTAAAAGAGATAGTTTAAAGTTTATAAATTAAAGCTATAATTGGACAGAAGTTTCAGAATTTGTAATTCATATGTAATTTTTTAAAATAAGTCTGTTGTGTTCTTATATCCCATGTTTTTATATACTAGGTTTATTGTTCAGTTACAGTCAAACTCCATGAACATAGGACAAGGACAGGAAGGCAATGATAGTATTTATGTTTAACCAGTTTAACACAGATCTTCACCTACTAAGACACTAAATAAATAAAAGATATATGAAGTCAGGTTTCTTGTTGTGTTTATGTAGTGAATTCGATTATTATTTTGAAATTTTGTTTTTTTGACAATATTTTGCATTTAATCATTATTTATTTATTTAATGTTCGGAAAGCTTACATGCTAATGCATAAGTTATTGACAACAATTGCACTGACATTTGCCATTTACAAGTTTTCACAAGTAAATTTATTATCACATTCACCTCTGCTAATCCTTTGACAAAATACAGGCATCTTGTTATGTTATGTTTTTTAAAATTATTAAGTTTAGAAAGTAGCCAGCCAGCAGCCACAATGTAGAGAAATAGTGACGCCAAATATGTAACTATCCAGAGTATATTATTAGTTTCAAGGTTATCACTAATTCACCCTATTACCGATTATGTATTGAGATAGTAGCTATCTAAATGGAGAGTTTTTTTGTTCCGCTAAACAACCAGTCTTCGTCATTATATCATTACAATAATTTTCAGTTTGAAAGTTTTTTTCAGAGTACAACCATAACTTTGTGTAGAAGTGATATTATTTAAATAAATAAACATTTTATGATGTTGGACACATTTTTAATGGAAATTCATATTTCTAATATTATAGGTCAACGTAGTTTACGTATGCCTACCCGATAACTATGATAAATAATCTGTAAATGTTTGAGACTTACAAAATGTATAAAAAATAAAAAAGAAAAGACATTATCGTTCATATAAATGTTTCTATATTTATATGAACGATAATGTCTGTACCACATTCTTTATAATTTCGCTGCACACCGGCAAGTTCTAAAGTGCACATTATTAGATATTCCTGCACATAGAAACAGCGTACAGTTACACCAATAATTACCTAGTCAGAATTAGCACAACTTACCGGTTATAGCGTAATGCTGGGAAAGGAAAAATCAAATAACTATAACAAAACGAAATATAGAAGAACTAGTCGACACAACAAGTATCACTACACAAAGTCACAAACTAAAAAAATATTCAAATGAAAAGCAACAAACACGCACTCGCTGCGTGATTTGACGTGCCGTATGAAATTCACAGAACCACAGAGTACTTATATTTATCGGGGTATTGCAAGCGTATTTTATGAACAGACCACACTTTTGTACACTTCCTTTTCATATTTTTTAATTGCAACTGGGGTCGTTAGTTTTGCAATATATGACAAAAACTCTCTCTAAAATTTTCTTTTTTAATGTTTTATTTATCAAAAAATATGTTAATCAGTAATCTTAATTTACAGAGGGTAACATTGCATCAACTTTCGGACGGAGAAAAAGTTCAAATTATTATTCTTGTTTGCCAAAAACCTTCTAAAAACTCTCCATCATTAACAAGAACCAGCTAAAATAGATTATTTTCTATATCAAAACAAATAGATGCATTTGAAATATAAAGAAAATGTTGAATTTACAACATTTTTGAATTCACGCGGTGAAAATTCAGCTTTGACAAAGATTACATTGGTACGAATTTCTGAACGTTTGTTATAACTTCAATGTCAAAATCACATGGCGATGTTGTCATTAGCGATGGGTCGTTGACGGTTTTTCCGTCAACGAAACGTTAACGTTGATTCACGTTTGTCAACTAGTTAATCAACTAGTTGAATTCGTCAACGAGTTGAACGAGTCAACGTGTTCACGTCGTTGACGAATTTAACTGTCAACTTGCAACGTAAAGCGTTGATTCGTTAAACGGTTTTATCTAACGAATTTGCGTTGAATTTTAGAAACAATTTTATTCAATTTATGTATTGGAAAATGTTTGATTGACGGTTCGACCCATAAATCCGTTTAATTGCAGATCCTGGCTGAAGTAAGATTAGTAAAAATGTATGTTTCCTTTTCTGTAGCCTATTTATCCACTAACACTCATAAATTACGTAGTTTCGATTCGAATTTCAGTTTTATGTACAAATTAACATCTAAAATAGTGTGAAATCAAAACTATTATTTCTATTTTTTAGACGGCTGTTCGCTATACCTTTGCATCTCAAAAATAGTGCATTTCTAGATTAGGTCTACATCTGTGGTAAACGTAAGTAAACAAACTCCACCAATAAAAGTACTATTCTTAAAATAAATATTTCGAAAATCAACTCTTACAATCGCTCGCAATCCATGACGCGCATGACGTTAAAAACAACGAACCAAAAACTCAACGTTGAAAACAACGTTGCATTTGCGTTCTCGTTAATTCAACGAGACGAACGAGTTAAACTCATAAACGTCGTTGACGGATTCAACTAGTTGATTCGTATACAGTTAACGTTAATACGTTGACAAGAGATCAACGGTTGATTCAACTAGTTCGTTGATTCAACGCTCATCCCTAGTTGTCATTTGGTTGTCATTCCTTCGTGTGAAATGTGCAATTTATTGTGGTTATTTACGTTTCTAAATAAATAAAAGTTGTCGTTTTTGAAGAAAATATAGAAAGAAGATAAAATAAAATGAATGAAAATGATGGAAAAGAGTTCGCAGAACTTGGCGTTAAGACCTGGCTAATCAAGCAGTTATTTAGTCTTGGTATGTTTTTGTATTTCAAATGTGAAACAATTCAATGTTATTGCCATATAAGGCGCAAAATAATCTTATGACGATTCCGTCGTCGACGATGTAATGTTTGTTCTCTCAATTTCTGTACTGTCTACACTTGTAACTGAGCTTTGAATGAAATCCTCTGTCTTGATAAGTCCTACGCAGAGACTAAGCATATCACAGACTTAACAAATTATTTTCTTAAAACCTTAAGACATCTACACAAATTAATTCCTTAATATAAAGAATTAGTTACTTATTACTTAATTCCCTATGTATAAGAAATACTTTGTACCAGTAACATGTGTATGGTGTATGTGTATGGTGTGCATAATTAAGTGTATTCTATTCTGTAAACATCATTCACCAACGAAAAATGTGACATAATTGTAAAAAGGTTCTTTTACTTTCAGGTATCAGAAGCCCAACCCCTATCCAAAAAGGTTGTATAAGTCGCATTTTAGCTGGTGAAGATTGCATTGGAGCAGCAAAGACGGGTTCAGGCAAAACCTTTGCATTTGCACTTCCTATATTACAACATTTGGCGGAAGATCCCTATGGGATCTTTGCTTTAGTGTTGACTCCAACACATGAGTTGGCTTATCAGGTAATAAAAAACTACATTGTTTTAAAAATGCTTTTATTTAGACACAAACTGGTAAACTTGACCAATTGTTTCATTTTACTCAGAATCTTAATCAAGAAATTTAATTAGAAGAAAGATACATTATCAAAGAAATTTGACCCTTATTTTTCCTTGAAAATCACAAAACATCATTTAGTTTGTATAATTTTACAGGCGTTATGGTGTTGAAAGCCCTCACTTTCGAATTTCGAAGCATTTAATCTTTGCCAATGTCCATTGATTTAAAAAAAACAAAATATGTACTACTTTAACTGACAAACTATACAGATTTTCAACTTATTTATGCAGTAATCTATCCTATTGCAATGAAGCAGAAAAAAATGTTTTTTAATAATAAAACTGTCTTAAACTTTTAGATAGCAGACCAGTTCAGTATCTTAGGGCAGCCACTGAAGCTACGGGTATGCATTGTGACTGGAGGATCAGATCAACTGGAAGAGTCTCTGAAGCTTGCAAAGAGGCCCCACATAGTTGTGGCCATGCCGGGACGTCTGGCAGACCACATTACAGGATGTGACACCTTTAGTTTGAAGAAGATAAAGTATCTGGTATTGGATGAGGCTGACAGGTAAAATAAAGAATGAAATATACACGCTTTTGGTTATGGTATGGGTGAATTAACGCTAAATCACAAAATGTCAATGGTAAAAGATAAAAATTTCCATAAAAGAACCTGATACTTTTTTTTTAGTTTTTCTCTTTAATTATAGAGAACATGAATTTATGATCAGTTGGTGCAGCAAAATATAATGATTTCATACATACATACAGACCTTCCCATGAACTTCTAAATTTTTTGTATACATAATTTATTCCAGATTGTTCAGTGAATCATTCCAAGATGACCTGGAGACCATATTCAATGCATTACCGGCTCAGAGACAGAACTTACTATTCTCAGCGACAATCACACAAGACGTCAGGGATTCCAAATTACTACCGCTTAACAAAGATGTAAGTTTTCTAGCTCTTGGAAACTGGATTCAGGACGCATGTTCTTTTTTTATAATAACTGTTGCCCCATATTAGGAATTTCTCCTGTGTCTGGATGTGTTTTATAAACATAGAAACTCACAACACAAACACCCAGACACGGAACAAATTACTTGTAGGTGATACAAATATTTGTCCCTTGCGAGGATCGAACGCGTCAAGCGCCAACCTTGCCGTCAATTCCCGCCTTTAATTACCCCACTTTAAGGGTGAGGGCAAACGAAAGAAATTGAGTCGTGACTCGCAGAATTTCGGTCGCTTTCAAACAAAACAAAAGATGCGACGCAATTTTTTTTTTGAATGCGACCGGAATTCTGCGGCTTAAAAATTCCGCTCGTTTGGCCTCGCCCTAATATTACACCTCATCCTAAATCCCCAGGGATAACAGCAGTTATATTACATTATTTTGATGTGAGACATTGTTAAGTTTTTTCTTCTTTAAGAAATCAGTTGGGGATGCGCGTGAATGTACATACAGACGCTAGTACATCAACCTAATGTAATCTGTAATCCCAATCAATCCAATTTTTAGGATAAAGTTGAATTAGGCCGCTAAACCGTTGTGCTAGAGTCTGTACTCGTATCTACCGAGATCCCGGTTCATGGTAGAGTAGGAATCCTAAGTTTCTATTTCTAGTATGATTAATTAACCATGAGGTGAACTAAAAAAAAAGGCTAACTTATTTCAGAATTTGAAAAACATGAATAATAATAGAACTCCTAAAAACCTTGCAGAAACTCTTAACATGGACAGAGACAGACAGCCAGCTGACAGTAACAACTTTAGACCAGCGATACGTGGTGTGTCCCGCATATGCCAGAGACGTGTACCTCGTGCAGACGTTACGGAAGTACCGCGAGACTAAACCAAGCAGTCATATCATTGTATTTACGGATACTAAGAAGTAAGTGAAAATGTTTCAGATAAGATCTACCTCTAACTAATCCTCAAGAAATAAAAAAATATGTTAGCAAATTATTTGTACCACTTAAGGCCTCCTAGAGAGTAAAGAATTCTTTCTTTACTCTGAGCTCTTTAGCAGAAAAGGTATTTGTTGGAGTCACACTGGGATATTGCTACATTTGATGCGATATTTTATTTAAAAAAGTCACAAAGTTTTTTTTTAAGTTTGTGTTCTTTAAAAAAAATCCTGTTGTGTGTTTTTTATTTATCCCACGCTCAAAATTTCCCCTTTATCGTGGGTGTGTTTACTAACACATCCCAAACACTTGGTGTATTCCGTACGGAAATATAACCACCGACACGCATAGCATAGCAACAGTCGATCGCTCAGCTAACTGTGTTAGCCGTTATTCACGTTTTTGTAAAGAAATCACGTTAACATTAACGTTTTCTTCTTTCTATCCTACCAGGGAATGCCAAGTCCTTTCAATGATGTTAAACGCCATATCCATGGACAATGTATGCCTCCACGGCTTCATGAGACAAAAGGAACGCGTGGCCGCCCTCACCCAGTTCCGTAGTAACCTCAAATGTACGCTGGTGGCTACGAATGTTGCTGCTAGGGGCCTGGATATACCTACAGTGGATTTAGTAGTTAATCATAAGCTGCCGTTGGAACCTAAAGAATATATTCACAGGTGAGATATCATCATCAGTCTATAAATATTCCCATTGCTGGGACACAGGCCTCCTCTCTGCTCAGCCTCCACACGGGCCCAATGCGGGTTGGTACATGTCAATCAACTATGAATTTTTGGTTCTATCTAGTAGTTCTAATATGCCAGTTTCGTTACGATGTTTTCCTTCATCGTTTTGAGAGTAGTGGTGCTGAAATAAATTATAATTACTTCATCATTGTTGCTCCCACGACGATATACAGAGGGAACTGACAAGTCTAGGTATACCAATATTATAAAGAGGTTTTTAAACATGTCATTTTGTGGCTGCGGTTCCACTGCTGAGGCGGAACTGAGCGGAGCAGAGAGTAACCACCAATCACATCACCAATCACTTATCCGCCTATCTTGAAAATGTTTCACTAATATTTATTCATATGCTCTTTTACAGGGTAGGCCGCACAGCCAGAGCAGGGAGGAGCGGGATGGCGATATCCCTGATCACTCCCTACGATATACTGCGGCTCGGCGAGATTGAAGAGGCGATTAATACCAAACTTACCGAGTACAAGATAGATGGTGAGTTTTACTTTTTTTTTGCGGTAGACTCACGGTTGAACACTACTCGCATTATAGTATAGTTGGGCACGGTTGCCTAGAAATAATCTGTTACTTTCTCCAGGTCGGTTGCACGACTTGAACAATATTGTAACTGAAAACTTCGCTATTTAAACGACATGGTTAGTTGCAACGTAGAGGTCGCCTATAACCAACCATCATAGGTTAGGGAACGTTCATATCTGACGGAACATGCGTCGCGTATTATCGGTCCCGTAACGCCAGAACTGACAAATGTATAGAAAAACACTTGACCATTTCACACTCAACCGATGCACAGACAGGTATTTGGACCTAAAAGTTGGCCAAAAATATTTGGTACGCCTAATGGCTGTCAAACGATGTTTTATATTAGTTTTAGCTTGGAAAAGGTAAAAAAAAGCGTATGTAATATATACAAGCATTTATTCTTCATTTTCGTCGTTTTCATCAAAACTTAAATTTAAAATGTCACTTTCTAGTAACAAATTTAAAACATCAGCCGAAAGTGACACATTTTTTTTATTCTTCCTCTTCCTCATGCCCGTCAGGACAGGGTCGGAAGTTAAGAGGAGCCTGTTAAAAACATCTGCGTTGCAGGCTACCCGGGAAAATTTTCGGGCGTAGTTGAGCCGGAACATTCTAATGTGTTTGTTGCGGGCTTCTGCCGCTTCTTCGGACAGTTGTCCAATGGGAAGAATTGCTTCCCTTACCACTGAACCCCATGACGCAACACTTTTTGCAATGTCGGAGATATTGGGTAAAACTTATACAAAGAAACGTACAACTTTGCCGTTTCTTGGCAATATCTTTCAAACATCTCTCAGTTTATCTTTAAACCCTGTGCTATCACAATGTGTCCAAAATCACTTTTAATCTATAAATTAAATTTACGTCTATCCCCGTAATTGTCGCTGATACTTCGAAATATTCAAAAAAACGTCTGCTAGTGTTTCCGTCATTGGTATTTCCAAAGTTGGCTTTTGGTATATCTACCAACAGACCGAGTTTCTCCCGGAACTTATCTTGGATTTCTTTTTTTTTATTTTCCACTGCTTGCTTTTCCTCGGCAGTAAGGCGAACGTTCCATTTTTTTACGGGCAATCTATAGGCCACATGTAAAATGCTCTCAAAAAATCTTATCCGAGCATGCAACAAAGATAAGCCGAATTCTAGGTTTTCTTTTTTGCATGGGGTCTCCTTCTCCAAGTCTAGTCAAGTCTAACTGTAATGACATAGCGCCGCATATGTAGCACCTCATGGTTGATTTAGTATGCGTAGCAGTATTGCATACTTTTCCATCAGTCATGGTGAAAAGCATGTTATGCTTGATGGAAAAGCTGTTGACTTCGCTTTTAGTGAGCGCTGTTATGCTTTACATCAGCAATATTTTGGTCATTTTCTGCATATTGATTGAGCAGTTCCCGCTCCATACATTGCAACTTTTCATCAAAAGTTGAGGTATTTGAGCGTTCCATTATATTAAACCAATCATTTCGAATCATAACTCTCATTCCAGAAGAGCCTATAACACAAAACACCAAAAATATATGAAAAACTTCAATTACTGAGAATCGAGCGTGTCTAGGGAAAAAAATCACCATAAATAGAGGGGCACTTTGGGGCGGCTATTTCGGACTTAATTACATCCTAAAAGGTCTATTCTAAAGCTAATCATTACAATTTTGGCTTAGAAATGATGAGAAATATATTAAAACTCCCTTTGATCTTCCAAAATGTGTTTTTTAAAAGCAGTTTCTTGGGGCTTACTTCTCAAGGGTATAAATTAAGAAAAGCTATAGATTACTTGTTAAAAGTAAGTGCCAAATAAAATACATACCTGGTTGTGCACAATCCATAATGAAAACCAACACAAAATCGTTCAGTTACAAGATGGCAAATATTTTAAAACAACGAAATCTGAGCGCATCGAACAATCTCTCGAACACTTTTGGCGAACGGTAACTTCCGACTGAGCCCACGACGTCCTGGAAGGGGCTAGCGCTTTGTAGTTTTTGCTATTGTTTGGAGCGGTTATCCTTGTTTTTGGAAATAATGGCTTAGAGGGAGTAGAACTAATATAAAAAAAATCGATTTTGGCCAGCTTTTAGGGCCAAATACCTGTCTGTGCGATGATACGTTAGTGCGTCAAAGTATGTTCGACGCTCTCGACTTATTTTACGTCAGATATGGACCTTCCTTTAAGCTGAAAAAGAGAAATCGATCCTGTCCTTCTTCCTGCCCAGTCCGCGCTGCGGGTAGCCCAAGGGACTGTCAAACTCTAACTGCCTATAAATCATTATATTCCTTCACTTGCTATTCACCTTCCAGGGTTGAGGTACCCTTTTAAGTCACTACTCGGACCCTGCCAGCCTTATAGCAATCAGGAAACTGATGAGTCTCCCGTCAGTTTGCTGATTGCTCCTTGAGGCGCGGAGGAACATTATCTCTGTACTAAATTTAGCAATGTGTGCGCACAAACAACCACTCCACTGCTTATGTGTGCGCGCACATAAGTATCCTTGCTTATGTTCATTCTAGGTGTGTAAAATATAACTTTGTTGTCTTGATAAGATTTCAAACAAAATGTTCTCAGATGACGAAGCAGTAAAAATCTTCACGACCGTCAGCGTGACGCGTCGTGAGCAGGAAGCACAGTTAGACAACGAGGAGTTTGAGCAGAGGAAGAAGAACTACCGCGTCAAGCGATGGATACAGGCTGGAGTTGACCCCGACATGATGGAAGAAGGGTGAGAGCACTATCATTTATATGACTTTTTTTTGTCTTGGTAAAATCATCAAATAAGTCCTCCCCCCTCGGGCAGGGCGGAAGAGACTGTCAAACTTATACTGACTAAAATCCACGGTGTCCTTCAATAGCCCTTTATGTTCCGAAGTCACGGTGATGGAAATAAGTCCCGCGACCCCGACAGGCTTTGGCCCTCAGAGGCCCCGTCATTTTTGCTGACGCTTTTTGAGGTGCGCGTGGACCCGAGCATGGTCCATGGTCGGACAGCGAGTTGCCCTTTACTCGCTGCCCGCGTGCTCGTTGTATGGGAACTAGTTTTTTTCTCGTGGTATTCGAATATTATCCTATGGAAACTTAATACCTATAGATATAAAGTCTTTTAGGTACATCTATCTCTGTGCCAATCCAACTTTATCAATGGTACAACACTTGTGGTGACATTCAAGGAAAGGTTTTTGTAGACAGGTTTAGCAAATCATATATAAATTATATTCTATGTTGGTAAAAATGAAAATGACAGTAAGGCAATAATGATAGTGGTAATTTCCTGAGTTTCAATGGCTCTATATGTGTTCTCAGATAATTATTATCAGCATCATCAACTTACTAGGCTACCCTAGAAAGGCTTTGCGGAACCCCAGGGCTCCGCGGAACATACTTTGAGTATAGCTGTCAGCTAAGCAATTTAACAGTAAGCAAAGGAAATCAAGTAAAATAACGATTTGTATGCATATTTGTCAACAGACTGGAAGAAATGCGACGAAAACGGATAAAAGCTGCCAAAAAGGCGAAACTAGCTAAAATCAAAGAAGTACAATCACAAATACAGGCTCAAAATCCAGTACAAGGCGAAGATCGTCTTCAAACTGAGACTCAAGACATTGACGCTTCAATCAAGGACAGCTTGAAGAAAGTCAACAAAACACTGATGAAGAAAGATGACCGCTTTAAAGATGTCATAGGGAAAATAACCAAGATTAAACGTAAAGCAGAAAATGTTAAAATCAAGAAAGATGTAGCAGAAAATGGTAAAAAGAAAAAAGGAAATAAACAAGCGTTGACAAATAAATGATTGATTTCGAAATTTTGTGTTTTTTCTTGCTCCGTTCTAGTTGACAGGCTGACTAAAGGCAGGGGTGTAACTAATGATGAATTAGTTCAGACGCCAGCACATGAAGCTACCACAATCTGTCAAGTCTCTGTAACAGATTTTCAACATATCTCAAAACGAGTAGGTTCACATTCCATTGGGAAAATTTGACAAATTCGGGTAGGTTGATGCGCTGGCGACTGTACAATGCGATGAAGTACACGAATCATTTTCACACTACTATTATTTATGTCAGAGGCTTTGACCAAAGTATGAAAAGCTTATATGTTATGTCTATGTCTGTGCCAACAAACGAAAATTTTATATAAAATACTCTTTGATTAGTTTCCTACGAACTAAAGGAAATTGAAATGAAAATAACGGTTAAGTAGTTAATAATTTATTACATTTTATACATTGTAAAATTACAAATAAATACAACAATGATATATTTATATTCAAGCAATGTTGCGACGATGGCAAATAATTTGGCACAAAATTGTAAAAGCTTTCGCGTGGTCGAGGCCGCAGCTATTTTTATAGATTGCCTCTTATATAGGGTGTAAAAAGCCTTGCGTAACCGTCAGATAACTTTTATTTGGTCGCCGCGCTTTTTTAAAAGGTTTTGGGTTGTTTAGTTAACTTCTAAACACGTCCTTTATCCAAGTATCGAGCAAATTCGTTACTTAGTAATGATTTCATATCGACCTTTTAAGCAACTCGCAATTACATCCACGACTTTGGTCTAAGTGATGAGCAGAGCGACGGGCGGCGCGAATAAGACATCAGTTACATTGTAAGTACGCGAATTCGCTTTTGTTGGTGCTTCGTAGCGTCTTTCAAACATTTCTATACATGCGTGATCTTACCGCCCCGCGCTAAATCATCGCTCACAAGAGACCTTGCCGCAGTGAGTGATACAAGAATGTACATGGAGTTATTGGCTGTTTTCCATAGAGGAACGTTTCGGAATTCGTAACTACGTCCTTTCAGTTTTTAAACATATTAAATAAACCAAAATTAATACAGCTTTCGTTACAATAGCTTCGTCAAAAGTCTTTTTACACCCTTTATTTATAAAATGGTGTCATAATTTTACGTCTCGATTACATTTACTTGAATACATTACTTGACTATAGTAGTATATGCTTTTGTCCATTGTTGGACTACGAATTGATAGTAAAGTACGATTAATAATTGTAGTCAGTAAAATGACATTTCCAGTGTTGCAGGTTTTTCGTCCCAAATAAATAGTGATGTGGTTAATCGAGATTTAACAATTAAAAGTTAATCGAGATTTCATTGTTTAATATATAAAATATTAAATTGCCTTTAAATAATAAAAAAAAATAATTTACGCTAATTAAACAGAAGAAACCGTGTATCGGTTGGTAATTAAATCTATACTAATATTATAAAGCTGAAGAGTTTGATTCTTTGTTTGTTTGAACTAGCGCGTTCAAACAAACAAAGAATCAAACTCTTCAGCTTCTCAGGAACTACTGTTTAGAAATGGCAAATTATTTTTGTGTTGGAAAATCTATTTATCGAAGAAGACATATTATGTCCATTTATCGCCTAATAATTCCACATATAGGCAGTGATGAAGGTTTTGTAGAAGCCGGTTTACTTAGGTTTGAATCGAAGAAAAATAGTATGGATTATCATGAAGAAATGAACTCGGAGTGTTTTGAGGAATGGAACTGGCGGAAGGCTGATATTATTCAGTGGTTGGATGAAAAATTAATTTAATATCAACCTACAATGATAAAGGTTGAATTAATAGAAATAGTAAAATTACAAAAATCTAAATACGAACGATATGCTGTGGAAGAGTTGGCTGCTGAATACGGTGTCACAATCCTGCGTCTGCCTCCTTATCACTGTGAGCTCAACTCAATAGAGTTAGTTTGGGCTCAAGCAAAGGGGTACGTCGCCAGGAACAATAAAACTTTTAAAATGAAAGACGTAAAGCAATTATTTGAAGAAGGCCTGAAAGAAGTGACGCCTGAAAATTGGAGAAAGTGGATCAACCACGCCATAAAAGTCGAAGACAAAATGTGTCAACTCGACCATATCATAGATGAATATGTGGATTCATTCATTATAAATGTAACTGATTCCGATTCCGAATATACCGATTCAGAAACGGAGTCGGAACTCGGAATCAATGACAACCGTAATGAATAAAAACGTATAAAGTTACTTGTATATTCCCGACTTTCTAGTGTTAATACCTCTGAATCTCTATACATTTTTTCCCCAGCTTTTGTAATAATTTTGTAGTGAGAAATTTTAATATACTGGTATATAAGGTCCATATTTCTAAAATCGTATTATTTAATACGTTATGTATTAAATATTTACAATAAAAACGCTTTGACAATAAAATAAAGCATGACTAAAAATGTCTAAGTCTATTGATTGCCGAACATCACTATTGTAGCGGGTCACCCTTTTTTGTATCAGTGACAGTTGGACTTGTCATTTTACTGACTACAATTAAAAATCGTACTTTAGTAGATTTTGAAATGATTGTGAGAATGTTCGAGCTGATACTGACTACTGTGCTGAAAACTCGATACTATTTCAGTACATTTAAAGTTCATAATTGAAACTGTAAAATTTTGAAATACTTACATAAAAGGTGTAATTAAATAAGCCAACTCTATTCCGCATGTTGACGTGTTGGCTTTCGTTGTAAAAAAGAGTTCCAATGACTCGTTTAAACTAATATTTACCAACACTAAGGCCCTTCGTACACAAGGCGACGCCGACGCAAGTCTCCGATACCTTACGATTTCGGTATCCACGTCACTATCGCAATACAAATCCATAGGGTTTTGTACACTGGCACGCGTCAATGGATACCAAAATCGTAAGGTATCGGAGACTTGCGTCGCCTAGTACGCCTACGAAGGGGCTTATTGCATTACAGTGCCAATTTATTGGAAACTCAAAATAAATAATAAATATGGTAAATATCCCGTTAAATTCTGATAACTTATCTGATTTGAATCCCTTGATTAACACAATTCATTATCATAGGACTATCTTACATTATTATGTGAGAACATTTAAATGTGGCCGATTGCATTTTTTTACTAGCATTTACAGTGCCAAGTTTAATTTACTTACGCATAAAGTATAACTTGATATAAATTCTAATATAACATTAAAATCACAATAATAATTCATTCTAATAACTACACATCTAAATATTGGAATAACGAGTCAGTAACTTAAAATAATAATTAAAAATAATATGGGCAATTTTGAGCAAAATGAAAACAAAAGTTATGTTAAATGAAAATGTTCTAATTTAGCTGAACGCGACATAGCACATCTTAATGAGGAGTTTTCTTTTTCGAGTATTAAAAACAAAGTAGTTGACTACGTTACTAGATTTATGCCTTCATTTTTGCACAAATCCACGAGGAACAGACTTCTCTTCTTTTTCTGTTGGGACATTTTCTTTATGGCGTGGAAAACTCACAAATTAAAAAGACTGGTCAATGAATATTTTTTTCTTTTTCCTTGTTGTTATTTATTTCCAAATGCCAATGGTGTGATGTGATGTGACTGACAATGACATGACATGTACGTTACGTTTTAAGATCTCAAAATTACAATCAAGTGAAAAAAATCAAAAAATGACGATGTTCCGTTCATTGCAGTAACACACCAAGTTCAGCGCCATCTATCCATCGACTAGGGAACCAGTCAAAAGAAAATCCCTCATTTCGTAGCAATGATGACACTGACAGTTCTAAAATTTTGTTTAAGGGTGGTCGCACATTCTCAGCAATCTACGCGCCGTACGCGTCGCATACAGCGCGGATAAATGTGCGAAGTTTATGATTTCATACAACGAATTCTAAGATGCAAAGCGTGTATTGTTCATAATGTACTAAATATGTCAATACTCAATGTGTGGCCACCTTAAAAGTGCTGATCGCGTTCAACTTTACAGGTGAATTTCGTCATTAAAATTAAAAACTGATAATATTATTCAAAGTATTTTTACAGATTCAAAATACATAATTTTACAAAAATACTTTAGTATCAAAGCACTTACAGCTACATAGTAAGGCCGATAGCTTTTAGAATACTAGTATTTTTCTTCATATATTTTTATATAATTAATTAACATTATATCTGAGGTCAAAGCCAGTGGCCTGACCTAATGTAATGTGGCCTATGTAGCATAAGAGCCTTGGACCGTGCTGTTGAATTCGTTGGAAATTCAAAAGTGCGTTCATGTCTCTTAGATAAAGTTTATAATTGTTAGTATGAATCATAGACATAATAGTAACTGCATTCCCTATCCAAATGTCACGAATATAGAAAATATGAGAAGAAACAGTTAAAACAACCTCAACTGTTTTGTTCTATCTGAAGAGTGAACAATATAATGCAGGTATTTCTCACTCCATTCTGTGTCTATGGTATGAATATATTCAAGTCTCTGCTGTTAATGTAATATCGAACTTAGGATTGAGCCCTTAGGTTGATAGCTGATTTTCATTTGCTTAAATATAATTTAAAAGTGTGTCTGAAATTCGTCTAGCATTAAATTCATATTTTATTGATGACGATTCTAATCATAGTTATTTTTTTTACTTTGTGTAAAAGTTAATCAGCAGTGGCTAAAAGTCGATTTGATGAAATATGTTATTATGTAATTTATATGTCATGATTATATTGATTTTATTATTATTTACCTTACAAAGTGCCGACACTCATCGACGAGGAATCGACTTGAACCGATCCTATATAACTTGTCGTATTCAAAGCGGTGAGATGTCGAGTCGTATCGTCCAAATAGAAACGGTGTGTTTTCAGTCTTGCTGCATGGATATAAACTCTAAGACTTCCACGCCGATTAGTGACGTCACTCCCATATAATGCAGTTTTAAGGCTACATATTTAGTTTATTCAGACATTTGCAGCAGCGAGTTGATGGTCGCGTCTTTGTTGCCGCCGTTTGCTTCCAACACGGACTTGATAACTTCCTTGTCCATACTCGGGAACATTTCCTCGATCTGAGAAAGTAAAGTTATTGTAGATTTTTTTTTATGTGTTAACACCTACCCTAAGATTTTCTCCTGTATCGTGGGTGCGTTCGCAAAAAATTTAACGCACATACACAAGCAACAAACACCCAGACTATTTTACGTTTACTATTTTAGTACGGCAAGAAGTGGTACCAAGCTATTGGTCATCATTATTTCAACTCTTTACTGAGGCCTCGCCTTCTGGAATACTTCCTGATTTCTGGGATTCATGACTTGGGCACAACTTTTAAGTAGTCTTAGGTCTTTTAGGGTAGTTACTTGCGAGTAAAATACTGTATTCAGTGACATCAAAGGGCCTAGACGAGGTGGCAAACGATAAACTATCTGTAGTTTAAATTTAATATAATACATTTTCAACGTTAGGTTCCAGAAAATAAGGTAGTTTTTATTAAAGACTATGGAACCCTCTCCTTTGTTTACAAAATGTCCAAATTTCGCGAAACCACTTTTTTATAAATATGCGAGTGAGCGCCATGCTCACATTTAAATGTAATTCCTTGGCATGTGACGTAGGGATCGAACGACCGGGGTAATAATTTCTTCCTTTTTTGGCTTCAATTCTCAACGTAGGCCTAGGAATCTGGACATTCTATTATCTAAGGCCCTCTGGTTAAACTGGAAGTCAAGCCAAGTTAGTAAAAGCTAGGTATGACAGAGATCACTGACCTGCTGCAGCTGTTCAGCAGTGATGGGCGGCGGCTGCGGCTGTTGCGGCGGCATGTGCGGCGCGGGCGCTGGTGCGGGGTACATGGGCATGGCGGCGTAGCCCATGCCCGTGCTCGGGACCACCAGCATCGGGGGGAAGGTGGCCACGGCGGCAGGACCGACCTGATGGTACAAATATTTGTCAGGATATGGTATACTAAAGTCCGATGAAATAAATATTTACGCAGGAGTGACAGAGAAAGGTAATAATAGGTCAATGTACGAAATTCCTCCTGCTTTCTGACCGGACTTTACACTATGTTTTTTTTGGGTAGTAAAATCATCAAATGAATCAAGCCCTGGGTGGAGCGGCCCTTCCGATCCACCCATTGTCAGTCTATTACTAAATAAAATTCTATATAAGTGCTTCTAGTCAAACGTGCTTCACCGACGACTACATCTTCACTCACCATCAGGCGAGATAGGATAGTGGACATATCGTTATTAAATAAATAAAAAAGTAGCCTTTTACGTTCCAGGGTCACGGTGTCTTGCTAACACGGTTCCGAGAACTATCTGTTGTATAGTATGATGCGGACTCTAGAAGTCTCGATCGATGCGTGTGAAATTTAGTACCGGAAGTCCAATCATTTTGGGTATAAAATACTGTAGCGAGTAACAATTTTATAGTTTGTAAGTTGGCACTGCCGCCATATTTGAATGTGCGTCCTTTGCGCGCGTTATGTTGCACACCTGTTCAATACACCAGTTTACCGCTGATTCCCGTCTTTTATTGAAACGCTCTTTACATTGGCGACGATTTCGATGAATTATAGTGAACCGTGCGTTTAAAAAACTGAGACAACAGAGCGGCACGTATTCCGCTTACGCCGACAACGTGTTGGCGAGCCGCTTATGGAATATCTGCAAGCATTAAAGCATTTGGCAACTACGTGCAATTTTGGTGCACAACTCGAAGAGAACTTGCGAGATCAGTTTGTCTCTGGTTTAGCGAACGACGCGATGCGTTCGCGAATATTCGCTGAGAAAACGATCGAATACAAGGCGGCGGTAGAGCTGGCGCTCGCTCTAGAGGCAGCAGAAAAACACGCAGAGGTAAGCGCCGCGACCTCAGCGGTGGCAGCAGTGGAATCAGCGGGCGGCAGCGCGACGGCTGCGACGGCGGCGGAGGCGCTGCACTACACCAGAGGGCGCCGCGGGGCGCCGGCAGCGACATCGGGCAAGCAACAGGGCGCGCGCGGCGCTGGAGGCGCCCGAGCGGCTGCAGCGGACGACGGCGGCTTCAGGCCGTGTTGGCGTTGCGGAAAGGGTCATTCCGCAGATAGGTGTCGATTTAAAAACTACACATGTGATGAGTGTAATAAAAAAGGGCATTTAAAAGTGATGTGCAAAAATGTGCGTGAACGAGAAAGTGGTACCAGGCAGAATTACGTGAGTGATTGCGAAGAGGATTTGTTCAATTTATCAAGTAAGGTGGAGTCTACGAGTACCGGTAATGAACCTTATTTCCTAGAACTGTTAATTGATAACTTAAAAGTTCGGTGTGAAGTTGACACAGGGAGTCGTATTTCAGCAATAAGTGAATCCATGTATAAACAATTATTTTTGCGTAAAGTATTGAAACAAGATAATTTAGTATTACGCAGCTATAGTGGGTCGCGGATTGATACTCTAGGGTATATTGTGGTAGAAGTTAGTTTTAAAGGAAATAAAACTCATCCATTAAGTTTGCATGTCATTAGAGGGGGAGCGCGCCCCATTATGGGGAGAGATTGGATTCGGGCATTGAAAATAAAACAAATGCAATTTAATAACATTTCTGATAGTCAATCCGTGGACCAACTAATTAAAGAATTCCCAACTGTGTTTACTGAGATACTAGGTACCTGTAACCGCGAAATTCGGCTATTACTCACGGACAATGACCCCGTGTACGTCCGCGCACGTCCCGTCCCACTAGCGCTACGCGAACGCGTCGAGAGGGAGCTCGCGCGGCTCGAGGCTGATGGTTCTATTTATCGTATAGATTATTCAGATTATGGTACTCCGATTGTACCGGTAGTGAAACGTAACGGGGAAATAAGAATTTGCGGTGATTATAAGATTACGATTAACCCGAAATTAAAGCGAGATTACTATCCCTTACCACGTATTGAAGAGCTATTTTCCACATTAAGTGGTGGTAAAAAGTTTTCTAAACTTGATTTACGTCATGCATACGAACAGTGTTTATTAACTGAGGATTCGCAGTTGTATACCGCGATCACCACGCCCATAGGTACATTTGCGTATAGACGCACTCCATACGGTTTGTCATGTATACCAGAGAAGTTTCAGAAAATTATGGAAGAAACTTTAAGAGGTATTCCAAATTGTGTCGTATTTTTAGATGATATTTGCGTAACAGGGGCTAATGATGAAGATCATTTAAACAATTTAAGGGCAGCACTCACACGGTTGCGGGACGCAGGACTCACCGTTAAACTTAGCAAATGTAGTTTCTTGCAAGATTTTGTTAAGTATGTGGGGTTTATAATAAATAAAGAAGGGTTGAAACCTGATCCTGAAAAATTAGAAGCCATAGCTAACGCACCTAAACCTGAAAATACGACACAATTAAAAAGTTTTTTAGGAATGTTAAACTACTATGGGCGATTTATACATAATTTAAGCACATTGTTACACCCACTACATAATTTATTAAGAAAACAGGTGGTATGGCAATGGAACTCTGAGTGTGAGTTAGCATTTAATCAGGCAAAGCAGGCTCTTTTAAGCACCCGCGTACTGGCGCATTATGAAGAGGGGCGACCACTCGTTTTGTCGGTAGACAGCAGCGCGTACGGGTTAGGCGCCGTGCTCGCGCACCGCTACGACGACGGCAGCGAACGCCCTATCAGCTGCGTATCGCGCACACTTAGTGCACCAGAACGTAACTATAGTCAGCTTGACAAGGAAGCTCTGGCTATACTATTTGGTGTCACTAAACATCACCAGTATTTATTCGGCAGAAACTTTATACTAAAAACGGATTATCAGCCGTTGACACATATTTTTGGTGAAAAGGGGGGTATACCTCAAACGGCTGCAAGTCGATTGCAGCGGTGGGCGGCACGTTTAGCAGCTTATGATTATAAGGTCGAATTCGTGAGATCAGTGGACAATGGTCCGGCTGATGCACTGTCTCGGCTACCTCTAGCTAAAGAAATTCGCGAAGAATGTACGATAGAATACTTGAATTTAATTGCAGACACGTTCCCAATTTCATTTAAAGATGTGGCTCGAGAAACAGAACGTGATGTGGTTTTAAATAAAATTAAGGGTTATGTTTTGTTTGGGTGGCCAGCTGTACCTAACTGCGAGGAAGAAAAACCGTATTTTACGCGAAAGCTGGAACTGTCAGTGGATCAGGGATGTTTAATATACAGATACAGAATTGTCATTCCTCAAATATTACAAAAACAAATTTTAGCTGAAATTCACGAAAGTCATTTAGGGGTTAACAAAATGAAGAATTTATCACGTAGTTACGTGTACTGGCCGAACCTAGACCAGGATATAGAAGACATATGTAGGAAATGCGATGCGTGTCGAGTTGTGCGCGACGCGCCGCCGCGAGCGCAGGTACACCCTTGGGAGTTCCCGCTGCACCCGTGGCAGCGCCTGCATGCAGATTTTGGTGATTGTGGCGGTATTAGGTACCTCATCATTGTCGATGCACATTCGAAGTGGATAGAGGCGTTACCAATGAAGGGTTCGGATGCTCGCTCCACTATAAATGCCTTTAGAAGTATATTTGCGCGTTTTGGTTTACCGGCACAACTTGTAACGGACAATGGTCCGCCTTTTTCAGCTCGAGACTTCAAAGAATTTTGTGATAAAAACTTAATTAGACATGTAACTTCAGCCCCATATAGACCACAGGCTAATGGCGCGGCTGAAAACGCAGTCAAAACTGTAAAAAAGGCAATTAAAAGAGCGCTATATGAAGGGGACGATGTGAACGCCGCTTTAAGTAAATTTTTGTTAAAGTACCGGAACTGCCCGCACGCGACGACAGGGGTACCTCCAGCGTATGCGTTGCAGGGGCGGAGGCTTCGCAGTCGCCTGGACGCTTTGCGGCCCGATTTAGGCGCGGTAGTTCGCACTGCGCAGGAACGACAGGTGCGCTACGGGCCGGGCGCTATCAGGGATTTTGAAGTAGGCGATGTCGTTTTTGCTCGCGACTATTCTGCGCGGGGGGAAAAGTGGGCTCCTGGCACGGTCAGTAAGAAAACGGGCCCTGTATCGTACAATGTGGACATCGGAAATGGTACTCAGTGGCGTAGGCATGCGGATCAAATTATTCCTGCGCGAAATAAAAATAGATTTTCACTGTCGCGAGCGAGTCAAGGGTCGCGCGATGGGCCGTGTGTGGACGTGCCTGGGGTCGTTGGTGAAGAACACGTAGACACGTCTGATGGTGCTGACGATATAGCACAAGCTGATCAGTGCGACGTGTGGCGTACTCCAGAGAAGGGCCCTGAGCCGACTGCTCAAGTGACAGCAGCCGACTCGGTAGCTCCACTGACGCCACCACCACCAGACGCGTCAGCTCGAGCACTGCGTGCTTATGAACGAGTGAAGCGTGCATTATAAATAGGTTTATAGATTTAAGTTTTGTTTTGTGTATTAGTCGTATTTTAATATATTTAAGATTTATTATAGCAGTACTCTGTAACTTAGGAGGGAGAAGATGTAGCGAGTAGCAATTTTATAGTTTGTAAGTTGGCACTGCCGCCATATTTGAATGTGCGTCCTTTGCGCGCGTTATGTTGCACACCTGTTCAATACACCAGTTTACCGCTGATTCCCGCCTTTTATTGAAACGCTCTTTACAAATACCATGGGTATTTAAACCATGTTCTGGGTTAAATCCTGGGAAAGTGATCCAGTAGTTTGATGTTTAACGAATTGTTTTATGACTAACTTTATTAATGCTTAAAATGAGCCATATGGGGATGAAAGATCACTACGCAGTTTAGATGTAAAAAGTGTTATTAAGGGCTTAAAATGGAATTATTTACCATCTCTGATTTTTATAATAAACAATTAATAAACTTACAGAGTAACTGAGAACTAGGTTGATGACTCCTTCCTTCCCATCTCCTTGCTTGCCATTTAGTGAAAACCAGTTATCGTATGTCTCACCCTGAAACAAATAGAAACATTTAATAAGTTATAGAAAACTAGCTTCTGCCCGCGACTTCGTACGCGGATCTTGTTGCTTATGCCAGCGACAACGGGGTCGTCAAAATCGAAGATCTGAAAAGTCTGATACCCAACTCCAAGAGCCCGGGTAAAAAAATAATGGGAGTTTGGCCAGTAGAATAAAAGTTTTATTAATAAACTAAACTAAGACCGCCTTCACTGCGTGTTGGTAACCCCAGCTTATGTGATTTTATAATTATACAGTGAAATTAGTGATAGCTTTGATTTCCACATCAGGTGTTCCAGAACTTAAATTTTTATACATCAATAGATAATGCTCATCAGGCTGAACAACTCTTTCATCACTCCGATTTATGTTATAGTGTAGCTGGGCTCTTGGAGTTCCAGATAGGTGTTCCAGATCTTCAATTTTATACGTCAACAGAGAGAGCTCATCAGGCTGAACAACTCCTTCTAAGACGTTATCTGGGCTTTTAGGGTTCCAGATCTCCAACTTTCATACGTCAACAGAGAGTGCTCATCAGGCTGAACAATTCTTTCTAAGACTTCATTCCTACAAATGTTATAGTTTAGCTGGGCTTTTGGTGTTCCACATCACCTGATCCAGATCTTCAATTTTTATATCTCAACAGAGAGTGCTCATCAGGCTGAACAACTCTTGCTAAGACGTTATTCCTATATATGTTATAGTTCAGCTGGGCTGTTGAAGTTCCACATCAGCTGTTCCAGATCTTCAAATTTATTCTCTCAGCAGAAAATGCTCATCACGTGGAACAATTTTTGCTATTGCACCATTTTTGTATCTCTTATAGTTAAGCTGGTCTGTTGCGGTTCTGCGCCAGCTGTTCAAGTTTCCAAAATAAACTATAGCCTATGTGTTGGCCAGATTTAATACCTAAACAACAAAAAAAGAATCATTCAAATCCGTCCAGTACTTTTTGAGTTTATCCCGGACATACATGACTTTTCTACTATTTTATTATATGTATAGATAGATAGATAAGTTTAAGTTAGTCATACAGGCCCAAAAATGTTCTAAAAAAAAAGTGAGGTAGCCGCTATGTCTTAGAATCACAAATTCGGAGACATGTGACATCAAATAACCCATAGAGTGAGGTAGATTTGGGCCCACTTCATCACACAATGTCCCAGTAACAGTGGGAACAAATGATTGGTTATGCTTGTTTACCTGAAGCACCGCGGGTGGGATGGTGATGTGTGCCCAAGCGACGAGCTCGTCCATCGTGAACGAGCATTCGTCGAAGATCTCCAGGTAGATCGAGTTGACACCGGGAGGCAGCAGACTGGGGAACAGAAATCATGCTAAAATACCGACCTGAATACCTTATTTTTTAACGTGGTCAAATCATCAAATGAGTCCTCCCATCCAGGGCAGAGCGGGAGAAACTGTCAGATTCGTACTGACTAAAATCCACGGTATCCTTCAATAGCCCTTTACCTTCCGGGGTCACGGTAATTCGTGAGTCCTGCGACCCCGGGAAATGAATACCTACATGAATTTAACCTTTAAGCGCTTTGCTAAATATCAATTGCCGTGCCCCTAGCGCCCGGCTACGAATCGGTAAAATAAAAGCTCATCTCCTTCTGCTTCTCTTAAGCTCCGATTTGTAAAATATCATGGTGTACAATAAAAAGTATTCTATCTGTCTATCTACATAAATAGATAGATATAGAATAGATGCAGTAAAATCGAACAAAACAACAAAAAACATGAATATTCTCTGTCGCATAAATACGACAAGGGCGGTAGGGTCACGGAAATATTTGTCGATTATATACGACTCGGTTAAAGGGTTTATGAAGTAGCTGAACACTGAACAGGCAATATAACGGACCTATTATATGTGTTTCAACAACACATCACTTATTTGAAGAAGCGATCCAAATTTCAGCCTTTGACGCTAGTTAATTAACTCTTTACCTTCATATATCCATAGTACAAACCAGGAGGTCCATCTTTCACCTCTATGCAGTACGCGCCTCTGCGTCTGTGAATGTCAAGTTTGACAGTTCACGTCATAGCATCTAAATTTTAGCGCGAAACGGACGCAAAATTTTTCCTTCCCTTTAATTTTCATGGAAAATTAGTAAAATTTCAGTTAAACTGTACAGAAAGTATTTAAAAGTGCTCGGAAAAGTGTTATATTGTGTTCACTCCGATTGTGATTCAGTATTAGATCGAAACGAAGATTTAGATCTTCGTTTTCAGAAATGTCTTGTCGATTCTGATAGGAAGCAAAATTCCTTTCAAGTTACTTTTTATCCTCGAAGGATAAGTGTTTAGATGGCACCGTCTTCTGTGTCGGCTTATTTACAAAACATAAGGTTTGTGATGACAACGATTTCTAGCACTCCTCACATTGTGTGAGTTGGAACGAGGTGAGTGGTATATTTAATGTTATACGTCTCTCAACTCGGGGTTGGAGTGTATATAGCAGCAATGGTGTAAGAACAAAGAAAATTTTCGTAGAAATTTTCAATAATCCCTTATTACGACTGACTCAACCCGGAATCACTGTGTTGTTAAACAAAGTTCAAAGTAGCGATTTCTGGCTTGTGATTCTAGCAGAATGATAATGGTGAATAAAGCATATTGCTTTTCCTTAAATGAAGCTTGTGTCTAAAGACCACAAGACTTTCAGTGTAAAACATGGTGCTAGTAGGAATTATTTTTCAAGTAATTTCTGAATGTCTGGAGTAACTAAAACTGCTTGACTTACTCCAACATGAAAACTAATTCTTGGATTATTAATACAGAAACCTTGCAGTCTCAGTCACTTAGCTATAGCACAATCAAAGGTGTATAAGTAGTAACACTAAACAAGTATGTATATGCACTTATACCTCTGCGGAGGGAGGTTTTTATACAGAACCTAAAACAGCTGTGACTAAGCCGGTCTGCCTAAGCCTGTGCTGGAGCCAGTTGCTAAAACATCTGTATTGCTAACTGTGCTAAAAAGCTTCCTACTTATTTATAAATGATGTCTGAAAGTACAATCAGAACATCCCGGTGAGAGTTCTATCTATGGATCAAAGAACCCACATGATGTTAATATTTCTTGGAGCCATTGTCTGATATAATGACAATTATATTTTTTTTTTTATTTAATTTAAAAGCTAATAATAATATGACACATTCATTGAAATATAGAATTATCTAATGATTTTTATACTATTTATCTATATCATAACTAGGCCATCGCTGTAACAGTTCCAAATAAGAGAACAATCAATAACAAATTAATTGATGGCATAAATATAAAACAAAAATTAAATAATTTAGGATATCTTGGCAGTTTACTAAAATATTAATTACCAATATACTAAAATAGTGCTAAAACCTAATTCACATGTATTACTCTAGGTGACTATAAAGTGTGTTGACACAGTGTTGTCTGTGTAACAGATTTTATTTTTGTTCAGTCTTACAAGGCTTGCCGTTTTACAATCACCAATTACAATGGTGCATTGGTTATAAATTAGATTATAAAAATATAGCACACTTCTAATTCCTGAAAGGATGGGCAGTGATGTAAATATAAGACAATTATCATAGAGTGCATGAACTTTTAGTGAAATTGATCAATTTCAAATGTTGTTGATGATTTATATTCAGAAAAATGAATAATTAATAATTTTTAACAAACCTGTTTTGTTTATAATGAAGATTATGACAGAAGGTCAAATCCTTTTTATATGAGAGTTGAGTAAAATAGCTTGTTTAAGCTTTTGTGATGTATGCATTACTTACCTATTTGGGAAATAGGTCATGCCAATCAAGTCTGAGATACTTTTAGGATTAAAAGTATGAAAATTGTCAGCTTGCTAAATATTAAACCAGTTAATTACTGACAAAGATTCCGTTAGTATGAGATATCTGCATTTCTGTTTATTGTTTTGGATTGTACCTGTAAAGTTTTACATGGATAGCTTAATCATTATTAAGACCCTAGGATAGTGAAAATACTAAGGAACCCAATCTGTGACAGCACATTATGTTGCGAAGTTATTAAGACTTTCAAGGATAACTTGTATTGCCCCCCTATAAGCTTATTATTAGTATGGTGGCATTAAACAAATAAATCTGAATTAATTATTAAGTAAAAACTAAACCATGTGGCTCTCTTCTATATTGCCTAGGTGGCGCTACGAGTTTGCCAAGTGGTGTGCTTGTGATACCATGAGGTTATCAATGGACCACTCAATTTACTGAGATATGGGTAGGGTAACCTCCTTTTTTGTCCGCACAGCGTGTGAAGAAAAGGTGAACCCATAATACCATTTCTCTTCAGAAACATAATGATATCATAGACTTTAGATTCAGCTCAAATCCAAGTGTCAGAGAATATGTGCGTGTTGGAGATTTAAAGGAAAATGTGACGGACACTCTTCCGCCTATTAGTAGTCAACTGATTGACATGGGCTATCCAAACGCACAATTCAGCTTATGAAACTTGATATCTAGTGCTCTTGAATGTGAGATGCAAATTGTTGAGGCTAGCAGATTGCTGAATATCACTCTGACAGCGGTTTTCCTCCCGGGGAGGGTTAAGAAGTAAACTGAAATCTCTTACCGCCTACCTACTAGGAACAGATAGCCAGATTGGCTCCTGTTGCCTCATGCCCCAGGCCTCGGAGGCTATGTTTTCAAGTGGGGTGTCCCAAAGTGACCATGTTCGTGCTAGTCAAGTTGGCCTGTGAGCAACTGCACGTACCAAGGGACTGAACTCATGGATTTTCGAGCTTTACGTATTGTATAATGGCTAATGATGAGTCATTTCAACTTGTTGGAAAATAATGAATTAATTGTTCCATTCTGAACTGTGTTGTGTTCCATACTATAAACAATGCTGGCCCTCGAGTCGAGAGCTCTCGGAGAGTGACAGCCACAACCTGTACCTTAAACCTAACAAACTGCTACCCTTAGGCTAAAAAGTTTGGGGGGGGGGGCAGTTCAAGGACAGGTGCTTCAGTAGAATAAAGAGGTTACAAGGTTATTAAAAGGAAAGTTCTGAGGCGTGTCATGGCTTATAAATTACATGACGTTCATCCTCAAATAATGTAATAAGTGTATTACAAGGAAAGTTCTGAGGCGTGTCATGGCTTATAGATTACATGACGTCCATCCTCAAATAATGTAATAAGTGTATTACTTGTGTTAATCTGTTGAAAAACATGTGCAATTTTTACCTTTTTGTCTATGCATGGATAGGCAGAGACTTGCCAGATTGGTACCTGTTACCTCCAATTAAGGGGCTCGGGGCCAATGTTTTCAAAATGATTTTTTGAGCATCTCAGTGGGACTCCTTGTTGATGATTTTTTCATTTTAACATTAAGTATTTTGACTTGGCTTAACCTACCCGTTGATTGGTAGAGACGTACAATAGCCCAATGTTTTAAGATTATGAACAACTTACATTGCTATGAAGGGCCCATAGAACTCAGCAGTTTATTGGGTTTGCCTTTAATCTACCCTGTTTCTTAATGAATTTGTTAATAAGATCAAGGCCAGGCTCAACTGGAAAGGTTGTTCCTGTTGTTGGGGATGGTTGGAAAATCCATCTTTTAACAGATTAAGAAGCTTAATTCCCTTCTAGCCATCAGGAGGTTATCTGGAGAGTAGAATTTTAGATGACACAAAAATTGGAAGATCAGTTATTCTACCAAGATAAACACTTTGTACTGATATACAGTCATCAAAGAGAGAATTTCCTCAGGATAATTATCCTGTAATGTGTCCAATGAAAGGTGGGAGATGAATCTTACACAGAGAGGAGCTCATTTAATGAGCAGAAGGATTTATTTTCTCATAATTATCTCTACTACATAATAAAATACAAATGTATATGTAGTAGAAATATACAATGTACAGTGTACAACGAATTTGAAAACTAATAATTTAAGTTGTGTAGGTACATTGCTACTTGCATCACCTACTGTGTTTTCTATGGCTAGGTTTTACTTAAATATTGTAATAGGTCTATTAATAGTCAAGTTCTCAAAATAATAAGTATTTATTGGTTATTCTCACATCTTGAGAGAGTATTCTTCAGTCATGTAAGAGATACATTTATCTAGACTGACTGGGAGTCAGTAATGAAGTAAATTAATGACCCAGAGATTCTGGCACCATAGTGGTACTCTCTGAGATCTAAGCGATTTTTGATAAGGTCGTCATCGTTTTTAAATTTAAATGAGTAATCATTTTAGTAGTTTTTATTATTTCATAAATAATCTTATAAATGAGGCATTTGCTAGGAGTTATAACTTCAAATGGGCAATGTTTTAATTTGCGGAATTATTTAGAGAAGTTCCAGATCACCCAATGTTCTATTGTATATCTGTCGATAAACTGTACAGCAGTTAATGTTAAATAAAATTTTATATACTTTTGCTAAAAAAAAAAAAAAAAAAAACGACTACGAATTTAGGATAAAAGGATTCGTTTATTCTAAGTTAATTCACATAGCATCTAAATCTTTCACCAGCAGATAACAAACAGGTCTTCAAATAAGTGATGTGTTGTTGAAACACATATAATAGAACTGTTTTGCATAAAAACAAAACAGTTATTATGTGTGTGGAGACAACACATCACTTATGCAAGGTGCTTGCTGGTGTTTGAAGAAGACTATGACGTGAACTGTCAAACTTGACATTCACAGACGCAGAGGCGCGTACTGCATAGAGGTGAAAGATGGACCTCCTGGTTTGTACTATGGATATATGAAGGTAAAGAGTTAATTAACTAGCGTCAAAGGCTGAAATTTGGATCGCTTCTTCAAATAAGTGATGTGTTGTCTCCACACACATAATAACTGTTTTGTTTTTATGCAAAACAGTTCTATTTTGTTAACGGCAAGGTGGCCCAAAAATTTGAATATGGTGTACGAAAAAGAAATATTTTATTGATGGTGGCAATTTTAAATTGAGAACTGAAAATAAAAGCATGCTCAATATATCATCGGCTTCTCGAATTTTTATCCTCATTAGTTTATTAATAGTATATCTGCCAATACTAGGCCACCAAAGTGGAGGGAGGCTTTCATGACCGTGGTCCAATCCTTCATGAAGCGGTCCAAGTCATCCTCGCTTCGGCTTGCCACGACATTGAGTTCTCCCTTCTGGCATCCAATTGGTAAGTATTACAGAACATGTTTATTACAAAAAACATACCGTCGAATTGATAACCTCCTTCTTTTTTAAGTCGGTTAAAAATAATGAATCACTTTGTGATGATCACATTATATCTTTTTTATGTATTGAAGGCTCGCGTTTGACCACTATCTCACATGGCGGTAAGCAAAGATGTGGTCGACGGCAAAGCTCGCTTGCCTATTATTATAGTGCTTTATTTTTGCTATCCATTAGTCCATTTTCTACACGAAGTGGAATATTTTCCTATCAACTTACCAGTGGATGACCTTGTTCCACCTTGGCGTCCTGCCGCCACTGGGGTCCGTGTGTGTTTCGTATATGCAGTGACCAACGCGCAGACGCACGTATGGGTCCATGCGGGTCAGACCTGTGACAAACATTTGAGAATTTATTACAATATTTAGGTTAATGTATTGGTTATAGTCTAAATTAAAAGTCACCCAGCAGGTCTCTAAAGCAACGTTGCTATTATTGTTCTTTATGAATTGAAAATGGTGGCCTACCATGTCGTTTTAAAGCTTGAGTCTTTAGGCTGTTGGAAAGAAACAGAGCTAATACAAGTCGTCTAGCGCCATCTCGTTCCCTGAACGGAACTACTCACGTTTTAAGACGTTATGGTAGGTCACCTGGAGGGGTATTACAACGTCTTAAAACCAGGCTTATTCCGGCGAGTGAAAGTGACGGAGCTATACAAGTCGTCTAGCACCATCTCGTTCACTCACTGGAACAAGCCTGGTTTTAAGACGTTGTAATACACCCCCTGGGCTATTTTCAAGATGGCATTATAACCCTTGGCTTTGTGCATCGTTCGTTGCATCTTTACAACAAGTCAAGCCTTGCGAGAAAGTGGGTTACTCTGATATCAATTACTTCTTTAGCTGCAGTCAGTTATTCTGAAGCCGATCCAAATGTAGTAAAGACCTACTGACAATGATGACTACTATTCTTTGTAAAAATGTATGACATTTTTCCACTTCAGGCAATAAAAACGTGGAATTCCGTTTTGGTTTTAAAATCTTGTTACTTGAAAGTCAGAACACTATTATAATATATTATGTAAATATTTGCATAGCAGCCATTTAAATAGGCTTAATAAAATTACCATATCTTTTGCATTTGCATAACATTCTCATTTGAAATAAAAATAGTGCAAAGGTAAGTAAAAATGAATCGCCAACATTTCGTAAGCCCGTAACTTCTGAACGACTGTGGCAAATTGGATAATAATTACTTGTTTGTTGTGTTCGTTACAGGATAAGATTTGTATCTGTCTTGTCAATGATACTAGGGTTCCCAAAGTGGGAAATAAAAAACATAAAATGTTGGTTTAAGACCACGAACATTCTGATTGAAAACGAACATTCCCAATTTTCTAGCTTCTTTCTACATTATCTTAGTGGCAGTTTAGAAGAGAGCCAGACAGTTAAGAATGCTGAGCGTAGCAGACAGGCTCACAAAAATTTTAAATTAAAAAAGGGCCATTTTGTGAAACTGTTGCTCTTCTATAGTTTGGCCATAATGGCCGCACGTGGTCAGATTAACACCCTAAACACTTTTGATAGGGAACTTTAGTATCGGTCTGGTCGTTACGCCAAGACACTGATTTGTATGTAAAATAGTGTAAGCCGGTGCAGGTATTTCCTAGAGAGTTAGAAATAAAAACTTACCATAGTTTTTGGAAAGCTTAGCCTGGGCTATTGTGATGCTGAGTCTTGCTGTCAATGGCGGTCCGGCCGCTGGGAGCTACAACAAAAATTATAATTTAATAAAAAAATATAATTACTAGATTTAAAAAAAGCTAAAATCCCACGTTTTTAAATGTTCTAAAAAAATAAGAAAATAACCCTACGGGGCTGAGAGAGGCACCACTCTAAACGTGGGGGCGATATGGGATATATTTACATGACGTGTATAGATCGTGGGTTTAACTTGCAAAGATAAAACGTGGGAATAAAATCCAATATTCAGAGTGCAAACGAACCCATCAGGCAGTCGTCAAGAGTTCTGTAGGTACAGACACCTGCATATTAAACCCCAGTCTGTAAAATTTTCCGAATCGAACATGAACCTTCTTCCTTTGTAATAAATTGGGGTAGGTTGATGTGTGCATAAAACTAAGTAACACTGCGCAAAAATCATTGCTGGCATGATTTCTTTCTGTTGTGAAATATCTTTATCACCGTTCACAAAACTTTATGCTAAAAGATGAATATGATTCTTTTTTTTAACTTTGCCCCACACTATGAATGCCTACTGTGTCGGGGGTGCGTTTACAAACACTCAAAGTCCCATACACATACACATCGACCTTGTGTTTTTGAAGGTCATACAAATATTTGTTTCGTGCGGGGATCGAACCCGCTGCACGCAGCGTAGCACCTCGATCGCTACTTATCCACTGCGCCAACCATGCCGTCATTATTTCTTGATACAATCATCAAATGAGTCCTTCCACTTTCAGCCTAGGTGGGAGGAGGAAGACTCGTTTGATGGAACTCAAACTTTTACTAAAATCCACGGTGATCCTTCAATAGCCCTTTACGTTCTAAGGTTACCTGATGAAACAGTCCCGTAATATCAATTCATTGCTGGGACACAATTTCTTTTTGGTGTGAATGTTTTAAAACATTATGCTGAAGGATGAATATGATGCATTGAATTAATTAGAATGGCAAAGGGCCATGGCAGTATTTAAAGTACCATTGTTAACATGTTTTTTTTTTTAAATATGGTGTTGTTGGAACTTAATTTCTCCATAACTAGAAGTTTCGCATATGACGCGCAGAGAAAAAAGACCGAAACAATGGGAAAGTCTAACTCTCTTAGGCAAAGTCAAGGACTTTTTCTCAAGGTTTTATGTAAAAAATTATGTTTGTTAGTATCTTCGGAATTTAATATCATCTTTCTATTCTTATTTTTTTTTTGTATGTTCATACATTATTTTTAAAAGGTAGAGGCTATACATTATTGACATCATGGATATTAGCCTAGCAATCACATTTTATAGCCGTAAATGTGAAGCCGACGCGGATGAATTCTCGGGCAGAAGCTAGCATATGAATAAACACTTACCGTAGCTCCGCTTAACTGTTGCTGTAGAGCAAGAGCAGCCTGATAGTCCGCGTCAACAGTGTCAGTTGGTCCATCAGCACGCAGGAAATTTGCTGGCAGTGGGCCTAGGAGCACCTAAAACCAATTGAAGCAATGAACAGATACGTTACCTACACAACATTCTATCTTCAAAAACGACTACTAACGCACACATCATCTGCCTAGCCTTTTCGCAATTATATTGGGGTCGGATTCCAGTCAAACCGGATGCAGCTGGATATCAGTATTTTACATGAAGCGACTACCTATCGGAACTCCACAACCCAGTGACTGGGTAATACCATACCCCGTGCCGAGATGGTAAGACAGGTTGTCAGACTTTAGAGCTTCTGACTAACAGTAATGACTTTCAAAGATCTACAAACGACAGCCGGGACCAACGGTTTTACGGGCTATCCGAGGCACGCAAGAAACTCGCTATGACAGATGGTCACCCATCCACAGACCAACCTCGGCAAGCGCGGCTTAACCCGGTAGATTGGCCTGCGCGGCTGTAATTATTTAGCCACGAGCTCCTCACACTAACGCACACATGAATAACTAAATATTGGAATAGCACACTACATCACGATTAGTTGCTAAAGTAGGTTGGCATCGCTAGTGAAAAAGAGACAATATAGTCAAGGTTTGTCAATTGACCACATTTGAGCGCGTCACTTTCTGAGCGGATATAAGTTATTTACATCTTTTTACTTATAATATCATTGAATTGTAGCATATTATTTTATAGCTTGAATTCCCTTTGCTTGGGAGGTGGTATAAGCAGGGATATGTGTAGGGCTACATATATTTTTTTTATTTGTTTTATTGAATGAACAGGGAGGTATAAAATCTATATCAAATATTTTAAGGCCCATGATTTAGGTTCCATGTTTTCATGGAAAAGAACCCATAAAAAACTACCTACATAGCAGAAACTCTGGAGAGGCACTAGCTTGCGAGGTTGGAAACCATTGGTCTAGTACGTACTAATAATAGGCTCGCTCCTTCACATGGGACCCAAACAAAAGTGGGCCGCTTAAAAAAATAATTGTCAAATACAGTTGAATCCGTTTATTATGACATTGAAGGGACAGTCATTCTAAGCGGACGTCATACAAAGCATTTTGTACAAAATAAACAACCTCCTGTTTTTGTCAGTATTTATTTATTTTAACAGAGAGACAATATAGAACTAAGTCAATAATATTAATTGTATTACCCACTGAGACTCAAATCAACCATGCGCATGCGCCGAATATCATCGGGTATCACGTGACGCTTGCGAACACTTGTCGAAGGTGTTGAAAGAATTTTCTATGAAAACCAAACTTCGCTGTGTAATACGTCATAATAAGCGGTTGGTCATTATAAACGGAGTCATAATAAACGGATTCTACTGTAGTAGTATATGTTTACTCATTACTTGTCAGGTAGTTGAGACAAAAAATAGCTGCCGTTTCCATTCCTTTTTCTTTTTGCAGTTAATTTTGTTAAATATTTACATTTCGATAAAAATAATTTAGGAGCCACTATGTAGCTTTGTATTGTTGATTTCTTTTTTTTTAGATTAGACAATGTGAGTTTATGTTTACACAGCCTACATCTTTTCACTGAAGTGACCAAAAATATGAGAAAAATCCGCCATGTTGGCCTAGTGCTGTGTTCAATAAAATAAATTTATGATTTAATTTATTGCAGATTATTTGAATTTATTTTACTCTGCTATAGGCTCGTTATTGTAGTAAAAAATCTTAGTATTCCATAGTTCTTGTAATTTTCCATGTAAGATCAATGTGGTTTACACACGTCTACGCATCAAGCTATACAAAAACCAGTATAAGCTGAGTGTGGAATATGCGGACAGACCATAATAATATGGTTTTGTATAGCTTGATATGTAGCCGTCTGTACAGCAAAATAGTATGAAAAATTAATAATGCACTTCAAGTGGCAAAACATCTAAAATGTTATAAAAAAGAGCTCTACTAACCAAATAGTTTATGTTATTGCCTGTTTTTTAATTCTTTTAAATATGCAAATGAGGGACATTGAGGACAAACACAAAAAATAAGATAATAAAGTATATCATGAAACTTGTTTGAACTTCTATTTTATGATAACAACTTATTGCATAACAATTTTTCTACTCATTAGACTACATCTACTTATTAAATTAGTAAAATATATGTTGTTGAACTATTAATAGGTAATGTTACTGTAACTGCCAGCCTCTGTATGTTAGTGCTGGGCAAAGGCCTCAACCCTTGACTTCTAAGTATTACAAACAAGGGCTAATAGTTATAATAATAATGACAATGGATAATATAGTGCTCTACAAAAAATACAATGAGTCACTAGTATGTTCCCAATAGTTGTATTTCCCTATCTATTGATAAATTCGGAAAGACAACATTATCTATTGATAAATATTGGTGATTCACATTCAACTATTTAGGCTTAGCATATTAATTGAGAACCTAACAAATAAAGCCACCTGGTATTTCCCATATTGACAAATGACATTGTAAGGACATTCTAATTTTAGGATAATGACCGACTCTTTGTCTGAAATCCTCTTTCAGGACTCCCTCTCTCTTGAAATCTGGAAAATTCCTAGCGACGCAAATCGATATCTACGTACTATTAATATTAAATACATTAACAAATTGTTATTTTGAAGGAAAACCGGTTCTGAAGCTTGTTTACAGTTCTAAAACTGTATTCTTAACGTAATTATCTCCAAAATAGTCGTGAAAAACAATGATTCACTCTACCCTTCGCGAATCATCGTTCATTAAAAATAATAACATTATGTGTAACAATATTGCTACCACTTACCCTTCGGCGGCGCTCCATAATGCTATCCCTGTCGTTTGGCAAAGTTGACGTCATAATTTTGTTGATTAAATTTATTTTGATGTTTTCTCCTCCAAAATGATTTTAATACTTTATTTTTCGCAATTCGCGAAGTGCAAACAAATACGAACGAACAAGTCACGAACGTCACAAATTCTGACCTGCTTGACACTTTGACAGTTGCATTGACAGCACATTGAAAGTTGCCAGCTGCCATAGACAACAGATTAACAGCTGCCACAGACTGTCTAACCTTGTCGAAATCCGTCCGGTGCGGTGATCCGGTGATGGTCCTGTGTCCGGTGCAACGGTGTTCCTCCAATACGCAGGAGTTCCAGTTCCTTCTGGGTGGACCTTGGGGTGGGCCAAGGCATTGGGCCAGCATGTTGGGCCAAAATAATGAATTCCAAATGTCGCTGTTTATACATTGCGTCAACGTGTGAACACTGTATGAGAAGCACGCCAAGATCCTAAAAACCGACAACTTTCGGTTGGTCGGCCAGAAATACCGACAAGTAGGTATGTATACGTTGGCCCAATACGCTGGCCCAATGCGTTGGCAGAATGTGAACAGCGGGCTTTAGTTAGACCTCATCTTTGTGGTTTGAAGACAGTTTGAGACCTTAGATAAAGCTTGAAACCAAAATGAGACCAAGAGCAATTATTATAAACCAATCCGAATCGACTAAAACCTCTACTACTAGAATGTCTTGAGATAAAAACATTGAAGGCGACAGAGCTATCCTTTTCGGTGAGTGTAAAAGGGTAAGAAATATCTATGTTTAAAATATGATTTTCTTCGCATTTTGGTAAACACGACGTCTACAGAACAGAAATGTCAAAGCAAGAAATCAAACTTTTGGTTGGTTTGATTTTTTCTGTTTGTGTTGTTTCTACTTGTTGAGTAAAGACTAAAAAGTGCTGTTATATCACTCGTTTACGGCGAATTACGTGTTTTTGTGTTCGCGGACTGTCGTGTTCAGAAATTCATATTTCTAAAACATATGTCGAGTTGATGTGAATTGGTTATTTTATCGATTATCGTCAGCTGCTACTATGGATACTCCTAAGGTAAGTTTAGATTTTAGTCACATAATCTTTAGTAATTATATTTCTGAGTACTGTGGCAAAAACAATGAGAAAACTGATTATTTACGCAAAATCCAAGACTTTTTATACACTGCCTCCTTCTTACAAAAGATCACGTAAAATGGGAAAGTTGGACCAATAATTACTCTGCGCCAGACAATATTACTGCAGGAATTTACCCTCTTGTAAATACGACGAAAAAATTAATAAAACTACAAAAAAACATTGAACATTCCGATAGCCATTGTTAATGTAGATAAAGCTACCCTGTTATCTTGTTTAGTGCAAAGCTGTAGTACCTAATCGACTGATAACTGTATTAAGTGCGTTCTGCGTCATCCAGAGTCATCACCCACACTGTTATTCTGGGAATTATTCTCAATCTGAATACTAAAAACCACTAACTAAAACTAGTTTTGCCTGCATATGCACCTGAAAGAATATTAGGATTAAAATATTTATGTGTCCCAGTCTACCTTTTTCCCAAATTTAATTGAAATTAATTCAGTAGTTTTAGCATGAAAATGTAGCAGTTTAGTTTCATTATAGTTGTAGATTCACATATTATGGTAAAAGAATCGTAAGATTAAAAATTATAAATATGATATTTCTCTGTATAAATCTTAAAAGACAGTTCTATCTATTTGTGTAATATTGCTGTAGTGTTTGTTAGTGGGAATGGGAGGGCAAAAAAATTGTGTGAAATATTAGATTATTATTTAATCATCATCATCTTCTTGTCCTTATTCCATCTTACTTGGGTTTTGTGCAACGCATTTTCTTCTTCTATTCTCTCTTGTAAGACATTTTTTATTTTTAAAGAATATACAATAAATTGTAGCCATTCAATAGCAGGGTCCACGACTTGGTATAAATAAATCTGTTCAAATTCTTAACTGTGCTCTATGTAAAACCTGCTAAAAGTAATATATTGAAAAATATCATTTGCTCCTTGTAACACCAATTTCAAACGGTTTAATCAACATTTTTGCTGTGTCACAGTTTTTTTTTTAATGTTTTATATAAGTTTTGTGCTTTTACGTTTGTATAATTATGACGTAGGTTTCTTTTAAGGATGAAAACATCAAGAATCCATCTAAGGAAGTTAGAGATAGAGTAACAGTCCGTTTTACAGTTATTCTAACTAGAACTGCAACTATAAATCAAGTTTATTGTAATAATTCTACAGATCACGTATTTTGACAGTTATGTTTGTACAAGTAGAAGTCAACTAATGTATTAGGAACCATTTTTTTTTATCATGGTTAAATCATCTAATAAGTCCTCCCACCCAGGTCGTCCTGCCCTGTTTGGGGGGACTTAGGGAGGAAGGGACTTTCAGACTCTGACTAAAATCCACGGTGTCCTTCAATAGCCCTTTACATTCCAGGGTCACGGTAATTCGATAAGTCTCGCGACCAGTAGAGGTAAAATTAGGTATTAGGAACCTTGGTGATGTTTGGTTAAATTGTTTAATAGCTTATGCTTATCATTGCTATTCTTTTGTCAATAGACATCTGGGGTAGGGGCAGGGTGGGTAGTAACCCCTCAAAGAAATTAATTGCACTCTGTTGCGACATAATAGTCAGTAATAACAACACACATGTATTTTAAATTCGGAAATGGAAAACAAATTGCGGAAATATTGCCATCCCTTTTTAACTCCCGGAAAATTCGCAGTTCCGTCTTGTTTCACCGCGCATGCTCCGAAAATGAGAACTCTGCCCTCTGGTATTTTAAAATACACCCTACCAGGACACAATAGAGTGTAACATCGTTCGGATCACACGCTACAAGTTTGAAAATGCGAATATTTTGACGATAAATAACTGTGATTCCCGATTACTGTCAGTTGAATTCGCTCCGGCACGGAGGGTAGACGCCTCTTCGTGCTTTTCGCGGTATTTTTACAACAACAAAATTTTGTAACGAGGTTCTTCCGCGAAGTAAACGTAATTAGAAAAGTTTTATATATCCCGCACTCGTTATATCAATGGAAATGGACAGCTTCTTCTGTAACTTGAATTTGAATTAAAAAGTTTGGTTTTCACGGAAATATTTCTTATAATACTGAAATGAAATTAACAAAAAGGTAACTTTCCATCTAAATAAACAGAACATTTTCATAAAAAAAAGTAAAAATAATTTTTTTTTTCGAAGATTTTCCGATGAAATAAAGTTCGTGCAAAAATAATGGCGCTTAGTTCGTTGACTCCATCAAATATGCTTGGGGAGCTGGGCCGCCTCGCTAGCTGGCTGAAAGGCGACTGCCTGGCTCCTGAGGAGTATGCTGGTCTGGCTGTCACTGAAAAGGTGAGGCTACTGTTAAAATTAATTCTTTTAAAGCTTCACTCCAGCTGGATGTGGATTCGATGACTGACTAAGCTTTAAAATAGACGATAACACCCAGAGAAGTGTTAATCGTCTCCAAAGGTTTTCGAATTTACAATAGTTATTTAGGACTTTCAATAAGTATGACTTAAAGTTTAAGCTTAATGTCAATATAATTTAATAATTATCATCGTTTAGTGATAGATAGTCGCTTGGTTTTAGACCCTCTGGTCATCAAATAGTAATACCATAAACTTCAACCTTTTTAGATTGATTGGTGATAGCCAATACATTTACTAATTGGGTCATTACATTACTGATAACTTTACCACGATAGGCTATAAAAGTGGAAAGGATAATTTCATCCTTCTGGTCATTCATCGTTCATTTAGAACCCAAATCACGAAAGGATATCTCCTTTCCACAGTACGATTAAGTCCGAGAACCCCCCTAGGTTTTTACGTGCAGATCTTAATCTAATTAAGTAGAATTATTAACCCCTAATGTTAATCTTCTGTTTTGGTCTTCATCTTAATTGTGGTCCGCATTATGTTTTTTCTGAGTGGAGTGTTTTTTGCTGAAAGCTTAAACAAATTAAGACTAAGAGAGCTCGGGTTTTCATTTACATGTTAAAGTTCTATCCACAAGCACTAAGACTAAATTTAAAAACTAACACGCAGTACTTTATGTCAAAGGCTAGTAAGCACAACCAAATTTAAAAAAAAACGTAGAAAATGAAAAGAAAAGCAGAATATTTCGTATAGCCGAAGTATTACATTATCCTGATAAAATCAGCCATTTTGCAGCGTAACTACTATAGTATCGACGGCTTTAGGGTAAATCCGGTAAAATTAAATCCTTCTTGAAACTCCGTCATTTACAGAAGTGCACACTTCCGTTGATCAACATCGAAGCATTGAAGGCCGGTGTTCGGTTGCACGATTCATATTTCCGTCAGAAGGAGACTCCATTCCACGCGATTTAGTTTAAGGATGGTGGAAGTAAAAAGCTACCCCGGAAGGCAATAAATCATACGAAGCTAGCAGCAGAAGAAGGACACTTTATATATCATGTTTGTAGCAAAATTGAAAGACCTTAGAATATTGATGAAATGCAATGATTTATTTTTACTCCTTTAGCAGAAGTCGGTCAAGCACTAAAAAACGAAGTCTACAGAAGCAATTAACAGACATTTATTATTATTGTATCGATAGCTGTAGTAATGAGAAGCCAGGATTTTGTTTTCCGATCGGGCAATATGCCAAATCCGTGCTGGGAATTCCAATAGGACACTAAGCTACTAAGCCTTTTGATATTTATAGCTGCCAAACTGGGCCAAGGTACCAGAAGCTGTTAAGTTTCAAACCTCATGTTAGAGAATGCAGGATTCCGACTTTTTAATTATTACCGGCTTTTGTTCTAGTTCATGGGTGCTATAAAGTCTAATTAATGTATCTGGCTGTAAAGATGAAGTCGTAAAGGGAATTTTTCAGCGCATTCCAATATAAAAACCCGTTCATATTGTATATTCGGGATCAGAATGGCATACCGTATAAATTGACTAAACGTAATATCGCGAGGGTGCGAGCATTGGGTCTAAGTACGCCCGCAGGCACGTATAGCGAAGATTGATGGTCCTAGAGTCGTGACCGACTGAGCTGTCCTAAGCACTCGTAACCTACTAACAACGATAATACGTTTCCTTTATGGACTATAACTTATTCTGAATAGAAATTTTAGATGGTGATTTCGATACTTTCTTGGGAAGAAGCTTTGTAAGATTTAAAACTAGGGTCTGCTTCATTCATTATTAATCCTTACTCGGCCTTAGTTATGGATCACCTCTAACCTTTAAAGGTAGCCTTTTCCCAGCAGTGTGAATATTAATGTTTTCAAATAACTTAGGTTATGACAAATCATTATTAGTGTTATTATAATGTGAGTTAAATGAAAACTTGAAATGAGTCAAATAATGTAAGTCTATCAATTTAACATTTTGGCAAATGGAAACATCTGAATGTTTCAACGCCAAAGCTCAAAAGTCGCGTAATCCAACCACATCCAGCCAATTTATTTAATTAAATCGGAAATTGAATCTACTCGAATGACTAAACACAATAAAAACCCGCAAATCCTTTAACTTCATTCGCAATAAACCCAATACGAAGTCTAAAAGAAAAACGAAATGGTAACTTAACGTCACATGTGGCTTGACACTGAGGATCGCGCTTAAGCCAGATAAGATAGACTGAGACTTTGTAGTGACTTTGACTAGAGACAAACAGTGGTAGAAGACGACGGTGAAGAAATTGATGAATAAAGTTCAAGCTGCCAAGCAGGCACATAAACGTAAAGGTTTAGTTGGTCTGTTCTGAATCTATTTCTTTGGCCATTCTAAATCGTTAATACTAAACTTAGCATGAAGACATTACTTAGATTAATAGCTTCAATCAAACCGAGTGGCCTTTAAATATTGACAGTATAGATAGAAATATTGTTCAGTGATTGGTTACTGATCGTGTTGACTTTACTGGTTTTCCCTCTTACGAATGCTTTCGATAGTTCACATAATTCGATAATGTTTCGGAAGATTGAAAATTGTTTGAATCCTCGCTTATAGTTTTCGAACAAATTATTGTTTATCGGGTAAACCTTCTGTAAAATTCTGGGGGTCCTCCTAACACGTCATGCCGTCTTATCTTTGGTTCCTTACTTCACAGCTGAGTGACTTGACGTTCCGTTATTGGCTTTCACGATTCATTGAATCCCGTTTCTCTTGGAATATTTTTAGTCCTGTTACTTGCCAAGCTTTGTATTGGTTTGTGGTTTAATCGCCTGTCATCATAATAAATGCTTCCTTGTTAATTTTTGGGCCTGAGTTATTTGATTCCTGATTTTATTCCTTGTTTAATTTTAACCGGATTCGGATTCGTTTGCGGATCAAGTACAAGTGATTACCTACTCAAATGCATAAGGCACGCCACTGTTTCCTCGACGAAGAGATCCCGTGTAGAAACTACTGTTTCACAAAGCTGTAGCTTGAGCTGCATAATCCAACTATTTACAAAGTCTGAAATTTTCCCTGTTACTAGATCCTACACCACTTTGCTCCTACTTGTTGCTTGAATACTTCATCTAATCACAGGCGTACCTCGTAGAAAGAGCGTCAATACTTGACCCGTTTTTACTTCATACCTGGCACTCACTTTACTTTGGTATCTACAGTTCTACATGTTTGTATAAATGTATAGTATTGTACTAGTCATTGGAGTGTCCCCGATAATAGAACAATGAACTTCAATTAGATAGGGGAAACGGATTAACGAAAACAATATGGTGTTATGTTGTTCTTAATTAAGTTGTGATATCAGATATTTTGTTCTGGAATGTTACGTCAACATGCTCATTTTCTCAATCACGCATCGTAATTTTATTTATTAGTACGTTCCCTATCTCTTTGTTTTTGTTAATACCTCTATGCTAATTGCTACATACCTAGTAATTATCATCATCATCTGCCTAGCATTTTATTTCATTTGGAGCGACTGTTTTTGGCGAGACTGATTGTTCGAGTATGGAGTCTGACCAGTCTGACTAAGCAGTATAACTGGAAAAAACACAATCAACTGCCGGGATCGATGGACTTCGAAGATTCGGATTAGCCTCTCTCAGGATCAAATGAATGGTTCGTTTTGCTGAACGTTGAATGTAGACCCATGCAGCTTTTGTTACTTAACAATGAGCTGCCTCTGCATAGCAGTCCTTCCTGGCCTACTTACATTTTATTGTACATCACATACCAGATTTATGTTTGCGGACTGCAATGTTCTCAATCGCCTTATCTTCTATATTAAGACACTTTGTACTGACTGAGCTTTTCCTTGATATCACGTTTATCAATATTTGGCTCATTGTTTTAGAAATAGCACTTAGCTAAAATGAAAATATCGATCCGGGACTTATTGTTTGCGCCAGTTGGTGATGAAATCGATTACATCACTGTGCACTGCCTCTTTTTTTAATTTTTCTGCTGAAATTCCTTAAATGTAGTAGTTAAGAAGACTTATCATAGACAGTCGTTTCTTTCCAACGATTATTGTCGCAATCTTGGTAAATATTCCTTCAGTATCAAATATTCTTGTAAGAAATTTTAAAAGTTTTTTAGTCCTTGCAATTTTTAACAACCATTGAGCCCTATCTTTTACCTCGCCGTCCAAGAAGGACCCTTAACTTATAATAACTTAACAACATTATAAATTCATAACCGGTAAAGTCGGTCTCTGCTGGATTACGACCATCTTGAAATCGCTTTCATAAACGATAGAAGATAATGACTTTAAGGGCTATTATCCCTAACCCTAGACACTGATTTCTGACGGAGATTACCTAGTTGAATATGTAAAGTAGGTAACCTGATAGGAATATTTCGGTTACAAATGTTGGCCAGGATTTGGAGGCTCAACAATGCGTTATCTATCTCTCTATATATCATTTCAACATGTGAAAATATACTGAAGCGCTATGAAACTTTTCATTAATCAGTATTTGTCTGTGTTTGCCCTATTTACAGAAGAATGCGTAGCAGGGCAAGATGTGAAGCAGATCATAATAACTCTTCTTTTTACAGCTTGAGATAAGTTATAGCTAGCGTTGTGATTGGTCGTCTGATAAAAATCGCCTTACCTGATCTTTCTTCGCTTTTTCTTCTTTGTAAGACAGATCAGATAATGCAGAACTCTGACTACGGGGAACTATAAAGGTGCAAAGCTGCATGAATGCGTTTAATGGAGAACATTCTTATCACGTTCCAATCGTTTTCTCTGCATCGGCATCGCCGTCGCGAAAATAGATGCGAATGCGAACAGACCTTACGTAATTCTACACACGCGGGGTTGAAAATTGTAAAATTGCTCCATTTCTCGCCTTAAAACGGAATATCTTGAAGAACTACAAGTTTGTGACTGAAATGTTTAATATTCACGTTGTGTAAATTCTCGGCGAGTAAGAAGTTTTAACATGTCTCCTCCAGTTTAGTTTCTGAGTTTTATACTATGTTGTTGTGAATTATGAAAACAGATTATGGAGAAGTTTGTACTGTAAAGCGTTGAATTAAAAAGGTTTGCTGAATAATTCTTTATTTCGTGCTTAAATAACTTAACCACAAGCTATAATGTTCAACAGCTCTCCATGAGAGGTAACGGGGTGTTTAAAACCATCACTAGTAACTCGTACAGGTTATGGTTCCATAAATATTGAAGACCATTTGGATCACACTCACTCATTTTACGTTCCAATAAGTCCTGCTTTAGAGTAGTAAAAGATTTAGTTTTATTTCTCTTTGAAGCAGCAAAACACGTCTGAACACTATTTTTAATGGATCCCTCTTGCCAATGCATAATTAGGATTGTAAGGTATCCGCAGGATTTATAAGCTTGTTACTTTGTTTTTTTTTTCAATTAAGCAACCATGCCCAAAGTTCATTAAAATATACATATTTGAAGACTCCATCAAGAAAACAACTGCACATTGTTTTACAATCGTTTCTTACTAAACAACAGAAGGTTAGACCTATAATTAAGTCAGCCAGCAGACTTTGAGCTTAGGATTGGATTGAGGAGGCTTAGGAGACATGCCCTATTTTTTAACACCACTTCCTTGAATGTAACTCGATCTTTCCTAGTTCTGCCAACAAAACAGCTTTGTTTACTATTCTATGGCGGAGTAATTGTCTTGCCAACCAACAATCGACCGTTAATTGAAACCGGTGGTATAGTAAATTGACTTAGAACAAATCTATTAGATCCAAGGTCCGGCTCTCTGTGCCAGCGAAAGGTATTGAATCGGCAAAATATTGATGTTTCTGTCAAGTTCAAAGTTATCCGTCCTTTCTCAAGTTGTTGTCACTATTAACATACCATTACCAATAAGAAATAAATTTACATAAGATTTTTCATGTTATTGGCATACGTTTATGATGCGGAGGAATATGATGGGTTGTTAAGTTTTGAGTATAAATATGGGTTACTAAAAGAGTAGAGGAAGACTTAAGTAATCAGATTAAAAATATGGCTAGAGAAGACAGCAGAGATTATAAGTAAAAGTGAAGTGAAAAAGAAGACATGGATGTGGGTCCGAATGAAATAGGAAAATGGCAGTAGAATGATGATCAACAATAAATCAACGTACTGAATGTTTAAAAATGCCTTTTAGATCAAAGGATGAATGATGGGGTATCGTAGACATCTTGACTTGTATCGTTGACTATTGGGTCATTCCATGACAAACGCTACCAAGGCCTCAAAAGAAAACCTCGTCGTAATAAGTCAATTATAACCTTATTTCATAGAGAACATTCCTATCCTTCATGTCTAGATTTTTTTTTGCATTATTCACAATATTTTTCATATTATACCCACGTAAAAGTAATGTTAAAAAGACCAGGGCTAGAAGCTAATTTATAGGCCAATGTTGGCAAAGCTAAAAGAAAAGAAAGAAGCTGTTAACCATCACTTGGTTTCTGTAATAAGTTAGCTTTGCTTATTGTAGTTATTTGTATCATGCGAAAAAAAAATTACAGTTTATATTTACTGTTTTGAGAAGGGTTTTGCAAACTGTGGTATCAGTGTAACGCCCGAAACGAAAAAGAGGTAATTGTTTGTTTAATTTTGCGCCTAATTATATTTAAACTAACATATTTTGCCAAAGTAAGGTCCTGTTGTTAATCTAGTCGAATATCTAACAATGATTGTGAAATCATGTGTTTTATTGTATTTACAACGGTTTTAAATGTGTAACACCCGAAACGTTTCGGGTGTTACATTATTTTTAAAACAATCTTATACTGCTTTTATGTACTTATTTATCGTCGTAGCATATAATATTTTTTGCATGGGTGTGTTAATATGATGTATGTGACAAGAATAAAGAAATCTCTCTGATGATTAACCTTTAAAATAGGCTAAAGGCGAGGTTCAAGTTGTATTTTAACAAATGTGCGTTACGAGCACTAAAGATGATCGAATTCCCAGTACAATTACATGTTCTTGAAAAATATATCTTATTGTTAGAAAATAAAAGTAACACTCCACTCGTGACATCGTCTGACTAATTTCGAACTTTCTCTTTGTGAATGTCTGCTCGGGGTCATCCTCTTTATGGAATACTTTTAGAAAATCAAATAAATACCTAACAAAATTTGAGATTCCTAGCACTTGTTCACGAAGTTTCATACAAACTATCAACCGAAAAAAAAAACCCTTAATGGTCGTAATTTCGCAAAATTCCGTATTAGTGATCACCTACGCCCTAAAAAAAACACTCTGTCTAAATTTGAAACTCTACTAATACTGGCACTTGTAGAGTCTTTTGATGAGTGAGTATGTGAGTAACTTTTCACCTTTATATTCATAGTTTTCTTCTATTATATAAATTCTAAATTACGTAATAGTTATTTGTTATAAATAGTTTTAATAGAAAGTCTGAAATTTCATTAATATAGCTCATAATTTCGGATATATGTGACTCAATTTCGTACTCGTAACGCCCGAAACGAAGCAGTGGTAACACCCGAAACAGGTAATTTTATTTATTAAAATTCATGGAAAACAGATAACTGACTTTTTGTACCGTGTTTAGGTAGGCTACTGGATCTAGTTTGGCTTGTTATAAATTCAAATAGTGGTTACTTGCAAAATTCGCTGAATTATGCATGTTAAGACAGATGGTCTGAAGGTAGAGGCAATTTCGTGTAACGCCCGAAACGGCTACTTATTTGGGATTTTCTCTTTATTGGCGAAATATAAAAAGATTTTGATTTTAGGAAAAGAAAATATAACCCAATATGTTGGTGATCCGATCATTATAATTGTCTAGTTAAGAATACTACTACTAATAAAACATAGTTTATTGAGTTCAATTGTAACACCCGAAACGATGGAATGACCCTATTATAAACTGTCAAAGAAGCTTATTTCAGTTTTAGAGAGAAACAAACCGTCTCACTGCAGTGAGAAGAAGTTAAACATTCGTTGAACACATGGTTAAAAATACTGTCAAATTCTAAATAACATTTGACGTTGATGTAAGGGTCGTTTTGCAGTTACGCTTTTTTTAAGACAGTAGTTCAACAGATGTTTAACTTTTTGTAGTACGACGCGACGCAGTCAGAGGTTCCTATATCAGGTGACATTATGTAGTTCCTGTCTACGCCCATGGGAAAAAAGACGTGAGGTAATGTATGGATATTAATAAAGACTTTAATCATTTTCACCAGTCGCGTGACAAACAACAATGATCATTAACTGGATTTATTCAGTGGAATCGAAAATGAAATTCATTGTAACCATAACAGCTAAATAGTTTTCTGACTCAAACCACACCCGACGAAAATGTTTAATCGATAGTTCTCGAATAAAAGCCCTACAAAGCGAACTATGTTGAAAAATCCGTATTCAGATTCTATTTACAGCAAAATACCACAAATTCGTTAATGCTCTTTTGAAACGGTCCACGATTTGTATAGGATAATGATATTTATTTTCAGCTTATAAAGGTCCATATCATTGTTATTCACAGGCACGTACGTTTTTTTCTTTGAGAGCGTTTGCTTGACGTCTGGCCACTCCTTTGTTTGTTATACACCTTTTGTCCTTTACTACGTTTGAGCTGATGTCAGAAGCATGACGCTTTCTTCATTTATTATGCTTTTCATTCGAAGTGAAAACAGTCTGAATAAAAAAAAATCATTAAGACCAATTCGACGATGATGTTAGATTTTGGGAGTAGAGTGCCTTGAGATACGCTTTACCGCGCACAAGCCGGTTTGAGCGTATAATAAGCGCGTATACGCGCGTTCGGCATTTTTCTGACTTGATCGCTGTCTGAAATGAAAAATTCCACTTCTATGTAATTTCGCCAGTCAGTGAATGTGCAATGAAACAAAAAGAACATTCCCTGAAGTGAGCCATTTACTTAAATGAAGCTTTTGACATCACCTTCACAGGGCTTTCTTTTATAAAAGGTGAGTTAAAATAATCATGGAACTCTCCATTATGATGGCTCTTGTGGTGTATTGTAAACTCCTTTGAGCTGTCCGAGCTAGAAGCGATATAATCAAATGTCACACATACTGTCTGTCATATATTAATAAAACGATTTTACAAAATAACAAGACTTGTTATTGGCGACGAGAAAAAGCCAATTAAACATTGTGTAAATAGATACATGAAATGGAAAAACTAAAAAAATATCGTGGCACCCTACGCGGGATGCTCACGCGACTCGACACCTATATCAATCAGAGGGTAACGATGTCTGACGAAGACATTACTGCTCGCCTCCTGGGCCTGAAGGAGACGATCCTGGCTATACGGGAGGTACAAGAGAAAATCGAGAACAAGACCATCGACGACAAAGACGAAGACACTTATGATCAAGAACAAGAATACAGGTACGAGTTTGAAGAACTTCATACGACGATAACAACTAAACTTTTAACAAAACAGACACAGAATGGAGGCCAGCAACAGCAACAACACATAAAACAAAGTGAATCCAGGCATAGTAATACACCGAAAATACAATTTCAACCCCTACAACAATCAGAAACTTTCAACAATTTCAAAAAAAGACTAGAAGTATATTTTCGATTAAACGACATTTCGGAAGCACACATGAAATCAAATATTTTACTGTCAACATTACCACCAGATCTCCACGAGAAACTTTGCGATTTGACATTACCTGAAGAACCAATGAATATGTCATTTGCTGATATTTTTTTTTTTTTTTTTTTTTTGTTGAGGCAGGAGTGGGAAATCCCCACGGACACCTCGGCTGTCTCACCGTCTCACTGAGACAATGAGACAGTCGAGGTAGTGCGGGACTCGAACCCGCTAAAACCCACTCCTGCCCTGCCAGTGTTCCTCTGTCGTAGGCAGAGACCTTTTGTCAATTTTTATTTTCACGACTGCAGGCGGCCGAAGCTTTGAATTTCCGTATTCTACTGACAGTTTTTACATGCTAACGTTCTCTTTTTATTTTACTGTTTTACCTAAGTATGCTTTCTTAAATAATGAATTTATGCCAAAATTTGTGATAGCTTTATTTCTGTTTGTTTATGTTTAGTTCTAAATGATTTTTTATTATTTTCTTTGATTTAACTTAAATTTGGATGTTACTTTATTTCTGTTTGTTTTATATTAGGTTACTAAAATTTTTAAAATTTAATATTTTCGTTTCTTTTGCCAATCTTATAGCCCGCACGCTGTAACGTTTTTCCCTTTCTGTGGCAGCAGTCAAGATACAACGTTGTTGCCTGTTTTTGCCGTATGTGCAATATATGAGCGGTATACTTATTATACGGCTAAATATCGCGATACAGGGTCTACGGTATCTTTTTCCGGGCTCGACACAATATGGCGATTTCGCTGAAGTTGACTCATTTTCCAGCACAACTCCAGTCACTTTCGCAAGAAAGTGACCCCAGTTTCTACCTCTCATTGAGCCAACCTCGACGGTTCGCTCAATGCGTTTGCTCTCTCGTTGTGTCGGTCCCGGGTTCGCATTTTTGCAGGAAGTGAGTGCGCCCACATCTTCAGCAATAAGCAATTGCTTCCCTGGCGAACGCATCCCACTTCCGACGTATTGGGCAGTCGTCGCTAAAGGCATTGTGCTGGTGCTCCCCCAAATTGGCTCTGGTGCAATTCACGCATGCCGCTGCTTCGCCGCTCTGCTTGACTGGGCAGTCCAACCGTAGGTGTGGACCACCACAGTGGCTGCATAGATCGGCTGGCTCTGTGCAAAAGCGCTTGCCATGGCCGAATGCCAAGCAGCGGGTGCACTGCACCAGAGGCGTCTGGTCTTCGACGCGCACTCTCTGGAGGTCAATTCGGAGTTTACCTCCTTCGAGTGCCCTCCTCCAAATCACGGGGGATACACTTAACACAATGCCGTTAACGTGCGGGTTACGTGCTTTTTTCCGGTATTTTACGGAAACCCTGAGCTCCGCGCCGTCGAGCCCGCGGAAGATCTCCCGGTTCTGACTCCTGAGGGCTGCTAGTACCTCCTCGTCACTATGTACTGTGAGCACATCCCTCAGAATCAGAAGCGGGTCCCGATTTTTCACGTCCTCGACGACGAGGTTTCCTCCGGCCGCCTGCAGTCGCTCCCTTACCTTCCTCCTCTCCTCTTCCGTCGCACACCCCATGATGACCTTCCGGTCCTTGGCCTTCCTCACTCTTTCTACACGAACCCAGCCGTCCTTCGCGTCCACCGCCTTCCTGACCCTTTCCAGGATCTCATCACCCGTATCCATATCCTCGGTGGAGGAGACAACCACCGAGTGGAGTGTCATTAGCTCCGGAGCTTTTGCTCGGGTGTGGCTCTTATTCGCGGACACTACACTCGCGTAGGTGTCTCCCTCCACATTTTCCCTGCTGGCCAGGCTGTCCCGGAGTTTTTCCATCCTCTCGGAGTGCTCTTTCAGCTCCGAGATGTGCTCCTTGAGGGTGTTGAGGAGCTCAGTCTGGCCAGCAAGAATCTCGACGGAAGCGGGCGAGGGATCGTGGACGACGGTGGACGCGGCGGTTGTCGGCTCTGGTGCGGTCACAGCCGCATTGGGGGCCCGCCCGAGCTCCGCGTCCTCGACCAGCTCGAAGAGCCGCTCCAGGGCCTCCAGCACCGCATTTTTGATGTTGGTCTTGAGGTTGCGAGAGTTGCCCAGGTTGAGCTTTGCCTTCTGTAGGCAATCTCTCGCCTCCTCAAGACGACTGCGACGCTCGGCCACGGCTCCTCCGAGTAATACGGTAGCGGCTGCGGGAGGCGGGCGCCCCTTGGGCGTGGTGAAGACCTCGATAGACTCGCGAGGGGTGGCGTCCTCGAAGGTGATCCTTTTCTTCACCTCATCGCGTTCTAGTGGGTACATGAGCTTCTCCCCCATGGACTCACCCGTCGACCGATGCTCGTAAGGAGCGTCATAAGGGTCGGGGGTGACTATTTGGGCGCAGCTGGACATGCCCTTAAAAAGAGGGAGTCGTGCAGGTCTAGTTGCTGAGGTGAAGCTAAGTTTCATGGAACACTGGTCCTTTCCCAGTCCCTGTAAAATGGGGACTAAGAGAATAATAAATTACAATAATAAATCACAATAAATATTTAAATTAAATAATAAACGTCAAATTACTAGGATTTCTTGGTTAAAATGCGTCAATACTGTGTCCTGTAAAGGGGGAACACAGATAAATTGTTAAAATTACACGTCACAGACACAATACAAATAACATAGAAAAATTTTAATAAAATTATTTTTGCTGATATTACGGAAATACTTGATGACTACTTAGATCCAAAACCTAGCAAATGGGCGCTTCAACATAAATTCATAACAAGAATGCAAAAAGCTGATGAATCTGTAGCGCAGTACGCCACAGAATTGAAGAAACTTACCACTAACTGTGAATTCAATTGCCAACATTGTAAAAAAAATACATCAGAAAGCTTTTTATCTCTACAATTTATAAAGGGAAATGCTTCCGCTGTGGTGCTGCGAATCACGAATCTAACAAATGTGGCGCTAAAAACGTTACATGCCTTAAATGCAATAAAGTCGGTCACCTAACCCGTGTTTGCCTACAGCGCCACTCTGATGCGAGTCTTAACAAGAATAAACCAAATACGAACCTATTAGAAGACTCAGTGACAAGTGACCATGATGACTGGAATAATATTAATATCATATCTGGAGAATCATCTGAAAAATATATGATAACGGTACATATTGAACACGTTAAGATAAAGATGGAATTTGATACTGGAGCTACACTAACTTCAATGTCATTAAGAGACTATCAAAAACTAAACATTCGAAAAAGAATTTTTAAGACAAACGTGAAACTCAGAACTTATACTGGAGAAGTAATCAAACCAACAGGCGTAGCATACGTTCAATGCAGATGCCAAGGAAAAGAATTCCACGAAAAACTGTACGTTATCAATAACAACGTTGACCCAATTTTTGGCCGCAGCTGGATGAAAGAACTCGAGACACTTAATTTAGCAGACATAAAAGCCATACAACCTACTGAAAACATAGAATTAGACCAGCTTCTAGAACTCTACAAGACATCAGTCTTCGGAAACGACCTTGGCGAAATACCCAATTACAGGGGACACCTAAACCTGAAAGAAAACACTAAGCCGATTTTTATTAGACCACGTAGAATACCTTATGCATTAAAAACCAAAGTAGATGAAGCTATTGGCGCGCAGTTTCGTATACTGGAAAGGAATTGACAACGAAATTGAGACCAAAGTCAAATCATGCAGAACTTGTAGATTGCAACAAAATGAACCAGAGAAAGCACCACTGCATCATTGGGAACAACCAACTGGCCCCTGGCAAAGACTTCATATTGATTTCGCGGGACCTGTGCACGGCCACCAACTTTTAATTATTGTAGATGCATTCTCAAAGTGGACTGAAATCATACCAACCAAGTCAACTACAAGCTCTTGGTGCATACAAAAATTGAAAGAACTATTTTGCACTTTTGGGACACCTCACATCTTGGTTTCAGACAATGGTCGACAGTTCGTTTCGGAAGAGTTCGAAAAATACTTAAAAGATTGCATGATCATTCATAAGACCTCTGCTCCATACCATCCTGCAACCAATGGGCAAGCTGAGCGCTTTGTGCAGACAGTCAAGAGAATCTTAAGAAGCGTAGAGGGGGAAGGAGGTAACCTAGCAGAGAAGTTAGTGACAGTGAAAACTCGTCTCCGACGGACGCCAAATGCTAATGGTCAAACTCCGTACCAGCTTATGTTTGGCAGAGAAATACGCACGGCACTACATGCTATGTTTTTAAGAAAAGAAAAGGAGACAGCATCGACGCTTCAGGAGTTCAATGTCAGAGAGTTCAACCCAGGCGATCGGGTACAAGCTCGTGACTACTCGAGTGCCACGCAGCGGTGGCAGTTTGGAACCATCATAAAACGTTTGGGCCGACTACACTATGAAGTTCGCACCGACAACGGTGATGTCTGGCGCCGACACCTTGACCAGCTTTTGGGTGCACCCTTGATCCGCAGCAGCTAGGAAGGGAGAGATGTGGTGTATTGTAAACTCCTTTGAGCTGTCCGAGCTAGAAGCGATATAATCAAATGTCACACATACTGTCTGTCATATATTAATAAAACGATTTTACAAAATAACAAGACTTGTTAGCTCTGAAGAATAATGGAAGGGTATTCTTCATTCATGCTCATGGTAAACAATTCCGTGACCTCTTTAGACCTTTTTTTCTTATTAATGGGGGTTTCATTTCTAAATGCTCTAGTAATTAATGAAAATCTTAATACGAAGATTTTTATAGAATTTAATTAAATATAGGCTATTATTTTACAAAAGTCAAATGGTCAAGGTAGTATAAAGGCAACTCTTACGTTTTGGAAAATAATGTGATCCTAGAACCTGAAGGTAATTGATAAACCTCCTAGATATAGTTAGTAACATGAGCCAATCAGAGAGACCTGCCCCGCCCCTGGACAGGCATCATCGAAATACCTGAATATAAAGGACGAAGATAAGGGTGCTCCCACATTTATCGACACGGAATCGGCTAATACCGGTCAAAAAAGCCTTTATGTGTACGTAGTAAGGGTGTTTCTAATACCATTCGCATGGGCTTGGCTCGGTCGGCTAAACGAGCCGTTCGCCTACAGATAATCGGCGATAAGTGCAGTAATGTTTCGACGTGGAATCGGCTTAAGCCGAATCCACGTCGATAAATGTGGGAGCACCCTTACTAAGCAGTAGAAAAGAATATTATAACATTGTGAAAATTAAGGCAGAGGTGTTCTTCGAAAAATGAGAAACTTTCTTCAGCAGTGGGTACAAGCTAAATAAATATAGTTTGCCAATGAAACTCTTTCAACTTTAATATTTTAGTGATCAAAAATGTTAATAAATACTAGCTACTACCACACATTCCAGTCAGTTCTATCCATTAACATAATGAAAATATTATCTAAAATGTCAAGGAATACTATTAGGTCTCATAGCAAATATTGTGCTTAACTTTGCGTACGTACTTAGTTTACTTTTACCCTCAGTATATTCTCTTTTGATGTATCTCATAAAAGTTATCGGCAAACGATGAATGATGCATCGTAAAAGTCAGAGAAATCATAAAGTTGCTCTGTAAATCTGACGGCGATAGGTGGGAGCAGTCGTTTTTCTGACGGCAGATATTAATATTGAAAAGAAACAAGGCAAGGAAATGGAGAAAGATTACATGTCGCAGCGATATAGATGCGAGTTTTCAAGATGTTATTTAGGGAAAATATTAGCGGTATGGAAGGATCTCATGAGATCACAGGCTCTCTCTTCTCAATCACTCGTAACAGAGATTTGGATCTTGTGCCGATTTAGGAATCTAATGTTGTAAAAACGAAAGTTGGTTCTCAAATTCTCCCTACTCTAAACTATAGTTATCTGAAATTTCTGGAAAAAATATATTCTGTAAATCATTCACAATAGCCATCAGAATATTAAACCACAAATATTTTCTGTCTGGAATGTTAGTAGATATCAGTAATTTCATTATTGACATTTGGGGAGGACTAACAACCCCATACACCCTTAGGGTTGTTTCAGACTTAGCACAACTGCGACACCTTGGATGGCATATAATATTTTGTACTGAAAATAAATATTTGAATAATTTTACGTCGTTACCGACCGCACGACTGATACTAACCGCATCGCAAGCACCAGAGTCTTTGCAAACCACATCGCTAGAATCGCATCCTATCCTTCCAAGATTCCTATTTTTTGCTGGTACCACAGTATGTGGTACCAGCAAGGAACCGTTGGTTGGACATATTATTTTGCCGTTGCGATGTGGTGTGGTTATGGTACGTGTGTAACAAGTCTTAGCTATGTCCTTTTAGTGACCGATGTGCCCTGCCAAGGATCCTTCTATCGATTCTGGCTCAGATTGTATTACAACGTTTAATACCGTTTTATTTTTCTTATCTTTCTCTCTAGAACCCTTTTCTTTGCTATTTCTGGATTATTGAGAGACTAAATAACAGCGGTTGTTTTTTTTTCAACTAGTTTGGTCTAGGCAGTTTTTTTATTTTATTTTAACTAATCTTATCTTAATAAAACAGAACTCACTAATATTAATAATAATTAGCTTTGTTTTGATTCATAAATGGAACCGCGAAAAAAAAAAAAACAAAACTTTAGGGGCTGACAAACTACGGAGGGATGAAGCTAAGTACCTCGAAAGTCCGTAGAGTCTCTGATCAATAAATAACCTCTTTTAAGGACGTTTTTCTCAAGAACTTTTTGATTTGAATTCGAGCTGGTCGAATTGTATCTGACGGTAAAAAGTTGATAAAGTAGGCCGCTAACATATTCTTTTTCTACTTTGAAAGAGAATCTTCAAGGATTGTAAGTAAACCTAGTTTAGCCAACAAGGATTTACTTATCGCAAAGTTAAAGTTCTGAAGATCAATCATGTCTGTCAGACGCAGGTCATGGTAGCCCAGTCCTTTGTTTCTGGACTGGGCTACCATGACCTCTTCAATATATTTTAGTACAGAGATTACCGGTCTGTCTTGGGTTTTTTTTTGGGACAAACCCACCACACTATTCCCAAACCACTGCAACACCTGAAAGCCAGAATCAACAGTGGCAACCACCAGAAAAGCGCCGAGGCAATGAAGCTCGACGTGTCCCGGAGAATGAATTTACCGGTCTCCGACCCTGCAACGAAATGAATCAGAAAATAATAGTGGAGGAGTAGGAAAAAACAATATGTTTCCACTCTTTTTCTGTCTTGGGTTGCGGGACTGTCATAAAAGGTCAATGTCATGTTAAGGAATAGGGTAGTTTTTGGTCACGGACAGACAGACAGAAGTCTTAGTAATAGGGACCCGTTTTACCCTTTGGGTACTTACGGAACTCTAAAAAGCCGTGTGTGGTAAATTCAGTGTACTACGGGTTCTGTAAATAAATAAGTGATCCGGCCGGCGTATTTACCGTGCGACTTAACTTATATGCTTGTGCGTATATTTCATAGGTTTTCGAAGTCAATATGGCCTCTTTTCGTTTTTACCCTTTTAAGGTTTTAGCGGATTATGGTTTCACGTCGTCCAATCTCTTATCTAAAGTTGAAAAAGGATATGTAAACTTAAGTACGTAGTCAAAATCAGAATTAATTTCGCCTTTTATTTTTAAGCTATTGCATAGCTTTTATCGCGGGCTCTGAACGCGGCGCGTCATTTCGGGGTAATCCACTTAGGGCACCTGGGACCTGCGAAAAATTGTGACACAAGTCTTATGTCGAATAGATAAGGTACAAGTAGCTCGGGTGCCATTGACAGCGGGTGCCCTATCTGGAATACCTCGTCATTTCAGTTCAGAAGATTTCGGCAATCATAAAGGTACGGACAGACGTGCTCATTACTAGCACGAGAGCATGCTTTTATTGAGCAAGGGGCATTTTTATTGAGGGAAAGGGAGGAGGAGGAGAACACTTATTGACGTTTCACTTGTTTGACGTGTCTGACCATAGACAAGTTGATAAAAACTGCTATGCAATAGCTTTACCGTAGCAGTCCCCGAGGGCCACACGTATTTTTATTTTTCAATAATTTTTTACATAGTATGTATAGGGGTACCTATTTGGGAGCAGCGTATAGGCTTTTAATAATAAGAGTAATGATTACACTAGGAAGAGACATAGAGACGTATACCATTGCTTTTCTATTGAAGGACCGTGGCCCTGGAACGCAAAGGGCATTGGGAAAATCAGAATGGGTTTGTGCAAGTAAGACTTGACACTTCTATCTGCTTCATCCTGAGCGGGAAGTCAAATACCTAACTAAAGAATAATTGTACTTACACCAAAGCTTTTACAATATTGTTTATTCAAAGGGTCACACAACAGCGGTCCTATTGCTGATAAAGTGATAACGGTCCTTTTGAGGCAACCTTACAAACTTATTTTCACAATTCTCATGATATGAGTAAATTCAGGTTTCTAAAATTGAGTTAGTGGTGTTAAAATCCCGTTCTGATTCGCCAAACTCAATTTTGAGTATCCGAGGATTTCGCTTTACTTTTTACTCTCTTAACTTTAGTATAAGGGCGGAATTTTTAACTGTCTGATAACTTTTATCTAAGGAATAGAAATAGCGTATTGACATATTTTCTATAGAATATCAAACCGCCATTTTTATTCCTCAGGTAAACGTTATCTGGGGTGCGTTTAAGTCAATTATCCAGTTTAAAATTTATACTGGCGAAAATCAGCCCTAAGGCTTAGCTATGAGTTACAGGATCAAAATGAAACATAGTGTGACAGCGACTGCTAAAGAGCACGCCACGGGTAACCGTACCGCGATAGTAAAATGATTTGAATTTTTTAAATTATATGATATGAAGATTGGAAAGTCTTCTTCTATTTTAAGGATTATATCTTGTGGCTGTAACTTGCCTTTTATTACAGCCAAAAATTGCTTGTAAATGGTCCACTTAAAATAATTAAACCACGTAAGTAGGCTGCGTAAAATGTGGCTTAGTTTTATATGAATAACTTGTCATTAAAGCAACAGACCGAAAACCCTTTTGTATTTGCTTACTATATTCATTATCGAGTTTATTGTAAAGGTTTATTTAAGGAAAATTTGTTCTATTAATTATAATATTAGTTATATTAATTGTATCTGCATTGGCAATTATGCCTTTGCCGGAATATAAAGACTTGAGCAACTCAACAAGATATGACAGCATTTTCTAAAGCAGCACAGCCTAGGTATCTTCAACAAGAACTACATGCAGAACTTTGACTACATTCCATTATGATAGTGCGTATAACCTATTTCTAGTTTACAAAGTAAACAACGAAGTTTAAGCTGCTCAAGCGCAAATTTCTCAAAGGAGAGAGTTGTGCGGAATACAATATAATACGCTCCGAACAATTGCTAGCTTTTCTCCGACACGGACCAAAGAGAGTTCAATAAAAAGCGCGCCATATAAAAGAATTGGTAGCCGTAAAAGCACATATTTCCTTGATATGAAAGTAAAAGAAAACGAAGGGGCTGAATTGATGTCCCTTGAACCAAATAACTTGACTGGCTGATGGCTCGATGGCTTATTTCTAATATGAACACAGACAGCATAGTTACTATTAGAACTTAAAACGGGATATTCACCATGTCTCTTTTGAGTTTTTTGATACTTCAGTACATAGTGTAGCTAAATGAATGCAAATCTGATAGACGTTCGCTTTATTTCCCTCGCCCTTTCGCTCAAAGACCACATTCGTATGTACAATCTATTCTAATTTTCTCTAATCCCTCATTAGGAAAAACATGTACACAACTATGTAAACCAACGGGTTAAACTTTAAAACCCTGCTATTTGAACACAAGCCGCTCTTATTTATTCTTAAAATAAAACGAAACCGCTATTATCTTTAGCTCATGTAGGAGTTAGGTTAAAAGTTCACACCATGAAATGCCAATAACCTGGTACTTGGCAGAACTGGTCGGGTCACGACCCGTTTTAAGAGAGTGTGATTCAGGGCTTGCGCTAACGATCGATGCATCAGCTATCGCGAAGCCGCTGCACTGGCATAAGCTAGTAAGTGTTATTGGCATGTGATGTTGAGGTATGAGGACAAGATGGTGAGTAAACTCTGAGTAGAAATGTGGATTATTATAAAAGTAGAGGATGACTCAAGAAACGATAGGCTGCGTGAAGGATAATATATATGTTACGGTAAGAGTGAATAATTAAAGATTATTAATAATTATCTATTATTATTAATAATTATCGAAAGACGAGGTTAAAGTGATTAATTAATCACATTTGTCGGTTGTTATTAATAATTCGACCCTAGTAGTGATAAATGTAATAAGTAAACTTCCTTCACAGGGGCAAGTCGCCGGAGCCCCGCTCCGCGGGGCTCCTATTCTGCGTGGTAAAAAAAAAACCACGAAGAGGATGGCGGGGTCTCAGACCCCGCCATCCTCTTCTAACCTAAATTGTCCGAGTCGGGGTGCCAGCAAATCCCGAGGTTAAACCTAGTTCTAACCGGCTAAACCTTGGCGTAACCGACCGCATGCGGTTAAACCTACGTGTATCATACTTATCTTCAGTTAGCACTAGGTTTAGCCGTTTAGTTTATTAATTTTATTACTTTTACCAATATGTTTCGTGAATTATTAATAATTACTACTAAAAGTAATAAATTTCGATCGTTTATTCACATTTACCAAAACATGTGGTTATTATTAATAATTTTGTAAAAATATTAATAATGTTCAATTAATCAGATTTACCGTAACTTATACACGAAGCAGACTGCTTTTGCCATACCTATATAGGTATGGAAAAAGTAGTCTGCTTCGTGGATTCCAAATGAAATGGGGAAAGAACAGCAAAATGATCATCAACACTAATCAACATACTGTTTGTTTGAGGCCCCAAACCTAAATGCCGTGGGCAGACGAAGCCACTGACAAAAGTCATAAATAATAGTAGATTACGCACCAAGCAAGTAAAGCATTGCCTTACGTCACGGGCGTATTGAATCCCGAAGCGACACTAAGGATTCTAGGGGTGAACCTCCGTAGCGCAGCGAGGAGGTTCAGGTGTTAATTCCCGAGTGAAACGAGGGAATTAAGTTAAGAATCTTTAGTGTAGCGAGGGATTCAAGTTAGCCCAAGACAAGGCAGCTTTACTCTCGAGGAGCGTACTCTGCTTTTCACACCTACTGCGAGGAAATAAAATTCGATTTTTGAAATTTGATGTGGTACGACAACCTTTGAACGTGAAGTTGGCACCACTGTAAGCGATCAGCTGTTGCGGCCAGCGGCCGCCATTACTGATACGACTCCTTGGTGAAAGTTTTCATACGGTTTTCTTTGAGGTTCCAAATTCAAATCACATTATTCCCACGGGAATAATGAAATTCAGTAGAGTCATGTGGGTCAAGTGTGCGCATTTTTTCTTTGATGCTTCATAAACTCGAATATTATTAGTAGAATGAAATAAAACTGTATTATTTAGAAAGACTGTTTATTTGTAATCACCTTATACACAACACTAATATTATCAGAAGCTTATATTTTAAGAAACTGAAGAAAAGAAAGACCCTTTCGTATGCGCACTTTTACCCCAGTATCGGGGTATGTGTACGCAGCACTGTGGGTAAGTGTGCGCAACAACAAAAAATATATGTTTTAGAAGATAAACGATATTAAATTATAATTTTTTTCATCATAGGCACAAGTAATCAACATATTATTCATCTTAAATCAAAATAAGAGATCAACTTCGTCATTAAATGTATCACAAATAAAAGTGCCGTGTTGGTAGCTGGTGCACTGTTCGTGCCACCAGGCTAAAGGGCTTAAATGGCTACATTTAAGTTAGTCATTCTTTCTTTATGGTTAATTTCTCTTCTTTCTTAACGTATAACTCAGATTTATAGGGACTTCCTTCCAGCGTACATCTGTGACGATCATTAGGTATATGTGGTGACGCTGCGCACACTTAACCCAAACCATCGAAACAGGATTAGATGAATATCGTTGATTATTGCGTCATCACAACAACTTAAAAACTGGCAAATAACAAACTTGATATTATGTTGCACTCGATACCAAAACGCATATTTTCAAAAAAAATACATGACTACAAAAGATTACGAGTCAAATGTGACAAAATATCGTAAATATTCTAGCAAAAATCTTCTTCTACCTGTCAATCCAAAATGGCGCGCGAGAAGCAGCTGTAATACGAACGCTTCGCAGGACACCCCGCGGGGTACCGAAGAGAGGGGTTGCCGTTCCTGGCCGCTTTTTAATATTCGAGATATTTAGAATGCGCACACTTAGACGCTGCGCACACTTAACCCACATGACTCTACATATATTATTCCCGGCTCGAGCGAGAGGGAACAATGTCATGCTTTACAGTAGGTTTGCCTGACATATAATATGACATTTACGAGCAAGTAGTGTGAAAAGAAATATAAACAGGAAGCTTCCGAAGGACAGAATTATTTAGTATTAGACGCTAAAGCTCAGATTCTGATGTTGATATTTACTGCGGAGCGGATTACATCGGTTTAATAAACAGGTTTATTATTCCACGTAAATGGACTTAGGATATAGGATTTTATGAAGTCAGTCACCAATACATGGTCATGGTTTGAATTGCGTCACACAACGAATACCGCCAGAGCACGCTGCATGTGCAAACCTGAAACTACCTGAAATATTCATGGAGCAACGTGGCTTGCCTCAATCTGCCGATATTTCGCATCTGCATACTTAGTGCTTTCCCGATTGATGTGTTTCCTGCCTTGCATACGGTGTAGCATTAATTGTATTTTAATAACGACTGTGTGCAGGATGTTGAGTCTATTAAACGTAATTCTGGGTCCATCTCTATACGAGCGTCCTCTCTAAGAAGTAATTTACCATGGTACAGGGAGATATTCGTTTCTTAAAAAAATGGGAGAAACAAGTATCTCAATTGTTATTTCCACCACCAAAAACGAATAATAACTTTATAATATAATTTTACTATCTCATGGTGTCCATAGTCTATTTGGTTAGCTATTTTACTAGAAATCTGCTCTCGCTAATATTTAAAAGCTATTTCAAGTTTATTTAAAAGGAAGAAACCAATGTCGTTCTACCATCTTGAATTATTGCAGCCCCGTGGTGCTATTTCAGGGCATTAATCCTATGCTGTGTTCTGCTAGCCTCTAGTGGACGACGCCTTTACTTCTTGTTTATCCCTACGGAAACAGAAAATAAATAAAGTTTAAAATGGCTCAGCAAAATTGCGGTGGTTCAAACTGATGTTGATTTTCGAGTAGTGAATGCTTTTAACGGGCGCATCCTATCCCTCTTAATCCTCAGTTAATGAGTTACTTAGTCGTTAATTAACCCGCCGGTAACCTCTAATTAACAAGGTATTAGGGGTATGTAATACTAGTTGTGTTTGTGACTTGTAATGCAATTTTCTCTTGCTCTTATCCTAATTTATTTGGGGTCTCCGTAAATGCCTTGTTCTATTTTTTTTTTCTAATACAATATACTTTAATGATCTGTTTTAGTTGATTAGAAAAAAAAAGGTTGCAATTAATATTCTCATAAGTTATAGTAGTAGTAAAGTTTGCATGAATATTTTATAACATTGTTTTGATAACCAATGTACATTCAACTGGAAAAATACTACTATCGTCTGACGTGTTTATCCAGACCAATAGCTAGGAAACCTGATTTACATAATACAGTCAAGTTTGGAGCTCATTTATAAGTCGCGAGACGACACCGATACGATTTGCCGAGCTATAAGAGGGCGCAAGAATTACGGGTGACATATTTTCGAGAAAATTCAGGAAATTGTCCAATAAGACCGAGGTTATGTCGTTATCTTGGAAGGAAAGAATATTTTATGTAGGTTTCGTTGGGCGCAATTGGCATAGTAAAGAGCGTACGTGTCTCCAACGTAAGGTCTTATTCGTAGAAGTGTCATTTTCTGCCTTTGTTAGAACTGAATGCGGATGCACTCAAGACAATTTGTGGGATTTATACCATTAGTCGTGTTTACACTACTGTCGTAAGACTATGGTATTGTGGAGGTATCGGCTTACTACATACGCTGTGATACGGCTCTGCACTTCTTTTCGAGTCCATGATATTTGAACGAGGTAAAAGTTTTGATTTTGAACCTGGTTAATTTTTATTATAGAAAGTTTGTATACAGATTGGGCCCAAACCACAGAAGGCCACATACCATATCCTTATAAACTCCCTTCACGTCGGCGTCGTCTTCGATTTTGACGACTCCGTGTCACTGCCATAAACGAACAGGATCCGCGGACGAAGTCGCGGGCAGAAACTAGTATCCTTATAAACTCCCTTCACGTCGGCGTCGTCTACGTTCTTACATGAGCGGCGATATTCTCTACAAGATAATTTCTAGACTGTACACTACGACGATCTCATCGTCGAGACAGACATTCACAAAGTTTAGCGAATACCAATCTGTAGTATAACGTTGGGGTAGCGCGGCAAACAATAACACTACTGGGGCCTAAGTCTACTAATTTATAAACGTTACAATGGTCTCTCAATGGTGTGTTTTTGACAGTTTTTGTATGGCAAATCTGTCAAAAACTTACCATTGAGAGACCATTGTGACGTATATAAATTAGTAGACTTTGGCCCCTGGTCGTAAGCAAACACGCGCCAGTGGCTGGCCCGTTAAAATTTTGAAGAAAAATATGTTCCGTTAAAATTTTGAAGAAAAATATGTGTTACCTAGTACGCGACTGTAGGTATTACTTATTCATTAATTAATTGGAACAAAAGGGTAACACAAAGGTTTATTGTATCGAAAGTTTTAAAACTGTTTAACAGTTTCGTATTGTTCAATCAAGTTTGTTAAAGCTAATTTGTTTTTTTTTATGAAGTTACTGTTTTCGTTTTAAACCTGGCTTTTTGATTAATTTGGCAAATTTTATTGTAAGTTAATGCTAATTAATAATTAACTTTTAAATTTCAGTTTTTTAAAGGTAATTTCTGAGAAGTCACGTCATGGTTGCGTTCAGACGACGGCTCAGGTAGAGGATAGGAGGAGGAGCGGCCGTGTACCGTGTGGACCGCGTATGGTTTTAGTCAGTCGAGTCTCGACATGCCCCTTAGCCCCTTCGTACACTAGGCGACGCAAGTCTCCGATACCTTACGACTTCGGTATCCAAGCGACTATCGCTATACAGATACATAGAGGTTCATACACAGGCACGCGTCAATGGATGGTAAAGCCGTAAGGTATCGGAGACTTGCGTCGCCTTGTGTACGAAGGGGCTTACGTGTCCTCAGGCGGAGGAAGTCCATCAGGATTACCACACGTAAAAAAGGCGCACGTGCGTTTAACTCGCTTTGAATTTGTTTGTAAATAATGTGAATTTTATGTAACATCAATACTTAGATCTCAAATAGTATTTATCGAAATTCTACCGCAAATGCCACGCACCCGTCTAACGGGTTGGCATTTTGGCAAAAGGCAGCCGGTCGTAATTTTAAGTTTTTCAAGAATATATGAACAACTAATGAATATCTTGCTCGTATTCTAATTATAAAGTAATCACAATAATATAAAATCCTTTCACAAACAACGTTGTGTTGGTATGAAACTTCAGACAGTTGAGAGTAATCTGTTTCAAGCTCAAACATTCGGACCCTCATTACTTATCTGGGGTCTACAGCGAACCTTTGTCTGTTATCTTCGTTCCACATTCCATTTTAAACAAAAAAAAAACACACTATGGGCTAATTTTTCAATAGTCAGATAACTTTTATCTGAGGAATAAAAATAGCGGTTTGACACATTTTCTATAGATAAGCTGTCAAACCGCCATTTTTATTCCTCAGATAAAATTTATCTGGTTGTTGAAAAGTCAGCCCTTAATAAATGGTCTGAACTATACTCTTTTGTGACTTAATTACAATTTGTAAAAACTAGCCTTAGAAACTGCTGCTTGCTGGCGCAAACAAAGATAAAGTTGTGGGGTATGAAAGATGATGACTAAACTATAATAATATTATACTAGCGAAGGAGGAGGCGGGATTGGCAATCCTCGACACGCTCTGACTACCTAGTGAGACACCCTGGTCCCAACCACTGTAAGTACAAACTAACGGACGGCGAGAAATGGGTAGCTCACTGTCCGATAAAGACGAGGCCCGGCCAGGACCGATAGTTTACTAGTAATTGTAACAGCGATCTCCCAACGATGCCAAAGCATCAAAATACCATTCACTTGAAAAAGTTGGAAAAAGCCCACAGTGGCGCAAAATGGTCAATTCATACTCGTGTCGGTTACGTCACTTTAGATCTAAACTGCTTTTCCACTCCACTACTGTTTACTTATATTCGTTCACGTGTCAGTGATTTCATTATTATTCTCCCTTGGCAGCTTATTGTTTTATTTTATGAATAACAGTTAGTAAATGTGGTAACTTAAATATACTGGTGTTAGTTGGTGACCACAAAATCGGTCATTAGACGTATGGCTGACTTATTTAGTGGTGATTCGGTCGTAAACTCGAATTTCAAGTGAACGGCGAACTGGCAGGTGAACTCTTGGCAAAGAAAAGCCCTAGCTTGCTTCTTCGCCGACTGCCCATCGTGAATGAATGAAGCAAACCTGAGTATCCGCTGTAAAGATACTTGAAACAAACATTCAGCCGCTCAATGTTCGCTAAGTCAGTATTTACCCTTACATTCAAATTATACTGACAAAATACACTTATCCGCCTACGACGTAGGAGTAATGGTAATGATTTTCATGTGGTTTCGTACTTCAATACATATTTACCTTGATACCGTCTCGTCTATCTATACCGCCTACGATGAGACATATCAAAGTCTCTAAAGGTTACTTAGCAACATTTGGTATTATATAATCTACGGCAATCTGTCAAACAAATATCATGTCCTGCCCGTCGTGTGTTCTGGCACGTGTTGCCACCATTAAAAGGGACCCATTATCACCTTTCAACTTATTTCAATTTCGATCGCCATTTACAGCTATGAAAGAAGAATATCAAACTACAAATGCAAGAAAGAGAGGGGGACAAGCCGTGTTTTGTTGATCAATTTACAGAGAGTGAACCCCGTCGTTTGTCCTCCTTTCTCTGGAAACAAGTACTGACGTAAAACGCAACAATTCCTTGTTGTTGCCCTTTGCATTGCAAGGGTCTAACGTACTCGTTTGTTAGGAAAAACTGAAATCCAATAGACAATTACTAAGAGACTTGTTACCTACTAGATCAATAGACAATACTAGACTTGAACCAGATCAGGAATGTTACACTTTCACAATAACGGGTTTACAATTGCGACCTTCAAACATTTCAACGTCTACAGTTAAATTTAGCAATCAAAACAACCTTTGTCAGTATTTGTTCGAAATATATTTTATCTTACTTTTGATTAAAATAATGTCATAAACTTCTTCTTTCCACCCACATGCAAACTTACAACAGCTCACTGCTGCGAAAAAGTTTTGAACGCGCGTTGGACCGATGCGGCGGGAAATGAAAATGACAATAACACTTCCCGACCCTAATACTCAGCAGTTCCATTTGCAATAACTTTTAAAGTTTGGTTAACCGTACTTAAGGCTTTGCCTAAAAAAGTACGTCGCTATCTATTACATATAATAAACCGTTCGAAAAGTTATTTTTTACACTAAAAAAAACTCAAACATATAGCCCGGGTATTAAAGGACAACCAATAGAACCCATTTCTAGAATTTTAGAATTTTTGTCTGGTTTGTCTGTTATCTGTTGTCTGTTTACATTTGTCCAGGGTATCACGTAAAATATACGAAATTAATGTAGATAACTTTTATACACAACGATTAAGCGGAACTGGAGAGGAATTAGTTTTTGTTTCATTGCAATCGGTTTCAGTCTATCAAAAAATATTGAATTTAAAGTGTTTCAGAAGTAACATTACGGTCAGTCACAACACAGACGCTCAGTACAGTAGCGCGATCTAGCTTCGAATAGAAAAACTACATATTGAAAATTATTCATCTAAACATATTTCAATGAAATAAACGGTAGATGGCGTTCAAGAAAACATGGGAAATAGGGGTGTTTAAATTGAAGTAACATAATGTTTTTGTTTTATCGTAATGTTTATTCCTTATGAAAAATGTAAATTTAATTACAGCGATTTTAAGGATAGGATGGGATAGAATAGAATGGAATATAATAGCAATCAGTTATTCTCTTGGATATATTTAATATCGTAAGACTTACTAAAACTGAAAAACTAACAAAAAAATATATGGTAGGAAAAGTTACACCGATTTTAATAATGGAAATGGCGTTATTGAAATGAAACCCTTACGTTCACGAGAAAAAAAAATTAATTGATAATTTTTTTTTTCATACCAAACATTCATTTTATTCATTAAACAATATCGATAATTCAAATCGATAGACAAACTACTCTAATCCAGTGGCAATGATGGTACTGCCTTTGAATAACAGAGGGCGTTTCTTCATTACCAATTACGTCAAATATTCTTGAAAAATCTAATCTAAAATCCTAAAATACAGGTTTATATGAAAAACATGGCGAGAATTAAGTAAAATCATGTTCATTCGTTTTAAAATCACGATATTTTCAATATCTTATGAGTCCCAACTAGGCATATTATATTTTTTTCTGTAAGCAAAACATTAAATCACGCATACGTGCAACTACAAACTAATTGAACTTTCGCCCATGTCTGCCTTACTTTGCGGGCCATGCGGGCGGCGAGTAAAGGGCAACTCGTGTCCGACCCATGGACCATGCCCGGGACGGCGCGCCGTGTTCCACCGCGCGCTTAGCGCGTTAGCATAATGACGAGGCCCCTTCTCAGAGAGCTAAGTGCCGGGGTCGCGGGATACTTATACCATCACAGTGACCCCGGAACACAAAGGGCTATTGAGGACCACCGTGTATTTTAGTCAGTACAAGTCTGACAGTCCCTTTCGGCCCTGCCCGGGGTGGGAGGACTCATCTGATGATTTTACCAAGATAAAAACAAAAGTCTGCTTACGTCCTTGAGCTGCCAGCGCCGGCAAAGTAGGAATGGGCAGGCTCCGGAGCCCGCCCCATACTACTCTGGCCCCAGAGACGTTTAAACGTAGCTTTTTCTCTTGCACGAGCATGCGGGGTGGCGAATATGCCTTTTTCGACGGCGTGTTGTGTTTCAACATGTGCCTCAGTGCGCTAGCAAAATAACGGAACCCCTTAGAAGGCCAAAGCCTGCTGGGGTTGCGGGGACTATTGCATTACCTTGACTCCGGAAAACGTAAAGGCCTATTATAGGATTTATTATAGGACACCGGTGGATTTTAATCAGGTTAGAAGTTTCTGGACATTCGTTGGCTTGCACCTGCCCCTGGCTGGGAGAGGACTCATTTGATGAATTTTGGCGTACCCATATTTGATGTACGCTTCCCGAATGATGGGTTCACACAGCTGTTAATATAGAAGCATCACTAAACATAAATAATAAAAATGTATCGGTATCCTCTCAACAGTTCTTTGCACAGAAATACATTGTTTTAGTTCCGAACATCCACGCGAACGAAGTCGCCGGGCCACAGCTAGGTTCGTAATAAAAGTCTCTGAATTTTCATCTCATTTTCCGTCTTGTCTGTACCTTTTGTCTGCCATCGCTATTTAAAAGCGCAGTGTCCACTTACGTCTCTTATCTCCTCTTGACATCTTCTAATTTTAGAAAAGCGAAAGATCGAATTACGAGAAAAGCCCTTCTTTAATTAGAAAGAAAACATTTTCACAAAGATATTGTCAATTATCTGGAGATTGTTACTCGAGATTTTAAAGCTTTGAAATCTCTCTTCGTTGAAAGGCGTTCGTTTTACAGTCTAATGAAACCTTTTATATTCTTTAGTAGGACTATTAAATTGAACCTCCAGTTTTTATTTTTAAATCAATGAGTTGTTAGACTTTGATTTTTTTTGTGAAATGGGTTTTATATTAAACTAGCTTTTGCCGGCGACTTCGTACGCGCATAACGTTTTTTATCGTTCCTGTGGGAATTTCGGGATAAAAACTATCCTATGTCCTAATGTCCATTCTCGGCTCTCAAACTATCTTTGTACCAAATTTCATCAAAATCGGTTGAGAGGTTTAAGCGGGAAAGCGTAACAGACAGAGTTACTTTCGCATTTATTATATTATATTAGGGATTAAAAATCATCCACTAGGTATATTTTCGAAATTGTAGGTTCAACAAAAAATATCAACCATATCTGCCCGATGGTTAATCTCAAGACTCCAAGGAACTCCTAAGGAAACCTTAGGGCACGTGTTCTGCAAGTTCTGCAAAAAAGAACCAAATATAGGTATGTTTTATTAGTCTAAGAACATTTTCAGAAAAATCATCGATTTTATCTCTTCAAAATCTAAATAAATAATTAGGTCTGATTTTTCATTAATTTTATCAAAAGAAATCCCATGATCTGGGGGCACGGCAGTGCCCCCCGCCAAGACGAGCCAAGCGAAGCGCAAGGGCACTACCTACCTTTTCTAGAAGTGTTTCGTCGTTTTTTTGAACCCTCATAGAGTTGGTTTCCGATGTACCAGATAGTTCATATTCACAGGATATGATGCCAGTAATAGACTTATTAATCATACAAAATCTCAATGGAATAGCTCTAATAGTTTCGATTTTATTGACATCTGAAATACACAGATTTCGTCACTGATATATTGACACACTGACACACTGATGATCATCAAAATGTTTGGCTAATTCCTGCAGTGCTAGAGAGCTGAAATTCGGTATGTAGTCTAAGTTTAGTATACAACCAACAAGAAAATTCACAAACTTATAGGATCCTTCCTGCTGTGCTAGAGAGCTGAAATTCGGTATGTAGTCTAAGTTTAGTATACAATCAACAAAAAAATTCATTAACCTATAATTCCCCCCCCCCATCCCCTAAAATTGGGGGTGGAAGTTTGTATGAGACCTTAAACCTTATTCGGGTGGAATCAAAAAGACAAAAAAGTCAAGGTCAGGCTTGACTGTTTCGTTACTTAGGTACTTCAGAAACTAAATATTAGCATCACCTCCACAACGGTAGCGAAACGGTGAAGCCATACATTTTACTGATTTGTAGAATTTGTGAAGTTAGGGTTGCTAGAATTAGGCCGTGTAGATTCAGAAGCTTGGTTGTACATGAGATCTGATATCTTTTTCGTAGGACAAACCTTATGTGCTCGTTTTGGCAACAGTTTACATGAAATGTTTTTGGTGGGATTAATATTTGTCTTTATCAATATTTTATAAATCAGTGTAAAAGTATTATTTGCAACGTCCCGTCCCAACAATTTAATTAATTACGGGTAATAAGTTCAAGCGTAATTAAAATATCATTTGATGGCAGTTTGTCAAGTTTCCGAGGAATATCTGACATTTTGTAAATTGAATTTACTTTCGTAATTATTAAAATTAACTTGCTATCATTAATGTACTGTTTGTTTTATTTTCCGAATAAATTTCAGCCCTGATGTCGGACAAAATTTAATGAGTTAATTTATCAGTTAGTTGCGAAAATGACTTAACCTGCTTTATCAACTAAAATTAAGTTAATAAACAACCCGATTCCTAAAAAAATACAAATGTTTTCTAGGATTAACCAAAAGATTTTTAGTTTATAACAAAAAACGTTTCTTTTAAAGATAAAAAGCTGTCACTAATGTTGATTTGTCTGGCTGTGCACGTTATTCTATGATTTTCGACGGAAGATTAATAATTCCAATCTCAGTTCTGATTTTATCAGTAGACGTTATCCAACGTTCGAGATTCAAACTTATTAATCTTCAAGGGTTTTTCGAACTAAACTATGGACCCTCTAAAAATGTAGCTGGCTCATCTATTGGATTCCAGTGTTCAACAGTTTTAACCAGCACAACACTTCCGCATAATGTAACTGCTATGGGCTTAGATAAATCTGTCCATATTACAAGTAATATGAGAAGCTTACTAACATTCCAAGAACTCGATACAGATTGAATTGAAGCCAGTCCTGAAAGTACCTTCTTAACCACTTTTTCAAGAGATAATCCTTCATGCATGAGGGCTTACTGTAACAAATATGTCTTTGTGAATATATTTACATTGCAAATACACGAGTAATCTGTTCGCTACAGCAGTCGTAAGCGGTGTTACACACTTGTTCGGGACGGCAGTATTTGTTGGATAAAGCTGAACCGAATAAAAATAACTATACGTGTTGAGCATTCATTATAATCAAACTGCTTGGCAATAATCGGCACTTGAACGTTGATTTGCCAAAGATATAGTCCTTTCTCCTCTAGATCCAATGAAGTGTGTAAAGAAACTCCTGAGCAACACAAAATGTCTGTTAGGTTAGAAGAACCGATGTTTTTTTATTCTAACCTAACAGAAATCTGTATATGAATGAATACAAAACACAGATTCACGTTTACGTTAAACATTCGATTGCACCACTGTGCACTGTAGAGCAGAACATGTTGTGTGTAGTATCCCTTACTGCCGACTCCTGGCTGTAGTGTTTACATCTTACTTCCTCAGTAAGCTCTTGTAAATCCTTTTACAATTTATTGCTCACATTTCGAATTGGAAAAAAGGCAGTACTGTGTAGCTTGAACTCATTCTGTTTACTTTTATGTGAAGCCGTGGGTCAGCCATTTTTGGATTATTCATGTAAGTAAATAAATTATTTTGGTTCTGTTGTTATCATTCGGCTAAGAGCATTCGTAATTGTATTTCGTTTCAAATGTAATTAGGTTTCGATATAAACTGAAATTGAGTTTATTCTTTCTCTACAAGTTCAAGGTAAATTGCGAGCAAAAACAACCTCAGTGACATTTTAAGAAATCGCTTTATCATTTGTGATTTCGTTCCTTCAATCTCGGTCTCTGCTTGAGGTATTTTTTGTTAGATAAGGATGACTTCTTATTTCTGCCTGAAATCGTTTCTGAACGCGAAATTGGTAGGATTATGGTATATCAGATTTGTCGCTGAAAATATGTTATACGATTTATTTAGCTAAGTTGCCTTTTTTATACGTGTGGAAATCCTGGGGAACACTCGACTGACTTTTTAGTAAGTGGAGTCTGACACGCCCACGGTGCCACACGATGTCCTCTACTGCCTAAAGCCGGGGGTGCTGTTCAAGTTGCCCAATCACCGCTACGCGGCAGTGCCTAAGTTGCCGATCCACTATCAACAATACGCTCAAAATTAATTGTAACCGCAATCCAAATTTTAATCCACTATGTTTGTCGGCTGCTTGTTATTGGATATCTCGAAGTCTCAGATTGGCAAATTTAGCCGTTTACTGGTTACATGCAAAGATCGGGATCAAGATAGAGCTTCATTATTAATTTCCTAAAATAGCAGGCCCCAAGTTTACTGATATAATCTTGCCAGAATAGCCGATCATTGACACCCTAATAATTAATTTGGCAGTTGCTTAGCTACTAATTGAAAAACGTCTTTATGGTTTATCGATGGTGTGCCACTGGTAAATTGGTCGTTTAACTGGCGTAGACACGAATATCCGATAATTATTCTATATTTTGTTTTCTTCAGACACGTATATTTGAAAATCCCATACATTAGGCGGTCATGTCCCATATTATCAATTAATTTCTGGCAATGTCTGGCGACCGGATTCGTTAGTTAAATGAAAATACTTTGTAGCTGTTGCATAATACTCATACTCCATGTATACTCCACTGAAAAATAGCATATACTGTAGCGACCTGGCTGCCTAATGCACGGGGGGGCAGTACTAAGACATTTTACTGGCTTTTCTAAACTTGCTTCGTCTTAACAAAACGCTATCAAGCGTCTATTACGAATTAGAAAGAGACTAACAATTTTGGTATAGGGCTCCCACTCGCTTGTGACTTTTTATTACGAGGACTGCGCTGATGATAGTGCCAGCACCATTCGACTAGGTGTCAAAAGTCACAATTAGCTCCTGGACTAATGGTAAAAGCTTAACGTATAGTTCATAATGGCAAAATTTCATTATAACTTGGTCACAATATTAGCTTCGTACCGCACTAATATTTATATTATCTAATTTCCATACGCTGCTAATAAATTATGGACTTACAAACTGTCCCCAGGACAGCTTTTGACACATTTCCGGCCATTCCAACTATAATCCTGTTTGCAAATCAACGTTCTGTCTCGAGAGGTTTCGGACAATGCGCCTCGTTATAACAAAGCCTGTAATTCAGAGCTGTGGCACGACGGTATGCTTACATTGGCCGAATATCTTGGATGCCACAGAGAAGGATGGACATGGAGAGCTTAGTAATTCCGGCCCATTAGGGTGTGACCACGAATAACGTTGCAGAATTAGCTTGAGCCGACATAAAGACCAACGAATGAAAAGGCATTCACCTTATTCTTTGGATAATAATCTTTTTGACCTGCCGAAGCTGATTCTTTCTTTCCTGCCGAACGTATACCTTTTCTGTAACCGCCTTAGGGCACAAGACCTTTATTGTCTGGCATAAGCAATATCACCTCATTTTCTCTTACACCCGTATTTATAAAGAAGTAATTACTTGTTGCTAAGTAATTTCTTAATTAAGTCATTACTTATGGTTAGAATTCTTAAATACAAAATCTCATTCTATAGTTGAGTAACACACGTTACTTACTTGAGCAAATGCTTAAGTAATAGTCGACGCTTGATGGTTTGTTTCTGTGTGGCAACACTTCATGACCACGTTTCATTGCATGAAAATAGCAAACATAAGGTCTAGATTACTTGTACAAAACCTTGCAATAATATTTTTATATTACATTATTTTACGTTCATAATAACAATAGGGTTGTATAAAGTAGTTTGAATTGTAAAAAGTATATTATTGTCATATAATTTTGTTGGTACAAAAACAGGAATGCTTGGAGAAACAAAACGTTTGACATGGTATAACCCTACTAAATTTAAATGTTTACTTTTGACACATGGATTATGGATTATATGGGCGCTCGTGAACTTTTACTTAGACAGATAATACGTTCAATTCTGTCAATAGTACCGGTCATTGTATAAACTTAAACAAGGCTTTATTTTACTCTGTGTATTTATTTTGTGAATTTCAAAATATGAATGAAGTAGACAGGAAGAGTAGTGGTAGTTTTATTGTTTATGAATAATAATAAAATATTACTATACTATTATTTACCTACCTAGTGCAAGGATATCCTCCATCAGCAAGTAACACCCCATCAATTTCATTATTGCATAACCTTATATTTAAACGCGAGTTTCTATAAATTCGGCTATCATGTGTACTGCCAGCCCAACGTACTACTATATAATATATCATCAAATTAGGGCCACCAACTACTTGCACATTCAATGAAAAATATCCTTTTCATCCCCCCATCTCGGAAAGGGTACTTTTGCTCTTCGATATCTGAGCGTAAAAGCCGTTTTTATCCTCTAGTGAATAAAGTAAATTTGAATTAAGAACATCGTGTGCATTAAAGAGTTGTAGCAGTAAAAATGGCGGCTGGTGACCGCAACAGCTGATCTTTGCTGTGGTGCCTACTTCACGTTCGAAGGTTGTCGTACCACATCAAATTTCAAAAAATCGAATTCATTTCCTCGAAGTAGGTGTGAAAAGCAGAGTACACTTTTTGGGAGTAAAGCTGCGTTGCCTTGGGCTATCTTGAATCCCTCGCTACCTACACGAAGGATTCTTAGATTTTAAAAATTATTCTGTTATTTATATACATAATGTAGTACTCCTAGTTAATACCGAAACTGAAATACCTATCTTGTGATAGTACAATGTACAGTCGAAATCAAAAAGTGCTGAAGCAATTTCTAAAAGCAATGGCCTGACGCTTCACGTTGACTTACGACCTTTTCACGTTGACTTACAACAACCATAAATATATCACTATCCATATAATCACACGTCAGTAATCAGAAAACCACAATCGAACGACAACTTGATTCCGATCAAGTTAAATATTCTAAAACTTATGGCCTACCTACTCACAGAAATTGTGAACAAACGATTATAATAATATTCTTGTCCCATTACAGTATTAAACAGTTGAGCAAAACTTAACAAAAGAATTTCACTGCATGAGGATCGAACTCGCGCCTCGCTGTTCACTGCATACTTAGTAATACGTGAAACGCTAACCACTAGGCCAACTGGACACACAGTAATTCGTTGAAATTATGAATCTTATACAATCAGTAGTTGATGATGCATATGTCTCTCAAAATAGAAGGTCGTAAGTCCAACTAAACTTCAAGCTATTGCCTTGTAATTGCTGCACACCGCTTTTGAGTCTCTACTGTACACCTGATTATTTTTTTTGCATTTGGTAATTTCCTCGCTGAGGTGGGATGAAAAGTTACGTGTTGCACTCGAGTGCAAAGATTTTTAACCTTGTGCTCTTTTGATTCCCTCGCTATCGCTCATGATTCTAATTTTGAATCACTCGTTGCACTCGTGATTCAATTTTAGAATCATTCGCTTGCTCGGTCATCAAAATTGAGCACGCGGTTAAAAATCAACTTTGCACTCTTGTATAACAAATAACTATTTCTGTTCCGGTACTGCTCTGTATGAAGAATACCTCTAGGCTTGGAGATTTTAATGTGGGTGCAATCGATTGCTCCTACAATATTTTTCAGTCCAGGTTCTTTGCCTCAAATTTGCAGGAAACTTAATAAAAATCTGGCATTAGCAATGCCAATGCTCTACTAACGCTCTTCACTATATTACACACTGTCGATTGAGAAATATGCATGATATCTCCACATACAATCTGAAAGCTTCCAGTGGCATAAAAACGTAAAGCAGTTAGCAACTGACACAGTGGAGTTAAAGGAAGCCCTCTTTGTGTCTCTGATTGTAAAGTGTCTTCAATTCTCGGTAAAAATAACATGTCTCACAATACTTTTGGTGAAACGAAATCTCTTTTTAACCGACTTCAAAAAGAAGGAGGTTATCAATTCGACTGTATGTTTTTTTTTTTTTTTTTTTGTGTGTTTGTTACGCGATTGCTCCGGCGATTGTGGACTGATTTTCAAAATTCTTTTTTTGTTCGAAAGGAGATGCTTCCGGAGTGGTCCCATATTCACCAAGTCAAGATCTGATGATTGGATCCTGGAGAAATCGAGGGCAACCCTCAAATTTTATAGGCCCCACATATAGTTTTTCGTAAATATTATGAAGTAATTTAAGTATTTGCGTATGGTAATCATAATTTCATGTAGCTGAGCTAATGATGGAAGGTACAACTCCTCAACAGTAAGGAGTAGGCATCAACTGATTTAGTTTGTTTTCGCTTATCTCTGGAACTACAAATCCGATTTAAGTCATTCTTTTTTTGTTATACTAGGTATTGTTCAACTGAGGGAACACTGCAAGTTTCATCAAAATCGGTTCAGTAATTTTTGAGATAGGGAATTTTATTAGCTAATTTGTACATGAGCGATGTTATTACCGTGCTACGGATTACAAAATTCTAGTGCACATGTAAGAAAATGATGTACCTATTTGACAAGAATTTGGGTTGAATATTTCAACTAAAAAGAGTAAAATAAAAGCTTTTTAAAAAAAAAATGTAACCGCCTTCAAAACCAACCACTAAAATAGGGTAAAATAACCTACAAAATAACTTTTCTTTCGGAAGTCGGTGGTTTTATTTTTCATTGTCTTTTTTGCCACCGACTTCCGAAAGAAAAGTTATTTTGTAGGTTATTTTACCCTATTTTAGTGGTTGGTTTTGAAGGCGGTTACATTTTTTTTTTAAAAGCTTTTTTAAAGCAATCTTCCGAATAGTCATGAAATGGATCCACATCACGAAAGTAAACTTTGGGATTTCTAGGTTCAGCAACTTCTATCTCCTCTAATATCTTATCATCTATATTGTCTACAACAGCAACAACCCGCTTCGATACTATCCAAAGTGTCCATTTTTTATTGAAAATAACGTCAAAGTAGTTGCTTAAGTAAAGGAACAATGGTGACTATTACTTGGCTGAGAATTCTAGCTTTGACAGTTCTAAGTTTGAGCAATTACTTAACTATAGAAGACAAATCGTTACTTAAGTAATTACTTTTACTCAAGTACTTACTTTTAACTCTTTATAAATACGGGTGTTAGTGTTATGGCGATATCTGAGTTCTATTGTGTTTTAATGTATCATGTTGGCAAGCGACTATGGAAAATATTCGAGTGGTGCCATCACTACAACAAGAGAAATCTGGCGAAGTCGCTGCTATGCTACAGCGTTTTTCTTTCCTTGGCACTCCATTGATTTATTTCTCAGTGTTGTCGACCCATTTGGCTTGCAGCTGTCGCACTTGTGTCCCAGTTTCTGGTTGCTGCTATTAGCTAGTGGTAGTTTTATGCGTAATTTCGAGTAAAATTTGGCAATGTATAGTGCTTAATGTAGCTTGGGTGATTTTCGTGGTACTAACTGCCTGGCTGGCGCGTTCATTACTGATACTTGTCATTTTACATGGGTTGATAATAACGTTACTGTTGGCGCAGTGACTAAGTACTAAACTGAACCCTATCTATATGACCTGGAGTTTGTGTACATTTATTTCTTGTTACGAATATACTTAACATGAATATTAATTCCACCCACGACACCAGGAAAATCCTAGAAAATACTATGTTAGTGTTTTTAATACGCATGAGTGAGTTCCTGAACCGTCAAGATAATTATTAATTATCTGTTAATTTGGGCATAGTTCAGTAGGGGGCAACTAGCAATAGTTTTCTAAGTCTAACCTTTTTTGACTCGCTAGTCTGCTAACCAGATTGATTTTAATTTCTTTGACTATAAGTACACATCTTTGAAACAGATTTATTCTTAATCCTTTTATCAACTTCATCATATGGTAGTTTACCTTACTAAACCCGAACTCTACTTTAAAATATGTATTCAATCTTATCCCACAATCAGAAAAATATTTTTGACCCCATTTTAGACGAACATTATAAATCTTTTTTCACTCACCTAATGTGTTTATATTATGCTGTTTCACTGGGACATGCGTGTAGTGTACTGACTTGGCAAAATAAATATGGAGTGTCACGATGCGGTTTTGCAATTGATTTTTTTGTATATTTATAAATAACGCGAGTCCAGAAAATATGAAATTTGGCAAAGTTAGCCCCTTGGTACATAGATACGTAACGAATTTGTAAGGTTGATAGATTTGTAACGCGATAGTCGCCTAGATCCAAAGATGTAAGTTATCGGAGACTTGCATCGCCTTATATGTATATGATGAGCCTTAAAGTTTATGTGGAGAAAGAGTGCAGAAAAGTTAAATTTAATGCATTAAGACATACCTACAAAATTAATGTATTAAATAAATAACATGCACTAACATGCATTTGAAACGCTTTGAATGTCAAAAGTCGTGCGAAAGTCAAACATCAATTAATTGAAATTATGTAAAGGCATAGTTTTTGTCAAAAGAGCCTTTGTAACGTTACAAATTGAATTATTTTTCGAATTATAGTTGAATTTCGATCAAAAGTAAATATGAAAGTGCAATTTTATATTATCTACGCGAAAGCATGTGAGACCAGTGACAGTGCAATAGCAAGTTATTCACATAATACCCTGTTTTAATTAACTCTGTACTCATTCCCATCAATTACTATCCAACGCTCTGCAGGAAACCAATGCTTTTGATGTAATAGGTATAGGTAGGTATTTACAGACCTAAATGTAGGAAACTCTAGTCTCTCATATACTCCAAATCGAACATTCATTGCTATCAAACAGGTAGAACCAGTACCAGAGTAATATGACCCTCGAAACCACAGTGTATCAAAGCTAAGCGAGTTGAGAGCTAAAATTTCACGATTTAATTGGAACATGTATGTTTGTACTTGTACGTACTATGGAGACGAACACACGCTGCGACATCGCATCGACACGTTCGTGTATGGTTGCGTTGTCGTGTCGTACTTAAAAGTATGAGTTTCCCTCTATTGTCTCTCGTCTTGTAATGACTGACGAAGTAATCCTGTTCTAATGACCGATATAAATGATTGGACCCAGTTTTTTCTGTGATCTACTGTGCATCGTATGATTCAAGTTCTACGAGAGCATAAGACTGGTAACGTACATTGAGCTATTACTACTACGTATAGAGACGACACCACGCATCACCACTGTGTCCCATCCAGGATGAGTGCGCGCGCCTAGAGTACGCCGCAGAGCTGTCAAACAACTGAATGAACTTGTACGCGCTCACTCATCCTGGATGGGACATAGTGGTGATACGTGGTGTCGTCTCTATACGTAGTAATAATAGCTCAATGGTAACGTACCTGATAATATGAATACGTTCCGTCTTACCACATGAAAGATAAACACCTGTTGAACACTTGCCTAAGCCTAAAAAAACTGTCAATGTTAAAACGTCATTTCACGTTATGTTCGTTATGTTTATATAAGGGTCGTTTTGCTGTTACACTTTTTTATGCAAGCGTTCAACACATCTTTTTGTGGTAAAACGGGTTATTTTTACCATAGATTTCGAATGGTTTTGCGACATTGTAACTTCCGTGTTTTTCTGCCTTTATATTCTGGAACATACAGGACGTATAGCTCTAAATAGTTCAACAAAAGCCTTTGATTCAAGCCGCAAGCTGTAACAGCGCGTAATTGGATTTAGTATCTACTCGTCTTCATTGGTAATTCCTTCTTTAATAGAATTAACTTCCTTAGGAATAGGGTTATTGCTTGGTTTAGTTGTATCTGTAGCTCTGTTTTAATTTCGTATGTGATTGTATCTAAATAGCTTTATCTTGTTTTCATTGCTAATTAGACTAAAGATCTCGCCTGCTATCCTCGATAGGTTAGGCAAAAGTGTAGAGCGAATGACTATAGTTCCCGTCAGATAAGTGTGGAATAAAATTCGTTGACCCCCGTGTACCAATGTATTCCAATATTTCAAAACTATCCGAAATAATGTAATGAAAGTGTCGTAACACGATCAGAACAAACGTATCGTCGTAAGAGGCGACCGTGACCTTATATTTTATTTTGAAATTCGAACTATGGTATTATCGAATTCAGACGATGCATTATTAGGATTAATGACCTTTATTCCAGACTTATCTGGCGGGGACTATAGTTGTGTTGTTTGCACGAAAAGTGGGGATTCAACTCAGAAATCTCATTTTATCGCAATTCGTAAATAAAGAAGGTAGGTTTAGCACGAAAATGTACCGATTCATCATCATTATGTGCTTAACCTTTTCAAGCGTTATTTACTTAATATATTAATGATAAAACATTGCTATCATTTTCATAATAAACTCGTTTCAGTATGAAATATTTATGCTGAATTCAAACACTGTCCGTAATATTTTGTCATGTTATTGCAATCAATATTAATTACACATAGTGGACTTGTTTACAAAACACGTGGACTGTTTTATTAATATGAGCTGGGTCTAGCAGAAATATTCCCTAAAATTTTATCGAGTTAAACGATCATAAATATATAGAGCAGCTGCATTTGTCTCACATAGCAAAACTAGTATATTTTTATGAGTTCTACACGGACTAAAGTATTGCCCACGTTTATACAATCACCCGGTATAAAACTCAATATTGAAATGCATGCCGTGTACAGTCCGCTACACATCAAGCTATGCAAAACTAGTATTAGCTGACCGTTCATTGTGTGTAAAAATCGTACGAAGCGAGACCAAGGCAAACTGGTTTTGTATAGCTTGGTGTGTAGCCGTGTGTACAACATGGAGTATATACAGACCATTGCTGAAGTACATAAGAGCATCGATTGGTTGGTGCACTCCCTTTTCAGTCCCTCCCAGTCGCTTCGTCCAGTTTCTGAGCTTTCTCGGAAAACATCGAAGCAAATTGGGAGTTGTTTTTACAGGGTTATATTGCTTTACTTTTCAAGAGACTCGTTTGTTTCTTATTGTATTGTATGTTTTCAAATCAGAGATCAAAGCATGAGCGCTTCTTTCAAGATTAGCTGAGTTTATTTTTAGCGTAAAGTAAGGTCTTTTCTTGTTTTATTGTAAAGAAAAGACGAGAATTTCATCTTCTTTCTCTGAGATTTTGTTTAAAGAAAACTGTAAAAACCAGACGTCGATGCGTAATCTAATAATTTCGATTGTTCTGTCTGTGAGAATTCGGGAAGCCGACCCTAACATAGTTGGGAAAATAGGCAGATGATGAAACAATTAAGTATAAAAAAGCCTAAGAATATGAAGTAAAGTTCTAACTGTTACATCCATTTTTTGGTAGTAATGTTTACGTTCTTTCTGGAAAAGTAAACTAAATATTTACTTTATCATTTCATTAGTGCAGGGGTTTTCAACCTTTTTCATGGCACGACCCCCTTAGTATGATGGAATATTTCGCGACCCCCCTACGTTGGATATTTTTACATGTATTTTATTTTGTGATAAATAAATATTCAATCCAACACAGATACTCATTTTCATAATTAGAGTTTGGATAAATGAAAATAAACAAATGATTATAATTGACTTATAGTTATCAAAACTTAATTGTTTTTTTTTATGCAGTAGCTTTTCCAACCTTTTACAACTCCCCTATAGAAGCTTCGCGACCCCCCTGAAGAGGCTTCGCGACCCCCCAGGGGCTCGCGACCCACAGGTTGAAAATCCCTGCATTAGTGAAATGTTCTGCGGCGAAAACACGACGAAAAACAGGAGACAATAATTAAGATTACTCCATGCCCCGTGGACTGAATAATAATTCGGTCGTTTTTCTTACGAGATTTCTTCAACTTCTCAATTTAGTAGCTTTAGTCACAAAAAACCGTAAAATGTATCACTTTCGTATGATCCCGGGCAAGTCGTAAAAAGTATCTTTACATTAATGGCGATATGGTGTTGCGTTACGAATAGGCTATCCGGTTTCTGCCCATGGGTGTCGTAAAGACCAAGTCTGAGAAATTATCTGAATTTGAGGCTATATTTTTTTGTTAGTATACTGAAAAATACAGGCTACCGAGAGTAACTCATATATTATACTACAGTACTATTACCTAACACATGAGGTCTATTTTCACCGAAGGTACTGTAATAATATACCCTCCTTTCATCAGTTATGTTTCATTCATATGTAATGTGTAGGGAGCGAACCCATTGTCGTCAATCAGTTACAAATGCAGCCTGCATACTGCTTCATATTAACCTAGGAAAGCAGTTTAATTAAGAAATAGATATTGGCTATCAATCGGTTCGACGAAATACTTTGTGGTTTGATAAATGTTGAATTGATATTCAACATAAGCGAAAACAAGTTATCAACCCAAATTGGTCGAGGGCCAGTCGGAATCATGCACGAATGATTCCGTAACATTATAAAAACGGCAGAATAATCATGTCTGTTGAATGTAAGCCCCCTTATGTTATTCTGTTTTTTTTTGGTAATTGTTGTTATAGCGGCAAAAGAACTACATCATAATTTTATGTTAAAATTTCAACTGTCTTACCATCACGGTTTATGAGATACAGCCTGGTGACAGTGGAAACTAGTGGTTAGGGTTTACCCTTTTGGTATGGAACCTATAAATATTATTATTTGTAACTGTTATTTTTTACTGAAATATGTGGTATCGATGTGGTTTTATCGATAAAATTCTGAGAGAGGTGCGGTTTGTTTGCCATTGCAGTTCGGCGCATGAATGAACCTTTCATACAAGTTTCACTGTAGGTACTCAGTTAAATATTTCAACCGGAACAAATACGTCTGGGTAGCAGATAGATAGACCTTATTGAAATGGATTCGTAGAATTGCCGGATCTTATCTGTCTTTCTAAGTAATAAATCAGAACTTCTGATTGAATTTTGATACACAGACAGAATGGTATTTCAATATCTGCTTTAATAGACAGACGTTTGGGTGTAAATTTAAAGAGATTATTGCCATAAAGGGAACAGTATCGTTAGAGAAGTTTAAATACTATTAAAATTTTCATTTCTGAAGATATTTTTACCGTCAGTAATGTTTTAGGGTTCCTTTTTTAAGTTTCCTTTTCTTTTAAGGGGTTTTTTATGTATTCCCTAGGCTTTTTTATTTGCACCCAAGTATTGCTCGGTTAACCAGATATAATTACAATGCGTCCCTGAACACGCAAAATAATAAGCCCAGGCTAACTAGCTGTAACCCGCTGTCTGTCGCAGCGTGATCATGATTAACTTATCTATATCCTCTCTCGATTTGCTCTTATTTCTGGTAGTTCCTGAGGAGTGAGAGAGATTGTAGAGTGATCAAACAATCTGACCATTCAAAATTGATTTAGGTACCTTTATTGGCTTATATTAGTAAGATAGATTATGCATTCATAGAGGAGCGGCCATTGTGATGAACTTGAACATACTATAGCAGTTACAATAACATGAATAAAATGCATTTCACATTTTCACAAGGTTTACTACGTAACAAAACGTAGTAAATAAAGTTGCTCTTACGTCACTACCCTCTGAAGTGAATTGGGAACTTGCCAAATACTGAAGGCCGTACAACAAAGCCACGACCAAAAGTTGGTCTGATTGAATGAGTGAATACGACTGCTGTGTGAATCAAGTTACGCTTCACTTGAAGTTTTAGACTGGTATAACTAGGAATGTTTTTAACTATCTCCATTTGGACACGTTCAGTCAAAAGAGCAGTGAAACTTTGCAGACAATTCGTACTAAAGGAACAAGATGGCGGATTTAGTTCCGATATTAACCACGCATTTTGGATCAATTTACATTTGTACATGTCAACGCAGAATTAAGGTTGATGGTCTCTACAGAATATCAACTGAATTCGTCGGTTTAGGCGCAAAAAGCCCAATTCGCAGAATGGCAACCTAGTCTCAAAAGGACAACTTCTCAAAATAGCAAATTCTCTAAACGGCAAATTCTCCAAATGGCAAATGATTACAATGGTTTTTTCTCTACTTATTTATGGGAGTGTAATTGTCTAAGAATTGTTTTAGATTTTTTCTCTCTGTTTAACTAAAATGTTTTATATTTTTGCGATTCATAAGAATTACACTCCCATAAGTAGAGAAAAAACCATTTTGATCATTTGCCATTTTGCGAATTAGGCTTTTTGCGCCTTAACCAAATTCATCATATCAGTCAATTACCGTTAACCTCCAAAAAGCACCAACCTTAAAGCCCTTGGGCAGTCCGCAGCCATTCGACATCATGCCAATATGCGCAGTTCCTTTGCCCAAACGCGATCTTCACTCTAGCACATTTCTGTTTCATCGACCCTCTGCCCGTCTACAAGCATGCTGGCCCACTTCTACTTCCGTTTCTTGTCAGTGAATTTAGTTGTCTGGCGAATGGCTTAGTGGCGAATTATTTAGCCAAGAGAAATTCGCAACGCAAATTGCTTATGGCTAAGTAATAACAGCCGGACGGGTCGATCTTTCAGGATTAGCAGCGCTTGCCGTGTCAGTCCGTTGGTCAGTTACCATCTGTTATATCCGTAATGTCCTTCGTGCCTTGGAAAGCTTGTTAAGCCATTGAGTCCGGAGATCTTTAGTAGACAGGTACATCTTGGAAATAGTCGATACAGTTTGTAGTCAGTGGCCCGAATTTCTGAAAAACAGTGTTACCAAAGGTAATAATTGTTATCAATGTAGGTAAGGTAATGTCAGGTACTCAGCCCTCTCCATTTAAAATACTGCTATTCAACTGGATCGGGATTCTGGTTAGACTGAAACCTAACACCGACATGTAGGGAAAAACCAAAAGGCTAGACAGATGATGAATTTGTGGAGAATTTTCAAAAAAAAATCATCTGTTGGACAAAATATGGCAAAGAACCGGAAAATATGCGAAAACATGAAATGAGGTTACGTCTAGTTGATCGGAAACTGAAAACCCGATAAAATATGCAATCGGATTATCGTTCCTATAAAATGCGGTGAGGAAGACCGTGCGATGTCGTATTAAACTAATTCCATTTTAATTTCAAGTTGCAGTTCAACTTGCGTTGGAAAAACTTAAGTTGGTTTTATGTCTTTAACCAACTTCGTCAAGGTTAAACGAGAGATGAACTGTGTATGGTATAATAATGGCTAAAAAGGAAGTAACTGTTTCAAAGATAAGTAATATGTATTAAAGAAGAAGATGAGCCGATCCTAATTTCACCCCAGTTCACCACATAAGGAGTTTTTCCTGTGTCGTGGGATCAATTTTGTTAAGGGCAGGAAAATGCCAATAATGTTATTGTGTTTTGCTGTCATAAAAATCTTGTCGCTAGAGGATGTAGCTCCTGACAAAGCAATAAGGCAATACTTTGTTTGTTAGTGGGTTGCAGAACTAATCTTCTTAAACATCAGGCCTGAACTGTTATACCAAGGGGTATCTAATAGTAGACCCACATTATGCCGGTTGCCGTTGCAAGAGGCCTATTGCTATCAGTCAAGCACTATATTGCCGTTGCAGCAATCTGTCAGGCAAATTCTGGCGCCTGCCGAAAAATTTCTGATAGTAATGCCCGAATTGAAAATCGATACCGGAACCTCTTAAGCGACTCGTATACCAGCAAGGTTAGGCTATTATAATCAATTAAATTTCTGAATATGAGAAGAGAAATTAAAGCAATAATCGACAATATTGCAGTATTGGTATTTCAAACTATGCTAGTTAAACTAACCGATATACGTTTACAGTTCTGCGGTGATTTACTCAGTTTAAATTAATATGATTAACTATTCAGCAGTTACGGAATATTTGGTTTTGACTATGAGTAGCACAAGTATTTGATGTTTGTGTTGTGAAACAGTGTAACTATTTATGGTGTTGTGTTGTTCTTGGTAGTTAGTGTAAATCTAGATGCGAATGTTTGTGAGGATGGAGTGATGTTTGTTACTTTTTTCACGCAAAATAGCTAAAGGCAAAGATAATTGGTAAACGCCCAAAAAGATGGATTTGAAAACAATATGTATAAAAGTTAATAATTTTAACAATTAAAAAATATAGTTTCAAGTCCTACAGCATGCAGCATCAAACATCAAGACACACTTTAAATAGTTATTTTCTAATTTAACATACGAGTTTATACGTATTTTTACGACGTAATTTTTCTCTTTTTCTTGCCTCTTTCAGGCAGTACAGTAAACGACTGTTTTTACACATTACGAAATTATGATTCTGGAGTGCATTGTGTACCGTACCGTACGTAGAGAGTGTAGGAAGACTAGGGAGTGACGGCGCAGGCTCCTAGAACTTGTTCGATGTCACTGTCGTTAATTATCGCCTTAAGAGAGGTTGCATATTTTTTTAAGATTTTCGAACGTCTGAAAATCTAAAAGATTTAAGATTTTTAATAAATAAAAATTGTACATATTTTCAAGTCAATGGTAAATTAGAAACAAGATTGGAATAATCGGTTCGATAAAAAAAAAATCAGGAACATTTTATACGCGCACCTGCTGTTAAGAGATTTCATCATGGATTTATATCATCATCATCTTTTCATTTTCAAGTAAATTGTAACAACATATTTTATAATTTATGTTTTGTTTTTCTATACGAAGCACAATACGGGTTATTTCACATTTTGGTGGGGATGAAGTCGTGCGTTCATATATTTACACACTGTGACACTGCAACCTCGTCTTAAGGACCTTTTATCCCAGTACTACATTCCATTGTGATATTTGTTGCATCTTCATAGCACATCTTACTTGCACCGCTACATAGCGTACCATCAGTGGAAACAGTCTCATAGTTTCGTAGCATAGCTTTTACATCCTCGCAGCACAGCTACATAGCACATCTCTGGTGGAAAGGCATTTATCCTCATATAACTTGACCACGATAATGTCTGGACATATAATATAACTTATGTTTAATCGTATTATCACACCTGTAATACCTAAAGTGTGAGGCAGAAGTGTACTAACACAACACCACGGTAAAAAACAAGTGTGGAAACTTGTTTTTTACCGTGGTAAAATCATCAAATGGGGCAGGGCAGGAGGGACTCTCAGACTCGTTCTGACTAAAATTCACGGTGTCTTTCAATACCCCTTTACGTTCCGGGGTCACGGTAATTCATAAATCCCGCGACCAACATTCCACATTGGTTTATATTTACTTCTTTAATTAAAACAACCAAGGAATTACTTTTTTTTTTTTTACGTGGTAAAATCATCAAATGAGACCTCTCACCCCGGACAGGGTGAGAGGTACTGTCAGACTTGTACTGACTAAAATCCACGGTGTCCTTCAATAGCCCTTTATGTTCCGCACTGAAAAAAATGCGAGCTAACTAAGATGCGTTTTCTCTTAGTTGGCATCAAAATGTTTAGAATAATTATTAATTTTGTTACTTTATACAATATGGCTTAGTTGCCAGAACTAATTCATTTTATTTAATTCGACAATTTTGCACATGAACAGTATATGCAACTGGCTTTGTTAAAACATACATGCCTTGTTAGATTTTACTTCTCCACTTTATTATATCAAATAATAATTTGAGTTCATGGTAACAAGCAACTTGGTAGTTTTTAGCAACAAGCATGGTTGACTAGATAACCTGCTTAGATAATTCAAACAAGAGAAGTGGTCGCATCTAATAACGCTTTGCTAAGTCAACAAAACGCGGCAGCCGGTCTCCGCCGAAATTGTGAATATTGCCATTGTTATCGTAAACGAGTAACAAGTAACAACCGTGAGCTGCATGCTGTTGTTTGATAATTTTCGTGTAACTCTTGGTGAATCTTCTTATGAACAATTCATACGATCTAGTTTAGTAGTAGGCTAAAAAGAAATAAATCTTTTGAATAAGTGTAGTGTCTAAAGTAAGTGAATAATAGTAACAGTGTTGTGCTTTACATATAACACACGAACATAGTGTTTTTATGAGACTCTTAAGAAAGTGCTATGGACTTTTGTGAAAGTGCTAATGGATACTATTCTTAGTTTTAAAATAATGTATAACGTAGCATAATAAATAAGAGTTAAAATACTTATTAGTCTTTCTAATTAATTTTATTAAGATCTGATCTTAATAACACAAGGAAAAAAAAGTTTAGTAAGTAATATGTCAAAGAAAGTCACTTGTACAAGTTACATAAGCCACCGCATCTACTATACGCTATGCCAAAGGTACTATTTTAGTTTATACCACCTGCCCTGATGATTTACTGCCTGTTTTTTTCAAAGTGTAAAATGTTTATTTTTTTTTATTATTCTAATAGTTTGATTCTAATAGGACAATTATTGCAAACATTAGAATTTGATAAACATTTTTTCGCTTAGTAGTTCAAGAACCCGAAGCTAAACAAAAAGTTGTTAAATTAAATATTCTAAGCAATTCAAAAAAAAAATGTAACCCTTAGATGCGCCTTATAATGAGTGTTTTGTGTTATGTAAATGATTAATAAAGTTATACTTAATAAAATATGGTTGTTTGATTTCTATACTATTTGTGCCTATTTGCTAGTCTAAGCCGTTGTCATATGAACTACCTGTATTTGTCAATCCAAGTCGGTGTCTTTTCACATCCACAGAGTACCTAAATAACTTATTGTAATTGTTTGTTAACTACTCTAAGTTACTTTGTGGATGTGCAACATACTGTGACTTGCATTGACGAATACAGGTAGTTCATATGACAAGGGCTCATATCTATGACGAATATGAAGTTAGTTGAATTAATTAGTTTATCACGGTTACTTCATGCAAGAACTTAGTTGAAACAACTTATGAACTTCATTGATTTTATAATGTTGCACAGACGTATCGTGCAAGATCTTAGTTGAATCTACAAGTTAAGTGTATTGATGTGACAATGTCTCATCCTTAAACTGGTCAACATTAGAGCTAAATTAAATAACTACACATAATTATAGCAATTCGTTACTTAGTTGACGGTGCTATGATAATTTAACAAAGTTCTCATAGTTGCAGAAAACAAGATCTTGTTAGGCTCGTATGGAGTCATGATGCGTGATCACTTTAAACAAGATGTTGTTTGAAGCAAACAAATATTTTTTTCAGTGCGGGGTCACGGTGATGGTATAAGACCCGCGACCCCGGCAGGCTTTAGCCCTCTGAGAGGGGGCCTCGTCATTATGCTGACGCTCTTTGAGGCGCGCGTGGAACACGACGCGCCGTCGACCCGGGCATGGTCCATGGTCGGGCGGCGAGTTGCCCTTTACTCGCCGCCCGCATGCCCGCGCCTACGGTGGCCGGAGATCGTCTTGCGACGTCCGACGCCGTGGGCGTCCACCACCGCGGGTGGGCCGGAGGGAGGACCTTGTCCTCTCTCTCACGCGGCCCGCCTCCTCCTTCGCGAGCATGACTGCTTCGCACCAAGGAATTACTTAGAACAACGAGATTTGTCGTCCAACGTTCGATCCTTACAAACCTTTATTCCAGCTATACACACAAAGAGCTCAATTCTCCGGATCCTGACAAAGGAAGTTAAACGTTAATTCAGAAGCGGGTTGTGAAATTGTGAGGCTTTCACCAAATTGTAGAGCTTCAAAAGATGTGGCTCCTTTGTGTCTACGTGTATTTCTAGGCCTTTTATGGGTATTGAGGTACCATTTCATAAGATTTTAAAACAAATATGACATTTTACTTTTGTATTTTCGTCTGTAATCCTACTTCTACAATGCCAAAGAAACCGATATGTCTAGACCAGGGTTTTTCAACCTGTGGGTAGCGACCCCCTGGGGGGTCGCGAAGCCTCTTCAGGGGGGTCGCGAAGCTTTAGGGGAGTTGAGCTTCTAAAAGGTTGGAAAAGCTACTGCATTAATAAAAACAATTGAGTTTAAAAATATTAAGGCGCTCCCTCACCGCGAGCTTTCCCCTGTAATGTAATGTTACAAATTCAAGCATTCACGTGTAATGTAACGTTACAAATTCGAGCATTTCGTTGGTGAGGGAGAACAATCGAGCATCACAATGCGCATCTTGTATCAATTCTATACCAAATGTACGTGAATCGGGCAAGCCGCAATCGTGGCGGTAAGACCCCTCTTTGAGGAGTGGCGTTACGGCGTCCTTACATACCGCAAGACGCAGGTCCTCACCCAACATGAAAGTTTCTGAAGGTACCTGTGTCTGATGAGAAAAGAGGAAACTCCTGGGTGTCACCACTGCGAGGATCGCCCAGAGGACACGGTGGAGCATACTGTGCAGGACTGCCCCGCTTGGGCAGAGCACCGCTGTGTCCTCAGGACGGCGATAGGCGGAGACCTCTCGCGCCCGTAATTGGTTGAGGCCATGCTGTGGGGCGAGGCGGAGTGGGAATCGGTCGCCTCCTTCTGCGAAGTAGTCCTGCTTGCGAAGGAGGAGGCGGGCCGCGTGAAGGAGAGGATAGCGTCCTGCCTCCACCCCGCGTGCCCGCGCCTGCGTTGGCTGGAGATTTTCTGCGCGGGTAAAGGGCAATTCGGTGCCCGACTATGGACCATGCCAGTGTCGATGGCGCTTTGTGTTCCACGCGCGTCTCAAAGAGCGTCGTCATGATAACGGGGCCCCAATCTAGAGGGCCAAAGCCTGCCGGAGTCGCGGGACTCATTTAATGACCGTGACCTCGGAACATAAAGGGCTATTGTAGGACACCGTGGATTTTAATCAGTACGAGTCTGATAGTCGTCGCCCCCCCTGCCCGGAGAGGAATAATAAGATGATTTTACCACGTAAAAAAAATTAAAAAAACTTAAGCAAATGCGCGATGAAAATGAGTAACTGTTTTGGATTGAATATTATTTATTTGTCACAAAATAAAATACATGTAAAAAAATTCAACGGGTATGGGGGTCGCGAAACATTTCTTCATCATAAAGGGGTCGTGCCATGAAAAAGGTTGAAAAACCCTGGTCTAGACAATCCAGTCAAAACGGATGCAGCTGAATATTAGTATTACATGGAGCGACTGCCTGTCGGGCGTCCAAAACCAAGTAACTGGGTAATACGATATTCATGGTAAGACTGGTTGTCAGACTTTAGAACTTTTGACTTACAGTAACAACTGTCAAGGATCTACAAATGACAGCCGGGACCAACGGCTTTACGTGCGTTCCGAGGCACGGAGGAAACTCGCTGTGACGATGGTCACCCATCCAGAGACCAACCTCGGCAACCGCGGGTTAAATTGGAAGATCGGTCTGTGCGGCTGCTATTATTTATCCACGAGCTCTTCATATGAATTTATCAAACAATCCATCCACCAATATTATAAAGTCCGCATGTGAGGTCCTAATCCCCCCTTGGTTCCTCGCTCAGAGAGTAGCCCCGTATCCCATTTTAAGAAATGTTGTAACTTAGTATCATCTTTAACAGTTTCCCACATCATTTTGTTATTTAAAAAACATTCTTTCCCCACATGAGGAATTTCTCCTGTATTGTGTTTGCGTTAAAACATTTAAACTCACTTACACTTAGACCCGGAACAACTGTAAAGCATATAAGGTGGTATACCTTAACCTAACCTATAGGTTACTCGAACATACAAATAAGAAATGGAATAAACAACAAACAAATATGTTTTAATAAATTCTTATACAAATATCTACTCAAAGAGAGTGCCAGGCTATGGCGAATTTGTTTCGCAAAGGTTTATGTTCAGTTAAAGAATATTAGATTTTTTTATATCAAAGCTTTGATACATTCTGATTCCTTTTTACTCCGTTTTTGGTTTCACATTTGTATAGAGTAATAATAGTACATTGTTCACCGAGAGGAGAAAGTGACCGATTACCTTCGAGGGTATCGTTTAAAGGACGAGCCGTAGGCGAGGACTTTAAAATACCCGAGATCGGGAATCGCACTTTCTCTCGAGTGATACATAGTGCTTTATACTACACCTACGAGGAAAATAAATTAAATTACTTTCTACGAAAACTGAATCCTCAAACAACACACAAATTGAAAAAAGCGTCTGCAATTTTCACATGTTCTTTTTTCAAATTGTTTATCCTGCCGCCGCAGGGTCGCACTACCAGCCCGACATCATCCAACACACAGCTAGTGGCCAGTGTCATTTTGCGAACTTGGAGATAAAAACTCACAATAAAAACTTTTTACTTTTGGTATTTGGGTTACCGGCGCATAGTCTTACCCAAAATTAAAAAAGAAAAACCACGTAAGAAATGGATTTTCATACACTTTTCTCTCCCGCTCTCATGCGTTTTCTCCCCGCATATTTGTTCGATTTGCAATGACGTACTTTCTACCGTAAATTTGATAAAGTATCAAGGTACTTTCCAAGCAGGTGTAGTATAAAAGATCTTTTTTATGTTGTACAGATACGTCGAAAAAAAACATATGTTAACAACTACACAGCCGTCTGACATTCCCTCCCGTCCCGTCCAGTTCGGGACTCATTTGACGATATTACCAAAGTAAAAAAAAAATGAGCAGCTTATTGATTAACCATCACCGAATATTTAATATTTTGAGACTACGCCGGTCTCCTAATAATCATCGTCATGCATGTCAGTAAATTTTTAGATCAAACATAAAAATGCATATGCATGCGGCTTGACGCCACCACACTCTACAGTCACTACAGTACACCTAAGGAATGTAGTAAAATTGTCTGACATTTCAAGTGCTTTTCTAAGTGTTTCGTTTATTAAATGTAGTATCGTTTTCTTGGCTTTCGGTGTCGCTGATATTACCAAATTCAATTATGGTAAATGGTAACCATTCACCAACGCAGACCTCCATTTATATTTATTGTAACACTAGCTTTTGCCAGCTGCTTCGCCTGCGACAAATCGAAAATCTTCTTACAGGAAGGTAAAAACTACCCAATGCCTACCCAAATCCAGATTACATACTCTCTGTGTACCTTTCATCCAAATCCGGTCACTAGTTGTTGTGTGAAAGAGTAACAAACAAACTTTCATGTTTATAATATAAGTAAGATAGTAGGATTCTTACCAAAAAACTTAAACTCGTTTAATTTGTATAATAATGTAATTGAAAATTCAAGTCAATGTCGCTGTCGGTTCGACGGAACAATTCTTTTCACTTACCCATTTTAGTTCGACAATATAATTGTTTAATTGGTGGCGCTGTTACTGACTACTATAAAGGAAAACGGAGGTTTATAGCCCATTAATTGAAGTAATAAAACTGCTCCGGTAGCCTTAATACTGCCGTTAAATTAGTTCTCAACTAGCAGTTAAGTTTTTTTTTACTTATTGCAATGTAAAGGAGTCATTAATTACGTGCTTTCGTTTTAATTTTCTTTGTAGGGTATAACAAAGAGACTCTTCTTAGTGATTCTATGGCTAAATTGAGTCGGCAAGGATTATGTTTTCAGTAGTTTTTCTGCATTTGTAGTGAAATTATAGGAATTCAACCTCTGTTAATTCAATAAGTTCAATCAGTCGAGGGTCAGTTTAATTAATAAATGGAAAGTGGCTGGAATCTTACTATACCTGGTAATGGATATTGGTACTTTATTTTTTGGGAAGCTGGCACACAGTCTTAATATTACTAGATGTCGTCCAATGGCCGAAATACAACCAAAGTTAATTAATTAATATAATATAATTGTTTCTTAATTAAGAAACAATTATATTATATTAAATAAACTTTAACTACTACAGGGCAAGTACGGTGTATCAAGAACTTCTTCGATACATTACTAAATTGAATCATGTTACACAGGAAGTCACATGGTAACTTGGCTTGCGGCAAGTTTCTTCGCAAATTGTGAACTACCCTCCGTATAGAACTTACGATATCTATTTCACCGCTCGTTATTTTGTTACAGGTAAGCAGTTACGCGAACAAGAGTGTGGTGTGGGAAGTAAGTTTATGGCTTTATGTAAAATGCATGGCTATAAAATATTCCTTAGCTCTGGATAACAATAAGAAAAGTTCAATCTATTGGAAGACTACAGATTTGGTGTGGAAGTGATTCGAGAAATATGGGAGTATTTAAAGGGTGACATTTATTCTGTGGTTATTACATGTAAGAGATTATTACTGGTATTGAAAAATAAAACTGAAGAAGTGTTCGAGTCAGTAAAAAACTGGTCCCACGTTGGGCGCCAAAATTCTTTCGTACATAAATCTTTAAGCAGACCGTTTTCTTGCTAGTAATTTGTAACGAATTTAATTAAAAAACAAGTCAGTTCAATTTTTTTTTTTTCAAAATAGATGTCTTGTTAGTTGTTCATAAAGATAACAACAAATCCAACGAGACAACTCCAGTTGCGTCGTTTCATTACAATTGTAGAGTTCCTGTGTCGTGGTTTTTTTTTTTTTGAAATTAGTCAGTTTTTTTTTTGAAATTACAGATTAAAAAGGCCGTAACTGATTTGGTTTTAGTAATAAAATAAAAATAACTCTACTTAAACGTTTATACACACGCTTAGGCTCACACACCTAAGACGGGTAGTTGTTAGAATTACGAATAAAAGTACGACACGGATAAAAGGCTCTTCCTATTTTCATTTTCAAGGAGGAATCCCAATCTTATTAAACTCTCAATAGCGTTTATTAATTTACTTATTTTCTACTTCACAGAGACATACAAGACAACTAATCTATGAGAAAAAAAAAGCTTTTTTAATTTCCCTTGGCGTATTATGAGGGTAGTGGAATATTATTAAACGACGGTCCTGTAGAGTGTAAAATTAAAAGCATAAACTGGAAAGCGACCGCATTCTTGCCTTACTTTAAAATTAATCATTATGTCTAAAGTTTTGACATAAAAGCACTTCTATTATTTTAATAGAAAAGATAAAGAAGTAGATTAAAAGGCTAGACTATTAGAGACTTAAATAATTGCCTAAGTATTCCTTGAAACCTTAAAATATATGTACAAATTGAAAACTCTCTTATCTTTTGCTATTTAAACTTAACATTTTGAGCGCTGGCAAGGGAGAAGTTTTAATAAAGTCCAAAATGTAAAATTAATCAACGAATCATGATTTAAGTCAGGACACGTCACTGGGCACGTCACTGGCCCTTACTATTACTACAGCTACTAAAGTTTTTACGTGGTAAAATCATCATTTGATGAGTCCTCCCACCCCTTACTGTCAGACTTGTACTGACTAAAATCCACGGTGTCCTTCAATAGCCCTTTATGTTTCGGGGTTACGTCCCGCGGTGATGGTATAAATCCCGCGACCAAGCTACTAAAGTTAGGTTTAAAAATACTTGATAGTATTTAGTTATTTATTCTTTGGTTCGGTTCAGTAGGTGGTCCGGGGCTCGCGACATGACGTATCAAAATATCCTTATTTGTGTTTTACATACCTGTCAATATTTATTAAATTCAAATTATGTATGACTTTCCTAATAGGGCAAATTAATGGATGTTTCATTAAGAGTTTCAGTAAAAAGGGTATCAATTTTCAGATCCTATTTCAGCGAACACAAATCTATTTTTAGAGTTCAGTGCAAAAAGACTGTTACCCATTTTAATTTTTTGACATATTTCAAGCTCGTCTCGCAGCGCGCCTTTTATTTCATTCCAATATTGAAACGAATGGTAAAATTGAAAAGGGTGTAAAAATATAGATTGATAGATATCATTTGTTACTAGGTTAAACTAAAGTGAGATAATATAACGTTTGGTAGATATGGTTTCATATTTCTCAATATGTAATGTTACACGTTGACTCACCGCACCGTGAAGTTTTCGAGAGCTCTTGTTACTTTAGTTTCATTTTCATTTTTGCTCTGAAAACCTCTATCATAAGAATATTGTCGCAATGTTATGATTCGTTTTCTAAGGAAAATATCTGTATGTATCAGCACTGTATGCTGGAAATTGGTAAAAGGACAATTTGTAATACATAAGAGAAAAACCTTGGAATCAAATTCTGCAGTTTTAACACTGTATTTTATTTCACACTCGTACACCGGCACGTTGCAGAAGCATCTGACAGCTTGGAAAAGGTGTCTAACGCCCAACGACGATATATTACTAGACTCCTAATAACAGGCGACCGATGTCTGTTAACACATTAGGCAAAAAAGTCTTATATCCGTCTTATTTCGACCACTCCTGTGAGCCGTAAACTTACCTTGAGACAGAACAGACCTTGCGTTAGCCAATCACAACGTAGTACCCCGTCCCCCTCGCTTACGTCGTACATCAGCGAGTTGACAGAATAGTTTTTGCACCTTAGATCGTGCATGCGGAGTCTAGTAATATATCGTCGTTGCCAACGCCTTTCTGCGCAGTTCCCTTCCGGACTCAGCTCAATCTTCACTCAGTCACTTTTTATCAAAAAATATACCTTATCCATTATAAGGTTCATTCACTAACTCCTATAATAGCCTAATCAAGTGATCAGGTGTATCACACGATATCATTTTTATTAGCCAATAAAATTCAATCTAAAGATTTGACAGTAAATGCCGCTTCTGGCTAAGATTTAGTCCTTGAAATATGGTGGCTTATACAAAACTGAGTAAAAAGAAAAATAAGTTTACTTATTTGCATTAAAATGCACGAGATGCTTCCACATTGATTCTCTCATAAATTCTATAGGTATAAAGAAAAGAGGATCCTTATTAAACCCCAGAGCTAGATAAAAACGAGATCCAACTCAATGCCAGAGGGATTACGTTTTTCTCTTTGCAACCGATCTCAAGATGGGGGAAGGTTTGTTACTGATAGGCACTGATAGATATTAATCGGATCGCTCTGGCAGAATAATTTGCTTTTTATTTTAGTTTGCGATTGTTTGAAAAGGGTACGTAGACATGTGCTGTGGTAATAATATTATTATTGCGAGCGGCTAACCTTAGTGAACGGTTTCTAAGGTAGGTATTATTGATTTAATAAAGACGAAGGTAGCGGAATGTTTAAGTTAGCTTATAATTTATTTCCTTCCCTACTCTACAGTCTTCAGTTCATCTTTAGAAGAAAGCAAAATATAAGTCAAAATAGAGACTTTCCCTGTCGGGGTCGCGTTTCTATTGGGTAACCATACCCCGGACCGATAAGGGCTATTGAAGGACACCGTGGATTTTAGTCAGTACAAGGTCGACAGTCCCTCCCGCTCTGCCCTGGGTTCAGTACTCATTTGATGATTTTACCACATAAAAAAAATACCCTTACGTGTATGCTTTTGTGCACTCATTTTGATTTACACACATAAAATTAATCGATATAGTGCCAATAGTCTCCGGAACTATATCCCATATCCGGAGTTCCGGACAAATAGACACAACATCGACAGCACGTTATTATCACGTTTTTCCAGCTTTGGCCGCGTTGTGTTCCGAAATTATTCCAAACACACAGTAGTAGTAGGTACTGGACTTATAAGTACTGTCCTAATCCAACGTCTTATTAACACCTTATTAGCCCTTGACCCGTAAATAAGATAAATGAAGGAAATATTAATGATGAAGTCATTTTCGTATTCATAATTTCTGTTGGCAAAAGGCAATTAGCAATTCAGACATGTGAGTAGTACTGATTGCCGACATTTTCATGAATTTATTTTCGGAGTTCCAAGTTTATTTAATTTAACCTTTAGCATTTACCATGTGTCCTTTCCTTTGATTCTGATACACGAGCAAATATGTATAATATATAACTTATTTTTGGAGAATTATTCTGAATCCTGACGCCTGATGCCCAACGTATTTCTTGTTTGCCTAAGTGCCCTGTATAAATATCTGTATGATTCTAAAAATGGCGGGCGACCGATAGGATCACCCTTCATGAAAAAATCTTCAAACCTTTTTCATATCCTCCGCATGCCAATTTAGTTTAGTCTCGACAGGTTTCCATATTAATAGTAGAACTATGCGACCTCTTTTCACTTACCTAATAACATTTAATTAAAAATAAAATACTAAATGACAGTAACACCACTGACACTCAAGCATGACAATTTTGATACTATTTTTATTAAAATAATTTTTGTCGTGTTGTAATGTATTCCAGTTACAATGATAATTTAAATAAAACAAACCGTATTACTGAATTTTGTTCAAGCAGATGTACTCGTGGTAACAGGCCACTAAAACTCGTGACGCGTGGAAGTTGCTCCGACGATTATGATGCAGTGGCAACATTACCTGACAACTGGGAACCGCGGCACAGCGGGCCTATTCTTGCCAACTACTTGAAACAAAGGGAACAAGACCATGAAACGATTCTCAATGACATCTCCAACAGTGCAGCTGAAGTTAACGAAGATATTAACAAAAGAGTACGTGAGCTATCTGAAAATCTTTTGATTCTTGTGCAACAAAACCAACGTGACATAGACTGTCTTGTAGACAAGTGCGAGGAAGAAGAAAAACCTCTAGAAGCAGCGTCTCGTGATTCAGCCCTCAAGATGGTTCGTAAAATTTTGGCAGAACGAGTCGCGTGTACGGCGGATTTCAAACGGAATGCGTTGAGTTTAGAAAGGGAAAGAGCGGACAAGTTAAGAATACTTCTACGTGGTCAATTTCAGCGCCTCGTTTCAGTAGGCCATAGAACTCCGAAGGATTTAATACATGACTTCGATGAACGGATTTACAACATCAACCAACAGCTCCTAAGTAATTCAAAAGCTTACACGGACTTGGAGGCAGATTTACGACATCTTTCTGATGAGTGCCTGACACGCGCGCGATCATCGCTCAATCAGCTGTGCCTTGGTGTAGAAATGTTGCTCAGAGGTCGTAGTGCCTTAATTTGGGGTAAGGATCCGAAAGATTCTCGTCAGCGATCCCACAATACGGCCCGCTTGAGCCCTCTGCCTCCTATAAATATTTTACAGCAAGTCGGAGAGCTGGATGCAATTATATCTCTATTAGTTGAAGCTTATCGCAATGCTGTAATGAGAATTTTCTCTGGGTTTTCGAATAAACTAATTGAATTAGAAAAAGACCTCGGTCTCCATGAATTGCGTGGACCAAATGTCGAAACTCCCAAGATTGAACTTTTAGACTTAGATCAATTGCTTGAACGGCAAATTCAACATTTAACAAATAGTCTGAAACAATCTGATAAAACATTTTTTGAAATGACCGGTGCCGAAGTCGTTACGATGCAGGAAAGTGTTTCGTCGCTGGGAGAATGCCTTCGAGAAACCTGCTCAATTCTAAATCATGCAGGACATTTATGGGATGCGCATATTTTACGTTCAGCTCTCGCTCAAAAATTAACAATAACAGCCGTAGAAGATCTTCTTACCAATCATGATTCAGTTGAGCTAGCTAATGAGGTTTCATTTAATATAGCATTAGAACAGTTACGGTGTTCGCCTGACGCAGATAAGCTGCAGCAACAGTTTGACGCTATATTGGTTTTGTTAGATAAAACAGCCGAGATGTATTTGCAACATAGTGAGGCAGAACTAAGACGTTTAGAGGACCATATGAATGTCCCCGCTGCGATGGCAAATACGTTACTCGCGGAATTTAATGTTTTTCTTGAACAATATCCAAGAGCTCCTTTACAAGTGTTGAGTAGCACAACCAGCCTGCCAGTGTCGGAAGCTTCACGTAGAAGCCAAAATCATTCATCATCATCACAGCTGGCACTTCCCCGTGCCATTTTACAAACAGAGCTCCAAGAAGTAGCCCTAATGAACTGGCGGAACGGGTTCCTAGAATCTTTTCAAAGCAATGTCTCCATACTCCCGGAAGAATTAAAAAATCAATCTCAGCGGTGGATTGAAGAACGCAGTGCAGCTTTACACATGCGTTATTCTTTAAAAATGGTTTCACACACCATACGCTTAGAGCGTGTCAACGCGGCTCGGGAGTCACGACTCGCGGAGTTGCATTACCATGATCTGAGACTAGAATCACACTTAGGTGCAATTACTGAGCTTGTTGAACGTTTACCCGAAGAAGCATCACAATTCGCAGGTTTAGATGCGCCTATGTTATATCCTTTTTGTAAATTTGTTGATAATTTGAAAGTCAACATTGATAACGCAAGCCACGAACCTTTAGACCCTGAAGTGAAGAAGATGAAAATGAAAAGTTATGCTCCCCGTTTAGTCAAGCACCGTCATTTGTTTGAAGAATCTCTAGAAACGGCAATAGGGGATTATAAAAAACTATTGGAGAACCGCATTCATGAGGTAAGGATTTCAAATGTACGTTACATTTCACAAATAAAGTTGTTTCATGAAGGTGGCCACTACGCTGCACCTGAAGCGCTGAAAACTTGTGCTGCCTTGGGAAAGGCAGCTGATTCTATAGAATTGTGTTTAAATAAGTCTGTAGATGTTTTGAACCACCGACGCTCACAGTTACTGACGCTTGCAGATCAAAAGATAGCGCCGCTTCAGCGTATAGTAGACGATCATACTAAAGTAACTGGCGGCAAATCGACTTCCAAACTTTCAGAAAAGAAAAAGAAAAAATAAAACTGATCACTGAATGATGATGAATAAAAAATACGGCGTGATATGCTATTTTGTTTTAAAACATTAATTATGTAGTACTTACTTCTAAGGTACCGATTAACTGAATATATTTTTTTTCATCAATCACGTCATATAACCCGTATATTTCTGCAAAACTACGGAATCAATTCCTATATTAATGACTTAATCTTAAACGCACTTCAAGAACTTATCATTCGTCTATTTATTTACATCAATTATTGTTTTTACATCAAAATAATAAATGAATAGATATTATTGTAATAATAATAATATATAAATAGATATTATTGTAATGCAAATAAACCAAGATGATCTGATAAAAATGAGTATGATATATTAATCATCATCATCATCTCAGCCATAGGACGTCCACTGCTGAACATAGGCCCTCCCCTTTTGATCTCCACATGTACCGGTTGGAAGCGACCTGCATCCAGCGTCTTCTCGCGACCTTCATAAGGTCGTCTGTCCATCTTGTTGGTGGACGTCCTACGCTGCGCTTGCTAGTCCGTGGTGTCTACTCTAGCACTTTTCGACCCCATCGGCCATGCGCTCTGCGAGCAATATGGCCTGCCCATTGCCACTTCAGCTTGCTAATCCGGTGGGCTATATCGGTGACTTTAGTTCGTCTACGGATCTCCTCATTTCGGATTCGATCACGCAGAGAAACACCGAGCATAGCCCTCTCCATAGCTTGCTGAGCGACTTTGAGCTTTGAGATGAGGCCGATAGTGAAAGACCACGTTTCGGTGCCGTAACTCATCACTGGTAACACACATTGGTTGAAGACTTTCGTCTTGAGGCACTGAGGTATAACCGAGTTGGATTCGGCGGCTGACCTCTTTCTCGAAGTTGGATCTACCTAATTGGACTACTTGTCCTAGGTAGATATATGATATATTAATATTAATAATCTTTTCTAAATAATTCAGGGTTATAAAGTTAAATTTTATGTATCGTAATTTTAAAATCGATTTATTTGTACTTAGGAGCCTTGAATATAACTGTGTAGGTAATTTTTTTTTCCAGATCATAGACACAGTTGTCATGTCGCATAAACCCTGAGACGGCCTGAAAGCCTTGTCTTATTACTGCCATCGTGGCGAGTTTTATAACACTACACGGCGCCTGTAATTCCCTAATGGTTAGTTAGCTCGAAGTGCAGATATCTACAGTACGCCCACATTTCGACAGTTATGTTTTAAATCCTCTTTCATGTACGGACCAGCCAGCGTTAGTTGACCCACTTTAACATTGTTGTGCCTTACAAGATGGTTCATAAAATGATGGGCCCTGTACTAGCTAAAACATGTTCAGTCTCAAGAGTCTTTGTAATTCTTTGTTTCTTCGCAACTCTGGATGCTCGTTTAAACCTCTTTCGTAGATTTTCTGAGAGTCTTGGGAATTTACTTATTGTAGTTTGTCATAGAGGTTTGCGGTTGTATTTTATGAAAGACTGGCTTTTCTACGCGTCTTCGTTCGTCCGCTCCATTTCATTTCATTCCTAAATGCAAATATAAGTAGCGTATAACCGTCTCCAAAGCCCAATTTGATCATAATCGGTTCAGCGGTTTAGGCGATTGATGGTCAAATTCTAAAAAAGGTAAAAGCTAGTCAATATAATATATGTACAATAACGATTACGGTAATTTAAGCTTCAAACCGTTGTATTAAACAATTTGGCCGAACGTGTATTTCCTGAAAACGTCAAGTACCGGTAACTGATGGCCGGTGTTTTGTTACGTCAAAATGGCGGACTGACAGCCTGAAAACGAGCGAGCTGTGAACCGTTTCAGCTTTCAATGTGAGCTAGTTGTACATATTTCGAGTAAGCTTGATTGATGATTGATCAGTACCAAGCTGTTAATTAGAGGTAATAGACACAGAAGTATAGTAACGGAAAACTGCGCGATCCCAAATTAATTGAGATAAAAGAAGAAAAAAAAAATATCTCATGCGAATGCATTGTCAAGGGTTCTGTCTGTGTTATATTCGTCAATTACCTATTTTATATAAATGCTGTGTGCACAGCTTGAAGTTGTCGTTTTAGCAAAAAATCTTTTAAAAATCCACTATGGCTCTGAAGTGTTACTGTCTGCTGTCGCCAAAGATACAATATAATGGCTGCCGTACTACGTTTTTATTGCACGGTAAAGCTTGATAGATAACTGGAAGTTCCATTAAATTAAGTTGTTTATTTTTTCTTTCTCTTGAAATTGTTTACTGATTTCCTTCCGTAGTGCTCGTGCAAGGTAAAATAGGTGGTCTTAGTTAGTAAAGTTTAAGGTTTACAAGTGCTGATAAACTTGAAAATTTATTTGTGATGAGCTTTCTTGCGAATTTTACATTGCAGGAAAACAAACTAGTAGTAGTACTAAAAGGGTTTTAGGCGAGCATTCTGACGAGCGTTCTGGCCAGCTAATTACCGAGCCGACTGTAAGTTTGACACCTTTAAGAAGATTTTTTTTTTGCCAACCATTGACTTGAGCGTTCGTTTGTAAGATAATGTAAATTTTATTAGGTCTTTTCGTTGTTCATTTCGACTAAATTAAAAACGGCGAATGCTCGATTTTATTTTACAAGAGAATGCTCAAGTTTATCATCCATTTTAGGTTCAAAAATCATTATAGTTGGAAAGTTTGTGTATGAAACTGATTTCAGACTACGCTATACTATTGTGCTATAAAGTATAGCAAAGAAGGACCTAATGCTAGTAAGCCAATAATTTATAGTACAGTACAATGTGGACGTTTCCATAACAATGTATGGAGCGCGATATAGTTGTGCTATGAGCTATACATATACTCTAAGCTATTATATTATATCGTAGTCTGAAATCAGCTTGAATATGAATGGTAGGGTAGGGAAAGACCATAGTAATGATAGATGGACTGTGCCACCTGTGAAGGATTATATGGCTGGAAAGAAGCTGAGTTGGAGGGGCTAAAGCGGGCACTTAGCAATATTCCAAATGATTCACCTTGTTGAATGAATAACCAATGGCGTTGCGGGCTCGTGCATTCACTAAGCTGAATCATTTGGGATATATGTGGCTCTTTTAGACCCTCTGTTGGTATGAGGTATGTACGCACAAAGTTGTGTAAAACTGCTTACTTACTTTGTGGTAGAGGCTCAAAAGTTTGCCATTATGTGATGTGTGTGTAAGTTATCCGACAATTTTCAAAGGCTATTTTCAATATAAACCAGATAAGCTACGTATTATATCCTTAGCACTAGCTAGCATAATAACTCTTTGAAAAACCTGCACGTGTGTAATCCGCAGAAGTAGAAGAGTAACTACATCAGTTATGGTTAAGGAAAACCTACACTAATCAGGGTCCAAGCTACTACGCGGGCTTGCGCAAGGACCTAATACGGGTCCACCGCGCGTAGTTTTCCACGCGCGCCTCAATGAGCTGTCAGCAAATTAACAGAGCTTCCATAGGGCCAAAAGCATGCTGTAGTCGCAAGACTTTCTATCGTCACCCTGGAACGTAAGGGGTGATTAAAGAAACAGTGCATTATTGTCACAATTTTTATGGCATCTTATTTGCCATAATTTGTTGGATAAAAAGTGGTATAAAATAAATACTTAGCAATATGGACCTTGTCGGAAATTAGGATTTGTTCCCAACGAGTAACACCCTCAATGTCACACTGTTAACTTTCGATGGGAAGGTTTTTTAAGAAAAAATGCCCACCAGTCCACACTGTTTTACTCGATGGGAATTCTTATTTAGTAAGTTCCCAACCATCCACAATATGACAAGTAGTTTTAATGAAAAAAGAAGAATTAAATCGGTTTTTACTTTAAAAACCCGATTTAATTCATTCTGCTGGTGATTCTTCTCCTTTGAACGTTTTATTCGTAAATAATTAATAAAAGTACAATACCTAAATACAACATGACATACAATAGACGCACGCCTGTTAAGCCCCGAAGGGGGGCAGAGGTGTAATATTACAACAACCAAGCCTCGCCATCTATATTTAAGTCCCACGTAATAAGGGTGGGGAGGTAAACCGAAATACAATCAGCCTTTATATAAGATATCAGAGTAAATCAGCACATTTTACAACAATTATCAGTTCTAATTTCTAATGTGAATTTGGAACTTTAAACAATTTTTCCAAATACATATAAGTAGCCATAAAGTATGTTGTGACAAATTAAAATTATGTATAGCAAAATAAAGTTTATGAGAAGCCGGCAACATCAGTTATCGCGAGTGTGTAATTGGCGGTTATTTTCTATGCACATTTAATGTAAAAAACTTGTGCATCCTCTGCCCGCGGCCCCGTCGGCGGGCGGCCACGTGTCGTAAGTGGGGGAGGGGACGACAAAATGAATTTGGAAGGATTTGCTACCAAGCAATGTTCTTCTTAGTACTGGCCTGTTAACCTTTGACGTGGTCACTGAAACTAATAACTGTGTGTCGTAATGTGAAAAAAATCCATTTTTTTGCTTCTCATATGTTATTAAACGTTGTTGAATCACGGTGTCTTTATTCTTTCACTGGTGGGATCAACTAAAAATAAACATACTCGCAACAGGTTATGGGCCCAGTAACGATAAGAATTTTTTGTGCAACTTTGAAAAAAAAAGTGTAAAAAAATCTCTACAATTAATGTCACAGAAACCTTTGCAACAGGCGATAGCGCGCAGCAATCGTCATCTAGTTTTATACGACATAATAGTCAGACTTAAATTGGGAAAAATGTGATGATTTACTGTGATACATGGCATAGAGGTCAAACATAAGGCGGATTAGATTTAGGAAAAATTGTTCTTAAAGTTCAAATTAACATTAGAATTAAATAACTGTTAATTGATACAGGCATATAGGTACAAACATAAGGCTGATTTCATATAGGTACAACATAAGCTGATTATATTTAGAATTCTTCGTTAAAGGTTCAAATTAAATTAGAAATAAGGACTGTTATTATTGTAAAATGTGATGATTTCTCTGTTAATGATATAAGGCCGAGTGTGTGTTAGATATTGTTACTATGACGAAAACATAAAAATGAGAATTACTAGCAATATACGATGTTACGTTAACGTCCGGAATTTAAGTAACGGTATTTACCAATGTTTGTTATTTTGTTGATTTTAATGAAAATGTAAAAAAAACCGATTTAATTCTTTATTTTTATTAAGTTCGTTACAGTGTGTTCCCAATCGAGTACAGTGTGACTGGTTGGGAGTTTTTTCTGAAGACATTTCCCATCGATAACAGTGGGACTGGGAAGGGTGACGTTGGGAATTTTTTTCAGAAAAAAAATCCCATCGAGTACAGTGTGACATTTGAAGGGTGTTACTCGTTGGGAACAATCGAAATTAGAGAAAAGAATTCTGTTGAGAATGTTTTCAATTGAGTTCAACATTTCACACCACCATTCGTGGTATGCTAATATTATACATGCGAAAGTTACTAATTTAATCTATCTGTCTACATTTCTCACCCAAGGACGGGTATATACTCGTATCTGTCCCGCTGCCAGCCGAGGCTTTGAAGGTCATAATCTAACTGCCTGAATCGGAATTAGTACACTGCAGTTCATGACTTAATCATTTGATACGATTTTAAGTTCTCGTGGTGATCATAGATACCCGCCTTGCAATTGCGAGCCAAGTAACAGACAATAGCTAGATTAAAATATTCGGCATAGTCGTAGAGATACAATAGTGTCGTCTTCATCTCATATGCGTGAATCAGTCCTCGGCAGCCTGTCTCTTAACAGATTACAGACATGATATGTACTTCTGGGATTAATACTAAATTTAAAGCTTAGTAGTAGAAAATTAATATAGCCTAGACTTTATCATGTGAAGCCCAAGCGAGATTGATTTCTAATCTTGCGTGCGAAGCATTGTGGAGCCTACAAAAGCCGCCGACATGTCGGCAATCATCATACACGTTCAGCTAATCTGTTGTAAGTCTTTGAAAATGTTCGGCTTAATAAAATTATAGCATAGTCTATGACACACGTTCTCTTTATTTATTTCTATTTGTCTTAAAAGACGTGCTCAAGATATAATAAAGAAGGACGTGCTCGAATTAAGTAATAAATAATAACGCCCGCGGTTAGCGTTCTGCTAGAGCTTTTGTACTTCAATTTCTGATTCAAAGAGCTTGTTATACTTGAAATTAATTTCTCGTATTTATCATTTCAAACAAGTGTGTTGGTAGATTTTGTACTTTCTGCAGTGAGCCGAACGTGGCAAATTCAACAGCGCTCTCATCCTCCCTAACAGCATTACTCCACTTACGATTTGCTACCTTTTGCTTTCGTGGTGTGTCACCGCATAGGTATATGTTTGCGGAACATTCTTGTGGTTAACTCGTTTGTCCTCTGACGTCAAGAGACAATTGACGTAACAGTTAAGACGTTTGAAGTAAAGTCATATTGTAAAACTGATATTTTTTCACCTAGTTTACCTTTTGATAAAATGCCTTTGAAATAAGGTCGACCGCGGGTGGAGGTGGTGTGTGTGTGGTGATCATATTCGCAGCGCAAAAATAGCCAAAATTTCCCAAAATGAAAGAAAAAAGAGAGTCCTTTGTCCAGCAGTGGGACACAGAATAAGCAATTAAAATAAATAGTCTTTGCGGCAGATTTAAGTTCGCTGTCGTCTATGTTAGTGTAAAGTTAAATATAAGACGTCGATTAGGAGTCGCAATTTGGCCGCTATCTTTAAAAAAGGGGTGCAGACATTGAGCTAGTATTACTACATATAGACACGACACCACGTATCATCACTGTGTCTCATCCAGGATGAGTGCACGCGCCCAAGTTCATTCAGTTGTTTGACAGCTCTGTGGCGTGCTCTAGGCGCACGCACTTCCTGGATGGGACACAGTGGTGATACGTGGTGTCGTCTCCATACGTAGTAATAATAGCTCAATGGGTGCAGATAGTATTCATCTGGAAAACTAGCATAGTAGTCGAAACTAGCCAGCTAAACACAGAAGACTAACTAAATTACATAAATTAAAGCTATAATAGGACCACGATTCTCGTTTCTGTGTCAATTTCAAGTATGGTTCTTTGACATTTTACAGTTGGAGACGACTCACCGACGTTTACGACCCTAACTGCAATCGTAGTACATTGTGCTGAGTCAGAGTTGTTACTTTTTAATGTTTATCTATAGTGCGAGGTCAGATTTTGGGGCTTGTTTTGACTTTTATTTGTTGTAGTGATGGAGGACGGATGTATTGAGGTGACCTACTTATATTTTTTAGTACTGGATAAGGCATAAGATTTTGGTTTTAGTGCCAAAATTATATAATTGGTACAATCTGTCTTCAGAGGTATCGTGTTGCAGTTGCACAGTAACTGGCTTACGGTGTCGAAACTATGTTTTTTCTTAGCTGCATCTCTAGATAGACGGACAGCTGACCCCCCTAGTTAAAAAGGCCTGGCAGATTATGACATGGTTTTCAACCCAGCAAAAATACTGGTAACTTGAAAACGTTGGTAAATGTAACCAAGGATTTTTCAAATTCGAAGTTAACATCCCTAGTGCGTGTTTTTATAACTAGGGCGTGTTACCCAGTTTTACCCTAATTCAGTATCGTTTATTAGTATACGAATGGGTACAAAAACTTGGCACTTATTTTTATGAGAGTCTATTTGATTTACCACTGGTATCCTGCGTTGAATCACATCAATATCACAAGATTCTCTTTACAGGGAAAAACGCACGAAGATAACTTTTACTCAACACATCCCTCGTGTAGAAGTTTTGAGAAAGTTATACCTCTGCTGAGACTGATCGGAACTAAGGCGATAAATCAACCATGCCCTATGGGATCAACCTAGTTTCTAAGAGAAGATAGGTTTTTTGAAGACTTTTCCGATTTCTGTTTCGTGGTATTGAAGTTTGGAACTAAACCCCTAAAAGTTGTCCTGTTACTAAGACTTCGCCGTCCGTCCGTCCTTCAGGCTGTATCTCATAAACCGTGTTAGTTTAGGCAGTTTGAGTGGGTCATATAACAAACGTGTTTTAATTGCCGATTTTGAGCCTTATCACTACTCTCGTTTCTAAGGTCACAAAATGACCTCTCTTCACATTGCCACTTGGAACATCAATGGCCTTGCGCCTAATAAAAACGAACTAGAGATGCTCATAAAATCTAACAAGCTTGACGTTTGCCTTATCTCTGAATCACACACTACATCAAGAAGCCGAATATGCATTCCAGGATACTCCGTGTACCTAACCTGCCATCCCGATGGTGGAGCCCATGCTGGCACCGCAATAATTATCAAGAACAGTGTGAGGCATTGCCTTTTGGAACCAACTGCCGCCCCTTATCTTCAAGCCACTACTGTCAGAGTGGAGGATCGATCAGGACCCCTGAATCTCTCCGCGATATATTGTCCACCGCGGCACACAATAAACGAGAAAATGTTTTCTGACTATTTTAAGTCATTGGGCAACCGATTCATTGCTGGTGGCGATTGGAATGCCAAACATTCATGGTGGGGATCACGACTAACACTCGCTAGAGGACGAGAATTAAAAAAGAGTATTGAGGCCAATCACCTTTTAGCTATGTCATCTGGGGAGCCTACGTATTGGCCCACAGACAGAAACAAAATACCTGACCTCCTAGATTTTAGTAGTTCTGATCACTCACCTGTCTTACTGATGGTTAGTCCGGTGGCCATACTTAGTGACACTCATAACGACCATCTCCACAACCACAAAACTGATTGGCAATATTTCCGGGAATTCCTGGAATCTAACATCAACCTTAATGTCCCACTTAAATCCAAAGTTCAAGTGGACGACGCTTGTCTCTATATCACAAATCTTATCCAAGTGGCGGCCTGGTCTAGTACTCCTGAGTTGAGGGATTCACCACGTGGGGCGACCGGTGTCCCACTCGCAGTAAGGGAAAAAATTGCCGAGAAACGTCGCCTTCGCAGAATTTGGCAGACGAGCCACAGATGTGAAGATAAAACCAAATTAAATAAAGCTACTAGAGAACTGAAAGATCTCCTGGCTTATGCTGCAAATGAGTCCCTCAAACAGAGACTAGTCAAAATGTGTCCAAATGCAAACGGGATCTACAACCTCTGGAAAGCAACCAAGTACCTCCCACAGCCGCAACAGTGTTCTCCGCCTATTAGAACTGGAAATACCTGGGCACGAACTGACCAAGAAAAATCCCAAGCCTTTGCTTCATACCTAGCCGGAATCTTTACACCCAACAAGTCGGATGGTCTTGAGGATCCAGAAATAGATCAAGTTCTAAATCAAGATTTGCAACTATGCTTGCCATTGAGTCCTACTACACCGAGGGAAATAGCTAGAGAAATAGCCAAAATGAACCCCAATAAAGCTCCTGGGTTTGATTTAATAACCCCTAGACTACTAAAAGAGCTCCCTAAGAAGTGTGTAGTCTTTCTGACCATCCTTGTCAATGCCACACTGAGAACCTCACATGTTCCTGTACTCTGGAAAACATCCCAAATTGTGATGATCCATAAGCCTGGTAAACCGCCTCACGATATCTCATCTTATCGCCCTATTAGTCTGACACCTGTGTTGTCAAAATTGTGGGAAAGGATCATCCTTGCACGATTATCCCCATGTCTAGATATGAACCATGTAATACCCGACCACCAATTTGGTTTCCGAAAGCACCATTCAACTATAGAGCAGGTTCACAGAGTCTATTGTACAATAAGACAATGTCTGAAAAAGAAGGAGTACTGCTCGGCAGCTTTTCTCGACGTCCAACAAGCGTTTGACCGGGTTTGGCATAAAGGTTTACTTTACAAAATTAAAAAGTACCTTCCACACTCCTATTACCTATTAATGGACTCTTATCTCAATGAGAGAATGTTTCAAGTCAAACTCCGCGACGCAAGATCTTCTCTCTTTAACTGCAGAGCCGGAGTACCCCGGGGCTCCGTTCTTGGTCCAATCCTCTACAATATATTTACAAGCGACCTACCCCAATCAATTGAAACATCTGTTGCAACCTTTGCCGACGATGCGGCCTTCCTGAGTTGCAACCGCGATCCAGAAGACGCGAGTAAAATGTTGCAAACCCAACTCAATGCCACCAATGCTTGGTTGAACAAATGGCGAATAAAAGCAAGCGCACCAAAATCCCACCACATTACATTTACCCTAAGACGTGGAACTTGTCCGTCGGTCAACCTAGACTCTGACACATTACCGCAATCAACCTGTGTTAAATACCTTGGGTTTCACTTGGACCGCAGGATGACATGGAAAGATCACATAAAATCAAAGCGCAACAACATCAACCTAAGATTTAAAAACCTACTCTGGCTCCTCGGTAGACAGTCTACCTTATCTCTATCCAACAAGCTCAGGGTGTATTGCTCTGTAATAAAACCAATCTGGACGTATGGAATCCAATTGTGGTCGACAGCCAGCCGATCAAACACTACGTGCCTCCAGAGAGCTCAAAACATTATCTTAAGGGTACTCTCATCGGCACCTTGGTACGCTCGCAATTCGGAAATCCATGAGTACCTGGAAATTCCAACCATCTTGGACGAAATAAAGCGGTATACAGCCAACTATAAAGACCGACTGATAACTCACCCAAATCCGTTATCCAGTATGCTCCTACAACCAAACCCATTTAGAAGACTCAAGAGAGCCGAAGTGCTGCCTTGCTAAGGGGAGATGGAGCAGTGGCTCTACCTCGCCAAACGACAACCGCACTCAACCTTCCTGGTTATAGTCTAGACGACTGATCGCAGGAATAATATACAAAAAAAAATAAAAAAAAATTGCCGATTTCATAGATAACGGTACGGAACCCTTCGTGCGCGAGTCCGTTTCGCTCTTGGCATGTTTTTTTTCTTCTGTTCTCCCCTGTCTGGCGTCACGGATATTATTCATTATAATAATGTCTGAAGCGTCACGTTTCTGAGACATGCGAGCGATTTATATTAGAATCTACATTTTATTATACACAGAAGGCATTTTCAATATAAGTTAAATATTATTAACTACGCAATGACTGGCGCGGCGTGTCTAAAAACTTTACCATTTTGTTTGTCAAATACCTACGTATTATCGAAGTAGGTACCTACACATTAACCCAAAATGCTCATAAAATAAAAACTACTGAACAAAACTGAAAGGTTTTGTGGTGGAAGGGACCGTTTGATTCGTACTGACGGACTTATTCGGAATACAGTCCGATGAGCCAACGGAATATCCACCTGTTAGTATTTGACATTTCTACACTGAAAATAACCTCCTTAATTCAAAAAGTAAGGTTTGAAACTAAGCCCAATTCATTGATTTATTAACTTCCATTACTTTTCAACCTTCAAAGTTTGTGACAATAGCTATGTTCCATAAATCCGGGGTTTCAACTGATACCTATTGAAGGCTATAAATTTTCAAACTACTTTGCTGAAACTATACAGGCTGGCTTTTAATTCAGTGGCAATCTTTATCAGGGTATATAAGCATACGTGAATATAAGACCTCTCACAAACTAGGCGTGGGTTCTGAATTTTGGAAAAAATATCGGATAGTCTTCCATTTGCTGCTATAACTAGCTGTGCACGCACGGAATCGAACCCGGGGTCTCTAGCTCGAGGACTTGCGACCACTAGACCAACAGGTACATGTCTTTTAGATAAAATCGTTACACTTCATGATAATGTAAGAAATAGTGAACTGCTTACAAAAATGACTGATATAATGTAGTTTTTTTCCTTTCCCTATAAGTGTCAATCAAAACAATCCATTAATGCATACCTTGACCTGATATCTTCCACATAAAAGTAAATAAGAAATTATAATATGTAAGCGAACACTAACGTATCGATTTTATTATAATAACGAGGTCGGACTTGTCATAACTTGTTCATGTTAATAGACAAGTAGACGTGTAGAGTATTTGGGTTTATGGTACAACTTTCTGAACACGTAGGTGGACGGACCAGGTTTACGAGGACGAGGGTCTAACAGTAAAGTCTTCAGGTGGTTTTTATTAACTAAGTTCTAGACAGGGCGGTTCTGTTCAATTGGGCACTCTGGGCATCCATAAATCTTTGGGAGGTCCGACTTCCTATTTATTAATTAGCCTATACTATCCCACTGCTGGACAAAGGCCTCATTTCCTTCCAACGTTTACGATTTTACGCCACCTTCCGGGGGGTGGTCTCTAACGACCAATTCAAGTTCGCGAATTCGCCATTGGCGGCTTCTCTTGACGTTTCAAACATTTCTTTACATTTCACCTTACTGCTCGCCGCCCTGCGGTAAGTTACTGCTCACAGCGGCAATGTCATGAACGGGTTGTTAAAGTTACCCCGACGGATTGTAACACTTGTATAAGTCAGTAAAACCGTATTTATGAACGATCAAAAGTCTAAGGAAACGCATCTAAGGCAGTTAGTAAAATGTATGGATTCGGTTCGCTATCCATGCTACATAGGCCTGAAATAATTTAAAGGCAGCCCTGTTTTTAGGTTCCCGGTTCATAATATGAAAGAGTCATGAGCACATAGATAACAAAAACACATAGATGACAAAGCTGCCTAGCTTTTGAGGGAAACACGACCGTGATGTTATGTATTGTCTTGGATTATAGTGTACTTTGAGATCAGTAGCTTTAGATATTACTCTTGATTTGAATATAAATTCATTCATCTATCTAGCTTTTGCAAATACCTTGAATTTTATTTTGTCTTACTTACGAAACGAGAGAGAATGGTATTTTTACAAAGGAGTCGTACATAAACGGCCCTTATTTTTCTGTTTAAGCAATTAAGTCAAAGGTCTTGAAAATATACATGATATTACTTTACCAATGTATGCATGAATGAATATTCTTCAATTCATACAGAAGAATGAATTACCATCATTTATGAACAGTCGGAGCTAAACCTGAAAGGTTATGTTACAATATTTAAAACTGCAGAGGCTCAGTATGAATAATTCTGTGACCTCATTAGGGTTTGCTTTACAAAATTCAGATGGTACCGTCCAGTTTAACGTTGTTTAGGGTCAAAAGAGATATTTATGCAGAAGTTCAACTCCATGCCATGGGCCAAAATACGCATCGAATCATCAACTACGTAAATCCTGCGTGGTAGATGCCACATGTCTTAAAATTGTTTATGCACGTTTTCCTTCACCGTTTTGAGAGCATTGGTTATTCAATAAATTACACAAAAGCTGTCTATTCGAATCATTTCCTATTGATATAAAACAAAAAGGAGTAAATAATGCCGTGACGTCTCACAGGGGAGAATAGAAGAAATCATTTGGCGTCGACCCTAATTATAATGGGACGAGGGCAGAAAAATGAAGATGCTGTTGCCTTGGAAAGAAAGTATGATCTTCAATATGTTAGGATCATGGAGCCTACGTTTCAGAAAGTTCTAGATATAGGTACTTATTTACGTAGAGGCATACCTATGGACGCTTTTACCTGTGGACACGGTTAATTTATGGAACCAATTATACAGTAGGACGACGCCTTTGATCTCGGGGAAAATGCCGACATCGTCTAGACAATAATGCATCTGCCAGGGTTGTCACAAGTAAAGAATATTTATGAAATTATTTATTTATTGCAGATCAACATCGATGGCAGTATTATAATTAAAACAATAAAACACACTAATATAATAATGAAAACAAGTTTTAACCCGCTCTTTACTACATGTATTATTAAGAAGTTGAATGACAATAAAAAATGCAGATTAGGCGTATACAAGGAGATTTAAAAATTGAACTGATGCAGAATTGATAACTAGTTACGGTGACACTTACGACGTGGACTGTAATCTTTTTAAGTGAAGTTTTCAAAGAAATAAATAACTCAGTTACTGTTGTTAGTGCGACATCACGGTTCGGCAAAGGTCACGGCTTGCATTCTGCCCGTGACAGTTTTTAAATCTCTTAAATTTTAATCGTTATAATAAGCTTACATGAGGCAAGGATAAATCAATGGAAATAAAATTGATTTGGGCAGTGGTAATGATGTCAATAAATCGATGACATGATTCATCATACATACCATTCTCAAATGCAACTGCAAATAAATATATTTTTTTAAACTTTCAAAAGATTTTTCAAGTAAATCCGGTCTGCCACAAGCTTCTAACCCATAATTGTACGTCTGAATGTTTAAAATACAATGACAATTAATAAAGATATTCTAACCGAAAGGGGCTAACATCCATGGCTAATAAAATTGCTACAGACACCAAACTGATACCTTTACTCTCGAGACAGAGTTTAAGTTATCAATGTGGCATTTTTCGTAACCAGGCACCCCAAATTTAAACTCAAATTGACACCCATATAAAATAATAAGAAAGGACGTCCGCAATCTTGGAATGTAAAAAATTGCAATTGTTCGGAACAGCGCCCCAATTTAACTTCAAAATTGACACCCATATCAAATTATAAGAAAATTAGATCCGCCATCTTGGATTTCAAAAAGAATGGCTTTTTCGTAACAAGCACCCCAATTTAACTCAAAATTGACACCCATATCGAATTATAAGAAACTGACGTCCGCCATCTTGGATTTCAAAAAGAATGGCTTTTTCGTAAAAAGCACCCCAATTTAACCCAGAATTGACACCCATATCGAATTTTAAGAAAATGACGTCCGCCATCTTGGATTTCAAAAAGAATGGCTTTTTCGTAAAAAGCACTCCATTTTAACCCAGAATTGACACCCATAACAAATTATAAGAAAATGACGTCTGCCGTCTCGAAATTCACCCTTGGTAAATAATAAAAAAAACTCCACCATCTTGACACGGAACATACAATCAAACACATTCACATTTCTAATATTAGTAGAATTTCCAAACAGATGCGATAACCTACTAAAAAAAAACCTCTGCGCCTGTCGGCCATTTTATTAGCGTTATCAATGTGGCTCGACATCACAAATGAAATTATTTAAGTACAATATCAAAATAGATTTATTTACCTTTCTTCAGTATGTGGCAGCTGATGAAACCGGAGATCTTTATTTAATACGAGATTGAGGAACTGGCATCAGTCACAGCACACGTCGTAATGCAAACCATTTTATATAAACAAATAAATCAAACAAAGCAACGTCCGCAACGCGATGCCCTGAATGATACAGCCAAGCTACTGACATCGTTTTGTTCGCAGCTTGGCTCTGTTTACCCCACACGAGTCTCGTGTCCCCTCACACCCCGGCACGATGGGCCTGTTCTAGATGTTGGCAACCCTAAATTCTAATTTGAACGCAGCCCGTAAGAATTTGTCTATGGTTGACAGATTTGACGTATCGCCATCTTTTATTTACGTGTTTTTTCAGAATTAACGGTGTCCACGGGTAAAAGCGTCTATAGTTACAGCACTTGCCTATACATTTCTGTCTATTTCAGCGTGGCCTGTAGTTCTGTACCTAAGCATATATTTCATAGTCCAGCGTCAGTTGAAATACTTTGAACACCACAGAAAGAGGCAGCCGGGAATCGTAACCGAGAATTAATTAGGGACTTTACCGCCGAAGCTGTGCCTGATAAATTGGAGTTTGGAAAGCTCTTAATTTGGAGGACATATGGAGGAGATCTTTTTTGGTTGTCTAGGTTTTACATCGTGATTTATTAACGCAACTTCTTTTAGTGATTTATATTCCTTTGGAGTTATCTACACTAATAATTACATTTTAAAGAGAAAAGATTTTTGTGACAAAAATAATCTTAATTTACTGAGCTGTCCAACGTCTTCTGTTCCATTAAAATGTATTCCTAATGGCTGCGACACACGTTACGAAAAATCGTTACGATTGGACGGTACAGTTCAAACTCCAACGATAAATCTGCATGTGTATGAGAAACATCAGACAAACTGTAGTACAGTTCTTCTCATACACATGATCTTTCGTAACGCGTGTAGCAGCCATTAAAGAGGTACCTATACTTATTTTTGAATATCCTTCTTAATAAAATTACATTCGTGAATCACGTGAATTGATTTTATTTTAATTGCAAAGCAAGAGCAGTCTTGTAGGAGTAGTAAACGAACCGGAATAATAACATTAAACAGCTGAATAATTTTCTGCGATACATTTAGCCTCCAAGTCGTATATTTGTATCCGTTACCATTTTAATGAACATCGATTGAATCTTTGATAAACGTAAAGTTAGTAAGTGCTTGTAAACTGGAGAAAACTCCTTGGAGGATGCTGAGTAGGATGAAGGCGATTTTGCTAATGCTAGTAATTTCTTTGATTTATGAATGCTACCCTCGCCTAATGCCTACGTTCATTTCTTCCCCTATAAAATTCTGTGAAAAAATTGTAGTCTCTAACGCCTCCAGATTCACATCATCATCATAATTATCAAAATCGATTCTATAATTTAAATAAGAAAAAAAAATTCGCACTTTCGTTTCCAGAGATTAATTTTTGTAATAAATTCAAACCAATACCTATCGTTGTGTTGTATAGTGTGAATCTGCCTTGTTTGAAAAACAAGAAAAATCTTTCTAGGTTTATTTATTTTAGCTTTACACGGTATCAAATATTACAATAAATAAAAACCAACATAAATTCCAATTTGAGATAATTTTATTTACGAAACCAGGCGGACCGCAAATTCAAATTAACTCTTCCTATATATAAATCCTTTTATATGAAATGTTCAGGTTCGGGCAGATGTACATTGCTTTTTAGGTTATTTCAGTGTAATCAGCATTTTCGCTGAAATTAGAGGACACCAAATGAATGCTCTCTAGAAATATTATTACACTGTGCAATGTAATAATATTTCTAGAGAAACTTACTTAATTTAGGTGTCGCTTTTTCTATTTCTTTTCGTCCATTTTCTCCGGTCATGCAGTCCCGCAAGTCAAAGTAGTGATCATTAATATTTCTACACCAAAATTATAAAGCTAAACAGTTTGTTTTTATTGAACTCGCCTTTCTCAAGAACTACTGGTTCAGATTGAAAAAAAAATGAAAAAAAAAGTTTTATTTAAGTATATAAAACTTTAATATCTCGCTACGAATAAGAGCCGACCAGCGCGTGTGGAGAAACGAGGAACAGCTAGTCACAAATGTGGTTCTTCATGCAAGTTACAGCTCTACTAAAAGACAGTCATAATGCCCCAATAATAGAATTATTACTGTTACTGCACATTACAACCATGTTCCTTTTAATGAAGAACCTGGTCATAAGCCGTGATTTGCTGATATTCGCCGAGTCAGCTCAAATTAACCTCGTTAATACAATATTATTTGACTATCTGCCAATTGCGGTTATGATCGGGGTTCGCGCAAATGACTTTTTTTAACGTGGTAAAATCATCAAATGCGTTTTCCCGCCTAGGGAGAGTTTTTTAAACTCGTCCTAACTAAAATCCAATGTCCCTTCAAACGCCTTTTACGTTCCAGGAAAACGGTTAGGTAGGTAGCTAATAAGACTGTACCGCGACCACGGCAGGCTTTGGCCCTTTAAGGGGGCACCGTCAGATTGTACGCGCGTGAAAGACCATGAACGTGTCCGTGATCAGACGGAAAGTCACTCATTACTTGCCGTCCGCAAGTCCCAAGCAATTGCTCAGGTACTACTAAAAATTATGCACATCAGTGAGTACTTTTAAAGGACTTTGTGAAGTTTCAAACGCTATTTTACTCGTTACTGGCACAACTCATTAGTAGTTACAATGATTTACATCTTCTAATTACTCTCGGTGGCTGGTGTAAAGCTGTAATGGACCTCGTGATGTAGACTAAGATTAATTCTGAAGAGTGATTCTAAAGATAGATAGGGTGTGGTCGTGTGGAAGCTACTTTTTTGTAAAATACTTGAAGGGTGAAAGTGCCCCCCCCCCCACTTTCTAACAAATAAATGATAGGACATATTTGCTCCAATCATATAATATTAGGTATATTTATATATTCATAACCTACCCCACTTTATTGTATTACTAAGAATTCATGATTATCTCCCTATCCCTCTGAGCACATAGAACATTTTCGGGGTGAATATCAACAAATCATTTTCTAAGGAAATTGTTATCCGCGTTCCCTGTCTAAGGCCTAGATCATGGATCACGGGGCGTCGGGCGGCGCGTCACGCTAGGCGGGTTACGCGGCGCCAATTGTCCGTCAACTGGTGCCGCTTCTTCTTAAACACTCTATACATCGCCATATGTATTTTTTGCGTCAGCGCTCTGACGGAAAAATGGTGATCCTTCAATAGCCCTTTACGTTCCAAGGTGACAGTTACCTTATGAGACAGTTCCGCGACCCTCAAACGAAGCCTAAAGCATACAATGACAATGTTGCAATTGATAACTCCATCAATTGGGTACCCCAGTAACTAATAGACGTAGCTGTAGGTACTTTCAACCCACCCACATCGTTGAGCTGACTATACACAAATAAATACTTAAATGAAAACTCATTTAAGGTCCATTAAACAGCTGTTTCTATCAAAATTACAATGTGCTTTAGCACACCTCGCATTTAAGTTATTCCCATGCCGTGTCGTGGTCGGCAGTCGGGACGGTTTTATCTCTCAAATGCAAATGGCGGTTACCGGCCATTCTACCGCTTTTATTTTATATTCAGCCTTGTTTTTGCCTTTTAGCCCTACGACCGGGAATAGACTGTAATTTCAGTCTCACTTTAAATACCTCACATGGCTTTCTCTATGAAAAACTAATTGTTTTTAGAAAATAATTTCATCAGTTTCTAGCATTCCTCAATATTTGACGTCATTAAGAGTCAATAAGTATCGGTCCCAACTTTGAGACAACAACTACGAGTTGTAGGTCGTGGGTTCGAACCCAGCTTGGCGCATTACTTTGTGTAATTTATTTAATCACCACTGCTCTCAAAACGGTGAAGGAAAACATCGTGAGGAAACCGGCATGTCCTAGAACCATCAAATTCGAAGATATGTGACATCTGCCAATCCGCACTGGGCCCGCGTGGTGGATTATGGCCCACTCCCTTTCACAAGAGAGGAGGCCTGTGTCCCAGCAGTGGGAACGTTATAGCCTGATGATGATGATGATGAATACATACCAACTTAATGTTATTTTGGAAAATACCGAAGTTAAATAACATTACAACTATTACAAAGTGCCTTTATTCATCCATACAAAGGTTCGGTAAAGGTGTACCATATCTATGGGTGTACCTATCTATTACAACCACTTTTCACCAGTTATGTTCAAGTCCTATGTAAATACAGTGAGGGACGAGCTAATTAACATCAATAGGGCAGACATGCAGACCAAGAGTACAGGTCGATCTTCAAGGTTAAGCCGCACTTGGCGAGGTTATTCTGTGGATGAGTGATCACCTATTATAACGATGTACCTCCTTGCCTCGGAAAACACGTATAGCTGTTAGACTCGGTGGTCATTTGTAGATCTTAGACGGTCACTCTTTAGTCAGTGCTCAAAAGTCTGATTAAGGGGAACTCCAGTCTCAAGACTGACTGGGTTGTGGATCTCATACTCGTATAAGGGCAGCCTGATGTTTTGCTGCATCCTGTTTACCTGGGAGCCGACCCCAACGCAGTTGGGAGAAGGCTTGGCAAATGATGATTAGTGCACATATCCAAACTAGGGATTACTTTGTAAAATTCCTTACAGAAAACCACAATAACACTTTAACCATAGTCTTTCAAACTACTTCAATTACACTGATGACTATCATTTATATTTGTTTGAGATGAAAATTGACTTAATTCAAAACAATGATTAAATTCAGGTCTATGTAATAGAAACGTCCTAATATTTCACGCGTCTTAATTAAACGTTTTAATTAAACTCTTCTCGCGTAAGTCTAAGCTATTATTCTGTATTTTGTTACCTAACACAAATTATGTAAGCACTTTAGAGCCTTCAGAAGTTTGCGGGTAGACAAAAGCCAGCAAGTTTCAGTACATGTAGCTTTACTTTAAAAGGCATAGCTTGTCAGTATAATTTCTAGATTATTTGCAACTCTCTTTGTGTAGTAATTGGCAAACAGATTGTTTTGTCAGTTTATTCTTCATTCAAATAAGTTATTTAGAAAAGTTGTTTATATTTTGTCTAAATATTTCAGATATTACGTCAATTTCGAATTGAAATTGTTTTACTAATGAAATTGTTGACTGAAATTTTCTTAAATGGCTGAATCCAGACGGAGCGAAGAGCCTTTTCCACGTGTTATCAAAAAACACAAAAAAAACTGTTGTCTGTATAAAAAAAATATCTATTTAATAATATTAGTAATATTAGATAAAATGAAATAGATATTTTTGCGACATAACATATACTCGTCAAAACAAAATAGGGGCCACTTATTAAATTGCACTTTAATCAAGTATCTCTCTTATTCTGTGTACATAATAGATGGTAAATACTTTGTTATGGTTTCTTTCAAGTATTAATATTGTTTCTGCTGCATAATTGGAAATTCATAACTTTTTTTAAATTATTTATTTGAGATTTCTTCGAATGTAAGGTTTGGTGTTTTTTATTTTTCAATCTTTTAACGGAGTTTTCTTCGATATATACAGCAAGTAGGCTATAACGATTGTTTGATCTCATAATGCCATTTATTCGGAGACATATGGATGCAAAAACAGCCATTTGGGGTGTTACCTTAATCCAGGGGGGCATAGCCAGGACAGGTAGGTCTTATGGTTGAATATTCCCAACCAGTGGTTCAGAAAGTTTGAAACTGGTCTCAAAAGACGGGTAATATCACCAGACGCCGTGATCCAGGAAGAAAGTAAGTGAGTAAAGCCTAAGAAGACCAATAAGTTTGATTAACCGCGCAAATAGAGCAAAAATTTACCGCGCGGACCGTACAAACTCCATTGCGTTGAGCTACAGGCACCCCTATAATTGACTAGACTATTCCGAATTGACTTCATGAAGACTAACAATACTCAAGAAGATGCTTGGTTCTCCTCCAGTTAACTGGAGCGTATGGTGCAAATCGTGAAATATTTGCAAAGAGAAAAATTATTTAACTGTTTTGAATGGGCTTCATTGCTTTTTATTTATGACTGCAGGCTTATTTTTTTTTAATAAAGACTGATTCATTAGAGTGTAGAGAAGATCTAAACAACAGGTTTCAGATCCTTGCACTCTTGAAACAGACTGTTCCGATGAGATCTGAATTATGCTCTGGGGCGGTTGTCTCTATCACGCAAAACTGAGCTCGCACTTCGTAATAACGTTGCTGTAACTGCTCAAAATTGCGTAGCGAATGTGGTGCAACTCCACTTTATCCCATTCGCACAGCAACGAGTACCTGAGTTCATCTTCAAGCAGAATAATGTTCGAGCGGACACGACGCGACTAACAGTGCATACATTCGCTAACGTTCGAATTACAATGTTACAGTGGCTACTCAGGATTTTTACCTTAGTTTTATTTAGCATTTAAGAGATGAGTTATAGAGTAGTGCAAAAGAAAGTTAAATTCCCATCAACACGCAGCTGGATCTCATAAATTAACTGAAAACTTGCTGGTAGAGAATCCCAAAGAAAATGTTTGGTATTTAATCCTGAACATTCCACCTCCGTTAAAATGAGTAGCACAGAGAGAACAGAGTTAAAAGAGAAGCTGTAAAGAACACTTTGGAACATTAAAGACGTTATTTTTTCGAGGTTTTTGATGTTTTGTGTAAGTTGATACATTCCTGCAATTCCCCACTTTTCATTCAATTTCGTTTAATTTAACGATGGATTGGAATACAAACTTAATTTTTGTGTATTTCCAAGTAAAATCGTTAATATTAATCAGATTCAGTCATTATAACCAGTAACATTTAAATATTATTTAATAAATCGACAAAAATCAGTTGGCCCTTATTTTCTTTTGAGTAGTATATTATGTTATGTTGTAGCAAAAACATCGTCAAGTTATTTAGGCATGACCTTTATAGGGATGAACGTATTTGACAATTTCGCAAAATATTCACAGTGTTTTTTATGCTTATTTTTCCTTTGTGTTCTCCGTACACAATATTAATAAAACAATAAACAATAACAAAGGCGAATAAGTTTATATTTAGCTGAATGAATAATAAAGTAATGATCCGTCTTCAAGCTTTGTTTTTTTTGCGTGTAAAATTATCAAATGAGTCTTCCCGCTCTGGGTGGAGCAAAAGGGACGCTCAGACGAAATCCACAGTGTTCCTTCAATAGCCCTTTACGTTCCAGGGTCACGGTTACCAGTATAAACAGACCCATGACCCCAGCAGATAGTTTCACGACCACTACAGACAGTCTAGCGACTCCGTCAGACTCCGGTTCCTTTCGCTCTACCCAGGGCTAGAGTGTCAGAGACATGTGGGTTTCCCAAAGGTGGCTTAAATGTCTCTCACCAGAACTGATCAAAAATAACATGGAACTAAGGCAGGAAAATACTAAAGTGTTTTTCTATCTCATCATCTGGTAAGCCTTTTCTGAGCTGATGCAGCTGATTACCAGTATTTTACATGGAGCGACCTACTATCTATTTTTATTATTTAATTTGGTGTAAAGTACTATAAAAGGCCGAAGTACGATAAATCTTAAGATTTCCCAGTAAATCCTAAGATTTACCGGCTTTTTATGTGTTGGTAAATTTCCGAATTTTATAAAAAAGAGACATTATTTCAGGCTTTTACCAGCAGAGTTTGGGAAAGATTTACCAATGATGGTTGGTAAATGTTGGTTTTAGGAATAAAACAATGAGTAATTCTTAATCATTTATTTCAATTAAGTGGACGTGGTTCAGGTAGACGGAACCAACTCATGCAACTCAGGGCCGGTAAATCTTAGGATTTACTTGGAAATCTTAAGGTTTACCGTACTTCGGCCTTTTACAGTAACATATATGTTTTTCATTTGCTCGACTAATCGGGTAGCCAGAAAGTGATAGAACGGGCCTTAAAGTGATTGGCAGCTTGGTTAAAAGTAGTAGAAGTGGTAGTTGTTACCACACGGTTTTGCGTTGAACCTTGAGCCACTGATAAGGGTAATAAGTTGGTGTGTGTTCTATATTACTACTAGCCTACACTGTTTGGCAAATGCCTCCTTCTATTATTAATTTCCTATCTACTGTAAAATTAAATATTCCATGAATCATGGGTAACAAAAACCTGAATAATTAAACCGCGATTACGGTTTTATAGCATCGTAAAAATACAAAATAAAAACGTGGTGTTATAGTCTCGGTTAATTATGGTAGCCTCGTGGGTAAGTGGGAGGTATTGGGAGGAGGATGGGCCCATTGTTACCAAATTATGTTTAAGGCAATGATATTATAAATGAATAGAAACGTTACCTATACGACTCTCTATCTTCAAAAACGGACCACATTTTGAGCGCGTATAACGTATCTACACCTTTTACTTATACTATCATTAGTTTTAGGCAAAAAGAAAAATAAAAAGCTGGACCTGTGCATCTTTAGTCGTATAAAATCTGATAGACTTAAACATTCATTTGCAACAGAAGATCGAGCAGTCGCCGTTTTAGGATGCCGTACCTTAAGGGTCAAAAGGTACCCTATTACTGAGACTTCGCTGTCCGTCGGTCCGTCTGTCACCAGGCTATGTATCTCATGATACTTAGGTAGTTGAAAATTGAATGATGAATGTCTGTTGCCCCTATAACAACAAATACAAAAAATAAGAATAAAATACTTATTTTTATAAATAATGGTACGGAACCATACGTGCGCGAGTCCGGCTCGCACTTGGCCGTTTTTTTTAATTTTTTCCATCTGAACAACGAATAGAGCCAAACATCGCTAGCGCTACGAACATTTTCACAAATAGTCTAGAGAACGCTCTAATCGATGGTTATCAAAAAAAAGTGCACATCGCTTGTGCACTAAAGCATAGTATTATGAGGAAGTATATTTTTCGTTGTCTTTTCAAATTGTTTGCTTTTCGAGTTAAAAGCAACGATAGCTACAATTTTAAAAAAATGTGAAGTATTCTGACCTTTTATGTTATTTTGACTAAAATCGTCGGACGCATGAAATAAACAAAGCAAAACATTTGCGTTTAATTAATGCAGAGGAAAGTTTGATGGAAACTGCCCTGAACAAGTTTCTGAAATGAGAGATGGTTTATTTAGTACACTAAAGCTGTTTGAATTATTTCTGGCGTAGTCAGATATTCCAGCGAAAACAAAACAGTTTGCCGAGAATTTAATACTGACACAAAATAAAATAATCGCAATCGTACAAGATCAAAAAATAAATACATGTGCAATTATTAAAATTAAAAGACTAGAGTTCCAAAAAGGCTGCTTGTTTGTTACTCTCCCACTGCTGGACCTCCTCTAATTAATAAAATTATTCACATTTATGGATAAATTATACATTTTAGTCATAAAAAAGGGTCTCAAATTGACAATTCATAGTGTTAACTGTCTGTGATTGTACTTAATAAATTGTAACATATTTCTTTATTATCCTGTTAATAGCCGATCCATTCCAATATTTTTATATCAAGATATTTGTTAAATGGGGGTCGGGAAGTGTCTCAAATACTTTTCGTCCTATTGCCTACGAAATTAACAAAAAAGAACATTAAAATCGGTCGAGCTCTTTCTACGAACCGGAAGACACGATATTTTTGTACACCTATAACCTAAATTGATGATTCTGCCCACCCAAGCGGCCTTTCTAGGTTTCCAGTCTTTTAAAGTCTTTTGAAATAACACCATACAGCGGTAATAGTTGAACTAGTAAAGGCTGCGCTTTTATTCCGTAGTATGTTCAAGTGCTAGTGGTGCTAGTATTAACTTCAGGTTGACCTTATCCAAGTTGGAAACTATATTCGGATGCGTGATTGATGTTATTTGACCGCCGCCGACGAAAGGTTTAAATGCAATCAATCAATCCGTTCAACTTTTGGTCCAATATTTGCTCCTGACCTTTTGTAAGTAGTAAAAAGTAACTAGAAGGTTGACAGTAAGTTTCACAATTAAATTAAAATTGTTCGAAATTCGATTGCGCAACTACTCGTCTCATCATCGACATCTTTTGTCTTTTGTTTGCAGCGCCTTTATGTCGTAGCAGTAAGGTGGGTTTTCGTAGTTTACGGTCGAATTGCATCGCATCGCGCCATTAGTAAATACATGCGAGTTAAATCGGCAACCAACGCGATAATGCAATGCCGCCAGTCTCGGGAGTCTATTATCTAAACTAGTCTTAAACAGAAAAGGTTTATTTATTGTATGTACTGTTTAAAAACATCTTTCACATACATTTACAAAGCAACATACAAGCGAAGGGCGTGTAGCTATGACAAAATACTGTGTCTAGACACGTATAAAACGTGTTAAAATACCCTCCTCTACATATTTTTTTCTATCCTAAAAAAGAATAGTCCTTAACATCAGACAACTTATAAAATATTCGTAAGGTCATCTGGTAGGTACTTGACAAAGCCGCCCAGACAAAACTTCGCCACTGCTCACTCAAGTTGTTCACAAAAGCCTGAAAAAGGGTTATTTTCCAACACTCAGGTCTGGCGGTTTACCATTTCACCATATATATTGTGATGTAATAAACAATTTATAGACATTTTATTATCTTCAAAAACTTGAGAAGGGTCTTATTTGGCAAGTTTTAGTAGTAAATAAATAAAAGGGTTGTTTCTCCTGTTAAGTTTATTCTTACGATTTGAACGAGACAAGTATCTAATAAAATTTAAACGTTTTTTATGGTTACATAGGTGTAAACATAGACGTCTAATTTTCCCCGTTATTTCACCTCTGACAGAAACTTCCCGAAAGCAACCTTAAATTGAAGCCAGTAAAGGCGACTGCGAAATCAGAGGTAGAAAAACTTCAATACGTTCGTTATTCCCAATGGTAAGTGGTAAGTGATGAACTTAACCAGTTTACAAAAGAAATTTCTCTCACTCATGAGTTCTTGATTCTCTGTTAAACCTTAAAGAAAAAGTTTTCACATTGAATCAGCAGAATCCTACATTTTTATTTTTACCTGGTAAAATCATCAAATGTGTCTTCCCACCCCGGGCAGGGCGAAAGGGACTGTCAGACTTGTACTGACTAAAATCTACGTTGTCCTTCAATAGCCCTTTATGTTCCGGGGTCACGGTAATGAAATAAGTCCGACCTCGACAGCCGGGCCGGGCTTTACCCCTTTAGAGGGGTTAATCATGCTGACGCTCTTTGAGGCGAGCGTGGAACACAACGCGCCGTCGACCCGGGCATGGTCCATGGTCGGACAGCGAGTTGCCCTTTACTCGCTGTCTGCATCTCTATTAAACCTTAAAGAAAAAGTTGCCACATTGAATCAGCAGACTCCTACACTGGTCTACGTTAAGGGGAATGCGACAACCAGCCCGCGAAATTCTTTAGGTTTTTTGCAATTTCCAGGCCAGTGCTAGGTAGTATGTTGATTAAAATATTATTCGCGGCTGTAAGACGTATTTAGTTACCTACAGAATGATAAATAATCATCAAAATCACCAATACAACGCTCTAAATTCATAAAACTGTAGGAATGACTTTTCTGTTTTTTTTTGTTCCTACCTTTTTGAACTTGGAGGGTTATATTTGTGATTTTGATGATTAGGTATAGTTTTGTATTCACCTTAACCCACACTTGACGAAGTTACTCATATGCTTCATTTCATTGTTGCAGTTGGAAAATGTGCAGCTGCTGGACAAATACAATCTGCGGAACCCGTCTAAGGGGACCTTGTACTTCGCAACCACACACCTCATATTCGTGGACCATGAGATGAGGAAGGAGACATGGGTATGTACTCTTCTGTTATTTATCGCTATACACTAGGAGTTTCTCTGTATCGTGAATGAGTTTACCAACACTTAAACCGCCAGACAAATAACCACCTGTAGGTCCCGTAAGCAATGATATTATAAATGAAAAGGTGTAGATACGTTATACGCGCTCAGAAAGTGACGCGCACAAATGTGGTCAATTGACAAACCTTGACTATATTTGTCTCTTTTTCACTTGCTATGCCATCCTACTTAAGCGACTAATCGTGATGTAGTGTGCTATTACAATATTGAGTTATTCATGTGTGCGTCAGTGTGCCGTTTTTGAAGATATAATGTTGTGTAGGTAACGTATCTATTCATTTTTAATATCATTGCCGGTACGGAACAAATATTTTTTCTGTACGGATGTCGAACATATGACAAGCAGCACAGCCGCTAATCGCTCAGGATCAGTTTTAGTATTCCTCTTTTTCTATAGTCAGTGTTATGTAAGAACTTCGGTCCCTACAATGATTTACTAATAGCCAGTCTATAAGGCTGCGTTTCCACTGAGGCGGAGCGGAGCAGAGCGATGAGCGTCGAGTGTGCGAGCTTGAAATCCACATTTCTTCTCCACTCAAGCCATGCGATTGGTGTATCGCTCTCCGTTTACTGTTTCACGGCTGGACAATATTGTATGGATATTTTTTACTTGAAAATACATATTAAGATTACAAATCAAATAATAGGCATGTTAGCATTGATAAATTGCTGTAATTAGACCGTCAGCGACAATTTTGAAAAAAATTGGATACATTTTTTTTTGTTGAATTAAATGCATACATATTTACAAAGATACGCATCAAAATTCGAGAGTGAGGGCTCGTGACGTCAGAAGCAAGTAAAAACTGTACTTGCTTGTGACATATTGGCAATTTCAAAAGTGTCGTATCCTCGTCATATTACATAGGTTTACGTAACATAAGAGAAAATTCGTGTCAAACATTTTTTTTGATAATCTAACAGACAGACTAACTGGATATTTTAGTGAAATACCTACTATATTGTGAAATCATAAAATACGTTTACAGATTCTCCTAATGCATATATCGACTGTGGAACGGCTGCCCATCACGACCACCGGCTCGCCGCTCCTGGTACGCACGAAGACCTTCCAGTCAGTATTCTTTGTGATCCCTCGAGAGAGGGACTGTCACGAGATGCACCAGACACTCCTCAGGCTTAGCCAACCAGGTACAGTAAACTATCTGTAGATTCACCAGTAGCTTTATCAACTACTAGCCTTTGCCACCGTTTTCGCCCGCTCCTAACCCCCCTCCCTTATAGCCTATGTCATTCAGGACCAATACAGCTTTCTACTGTTGAAAAAATTTTCAAAATCAGTTGAGCAGTTTCTGAGATTACCCCCTATATGTATACAAATATTTTTTACCTCTTTATAATATTAGTATAGTATACATCAGGGTTTTTCAACCGGAAGCTTCTTCAGGGGGGTTGCGAAGCTTCTACAGGGGAGTTGTAAAAGGTTGGAAAAGCTACTGCATTAATAAATAACACCCCTCTTTTTCCGTCGGGGGTTAAAAACAATTGAGTTTAAAAAAAATATGTATTAAGGCGCTCCCTCACTGCGAGCATTCACCTGTAATGTAACGTTACAAATTCGAGCGTTTCGTTGGTGTGGGAGAACAATCGAGCATCACAATGCGTATCTTGTATCAAATCTATACTAAATGTACGTGAATCGGACACGCCGTAATCGTGGCGGTAAGACCCCTCTTTGAGGAGTGGCGTCACGGCGTCCTTACCTACAGCATGACGCAGGTCCTCACCCGACACGAAAAGTGCTGAACCTGTGTCTGATGAGAAAGGAGGAAACGCCTGGGTGTCACCACTGCGAGGATCGCCCAGAGGACACGGTGGAGCATACTGTGCAGGACTGCCCCGCTTAGGCAGAGCACCGCTGTGTCCTCAGGGCGGCGATAGGCGGAGACCTCTCGCGCCCGTAATTGGTTGAAGCCATGCTACGGGGCGAGACGGAGTGGGAAGCGGTAGCCTTCTTCTGCGAAGTAGTCATGCTTGCGAAGGAGGAGGCGGGCCGCGTGAAGGAGAGGATAGCGTCCTCCCTCCACCCCAGCCGCAGTGGTAGACGCCCATGGCGTCAGAACTCGGCAGACGATCTCCGGCCACCGTAGGCGCACGTGCCCGCGCCTACGTTGGCTGGAGATTTTCTGTAGTTAAGGGCAATTAGCTGCCCGACCATGGACCATGCCTGTGTCGACGGCGCGTTGTGTTCCACGCGCGCCTCAAAGAGCGTCAGCATGATAACGGGGCCCCAATCTAGAGGGCCAAAGCCTGCCGGGGTCGCGAGACTCATTTAATTACCGTGACCCCGGAACGTAAAGGGCTATTTTAGGACACCGTGGATTTTAGTCAGTACGAGTCTGACAGTCGCCGCCCCCCCTACCCGGGGTGGGAGGACTCATCTGATGATTTTACCACGTAAAAGATTAAAAAAAAACTTAAGTGAATGCGCGTTGAAAATGAGATACTGTTTTGGAGTGAATATTTATTTGTCACAAAATAAAATACATGTAAAAAAATCCAACGGGTCGGGGGGTCGCGAAATATTTCTTCATACTAAAGGGGTCGTGCCATGAAAAAGGTTGAAAATCCCTGGTATAGATGAATGAAATCGAATCGTCCTGGTGTATCAGACCTTTTGCACGCGTGGCGCTTATATTAGCCACCGTGGTTTTGTGGATGTCAAATGTTTTCCTATATCAAACTAGATAATTTTCGGCAATCTTGCCGAAAAGACAGAAAGAGATACGCTTGTCTCTTCTGTTTCATATCAAAATTGAACACAAGGAGCGGATATGTCTCAATTTTCTCAAATGTCCTCAAATTCAGGTATGTTAATTATTTGTTTGTTAACCGTTTTACAGTTCACATAGACGAGCTATATTGCTTCTTCTACAAATCAACTCCAGAGGACCTGCCCAAGTCAGCAGGGTGGAACTTTTTCGACATTCAGACCGAATACCAAAGGATGAACGTGCCCAACGACCAGTGGGTGCTCTGCACTGCCAACAAGGATTACGAAGTAAGTAATGAAAAGCAATATATATGTCAGGGTGTCATCTATAATAGATCTGTTTCAATGTTCATCAGAATCGGTACAGCAATTTAGTCATAAAACTTATGAAACAAACTTACTGTCGCTTTTTAAAACATTTATTACAATATTACTTCGTGGTGGCAGGACCGTCATAAAAGGACACCATGAGACTACCAGGACCAACTCATAAGACTAATAACTGGAACAGGTCGAATTTTTAATCAGTAAGAGCTGACAGTCCCGTCCGCTTCACTCAGGGCAGAATGACTAATGTAATCGCAAATTATTCTTAATCTTAAATTCCCCCGTACTTTTCCCCCCAGCTGTGCGACACATACCCGAGCGAGGTGTATGTACCAGCTCGCGCGTCCACCGCGGTACTCCTGGGCAGTGCCAGCTTCAGGTCGCGCGGCCGACTGCCGGTGCTCGCGTACCTACACCATAATAAAGCCGCTATCGCGCGCTGCAGTCAGCCACTCAGCGGCTTTTCTGCCAGGTGAGGTATCCTTGAAAGAACATAAGTGCCTTCAAATTTGCTGTTGGATTGCCAACTCTCGGTGTTGATCTTGTAACGTTACAAATAAAACAGCAGAAACGACATTCCAAAGGTACTTGAATATTTTGGTCGTAATTTTAGTTTTTTTTCCGAAATGGCGTGCCTTTTAATAAGATTTTTTTGCGAAAAAATCTTTAAAAGTCACTGCTATGGCTATATGTAAATGACGGGCCCTCCTCATAGAGGGTCAAAGCCTGCCAGCCCCCGGAACATAAAGGGCTATTGAAGGACACCGTGGATTTTAGTCAGTACAAGTCTGACAGTAAGGGGTCGGAGGACTCATTTGATAATTTTACCACACTAAAAAAAATGTACTATCATGCTACAACTCTTAGTATTCCAGTATAAAGGGAAAAAGAAATATGCTCAACATAAACAAATAAATTACGAAGCCATGGATTGAAGATGGTTTACTGATTTTTCATTTTAATTTCAGATGCATGGAAGACGAGCAGATGCTTGATCTAATCAGGCGGGCAAACCCGAACTGCGGCTACATGTATGTCGTGGATACTAGGCCAAGGGTAAGGATATCTATGTTATTAAAAGGTTTGCGTTTCAACACATCTCGCTGATGTTATGTGATGATGTGGTCGACGGTGGAGCACGCTTGTCTAGAAGTAACCCATTCACTTATGACTTGAAGACCCCAATGTTATAGCTATCAGGAAACACATGCAAACAATGCCACTCCTTATATTATTATTTATTATCTGTGCGTACAATAAAAGTATTGGTAAAACGCTTTACCTTGTTAAATATTTAAAGAAGTAATAAAAAACCTAACGATAAATTAATAAATTCATTTTGTGTCAGATATTCCATTTAAAAACATTTGTACTCGCCGTATTATAAAGCTAAAGAGTTTTAAATAAATGATGCGAATTAATTAATTCTTTTTATGTTGGATAGTGTGTTCGAGGAAGGCTATAGCCTGTGTTACATCACGCTATGCTCAATAAGAGCCGAGCACCACGGCGAACAGCTAGCGTTACAATAACAATACTGGGCCCAGTGGCGGATTTGCCCTAAAGTCCAGTAGGCCCGGGCCTAGGGCGCCTAGGTATTAGAGGCGGCAAATCGTGTGAAGAAATCACTGATGGTAACAATATAAAAAGAAATAACTGAATTTTGAAAGGCTCGCAGTCGTGTATCTTGCTTTTCTAAATCACGATCGCCTATTAAAGTACAAATCATTTCGTACATATAATAATATAGTTCGTACGATTAGTTTCACAAAGGCAGAAAATATAGACTACAGCTTTCGGTTAATGTTAATCAGTTTAAAGTGGCCAATAAAGTAAATTCATCTTCTATCTCTCTTCTTCTATCTATCTTCTACAGGGTGAATTTTTCAAATAGGCGTGGATCTTCTTAACTTTGAGGAATATCGAAAAATGTTGAAAGGAGTCTCGAGACCGATTTTGATGAAAACTAAAACTGCGTTATTGGATTTCAGAAAAAATAATAATCCTGTCCAGGAATCGAACCCGCTGATTTTGGAAAAAAAACACATCCTGTATTATTACACCATTCGATAGTGTTGCTAATATGGATCAAATTCTAGGAAGTAATCATATACTTCCACCCGTGCGACCGTCCCGCTAGTTAATAATAATTAAGTCTGTATGATGGTTATAGCTATTGACTGAGAAATGGGCGGCACATGGTGTGGTGCCTAGAGCGACTAGGACCAAATCCGCCACTGACTTGGCCTTGCATGAGAGGCGAAATAGTAACTTCACCGAATTTATCCATGTATATTGTTTATACATCAGATCAATGCTATGGTAAACCGCGCGGCCGGCAAGGGGTACGAGAACGAAGCCTTCTACGAGAACATCAAGTTCCAATTCATGGGCATCGGTAACATCCATGTCATGAGGAAGAGCCTTCAGAAACTGGTGGAAAGTAAGTATTCAACGTTATATCGATTAGATTTGGACTGCTTTGCAGCTTGTCGCGGATTTGATTCCCGCACGGGTCCATTATATTTGCATGACCTACAAGCTACAAGTTGTTGTTCCGGGCCTGGGTGTTTGTGTAAGTGTGTTTCTAGATTTGTAAAAGCATCCACGACATTGGAAAAAATCCTGTGTCGTGGGTGCAAGCAAGGTGCAAAAACGGCTACGTTTAAAAAAAAAGATCTGTTTACTTGGTCAAATCACCGAATGAGTTCTCCTATACAGGACAGAGCGGGAGGGACTGTCAGACTTATACTGACTAAAATCCACGGTGTCCTTCAATAGCCCTTTACGTTCCGGGGTCACGGTATCTGTTTAGTCGCTCGACCAGTGGTTGAGAGCTTAGCTCTACTAATGCGCTGTGTGTCGCGAGTGCTATTCACTCTTCTCTTCTGTTTTCTGTGTTCCTATGTCCACTGTCCAAGCTAATTTTATTTATTGATTTAAAACTTGTTGCACATTTTTTTTTACGTGATAAAATCATCAAATGCGGGGTGGGCCCGGGTAGAGCGGGAGGGACTGTCAGACTTGTACTGACTAAAATCCACGGTGTCGTTCAATAGCCCTTTATGTTCCGCGGCCCCGTCATAAAACTTCTTGCACATTGAAGCACAAAGGCGGATTTAGTGCCATGGGCATTTTCTTCCAGTCTTCCTTAGGGTGATGCAGAGAAACAAATTTTAAGGGTTATTAAACTAAATTGTTTTGTTTTCAGCTTGTGAACAAAATACTCCGACTATGTCATCATTCCTCAGTGGATTGGAATCATCTGGCTGGCTCAAACACATCAAGTAAGTACTATTAATGTATAGGCAAGTGCTGTACATATGGATCCTTTTACCTGTGGACACCGTTAATTCTGGGGAAAACACCAACAAACACACGGAAAAAAAAGATGGCGATACGTCAAATCTGTCAACCATAGATAAATGCCTACGACTGTTTTCAAATTAGAATTTTAGAGTTGCCCCTTTTCCCATAAATTAACGGTGTCCACAGGTAAAAGCGTCCATAGGTACAGCACTTGCCCCTATCAATCTAACATTCAAATATAATGTTATCATCCTCTTGCCTTTAATAACCTAATTGAAAATATGCATGTAACACAAAACTTTTTTTTTAAATATAATTTGTATTGAAATATAGAAATAATTTGGTCCACTTTTTGGATTCTTTAATTCATCACTTATTTTACAGTTCATTATTTTATTGTACGTCTTTTTGGTAAAACTAAAGTCAATGTCAAAACGTATATTCGTATTCTTGTGTCAAAAAACACTTTAATGCGTTTAAAGTGATACATATTTCACTAAGAATGTGCTATAATATTAAAATTGTGATTTTAGCTTAAACAAAGCACAATCAGTTACTAAACTAATCCAAAAAAGGCCAAAAAGCTTAGAGCGCCTTCATACTGGCGTTTGTCAAGCGTATGCGTTTGATAAACGTGGGCGCAGTGCAGACGCCGCGACAGCGCGACGCCGGTCGTCGCGTTGTTGCGGCGTTTCCTCTGGAGTCAATGAGAAGTTTTCTGTTTCGAGTATTAAAAAAAAAGTAGTTTCCAAGAACTTTGTAGATGGCGTTGAACTGACTGCGTTACTAGATTTATGCCTTCATTTTTGCACAAATCCACGAGGCACAGACTTCTCTTCTTTTTCTCTTGGGACATTTTCTTTATGGCGTGGAAAACTCGTAAATTAAAAAGACTGGTTAATGAATATTTTTTTCTTTTTCCTTGTTGTTATTTATTTCCAAATGCCAATTGTATGATGTGATGTGACTGACAATGACATGACATGTACAGATAGCGCGCGAGTTGAATGCAGTCGGGGTCTGAGGTGAAGAGCCCCCCGCTACCCGCACGCCCCACCTCACGCGCCTGCAGTGTAGTACTGTGCCATCCTTGTCAACAGCACTACCGCATTCCTAAGCTCTGCATTCAACTCGCGCGCTTAGTGTACGTTAAGTTTTAAGATCTCAAAATTACAATCAAGTGAAAAAAAAACAAAAAATGACGACGTTCCGTTCATTGCAGTAACATACCAAGTTCAGCGCCATCTATCCTTCGACTAGGGAAACAATCAAAAGAAAATCCCTCATTGAACGCCTTGCTAACGCAGCACAGACGTCATATGGGACACGCGGGAAAATAATTATATTGTTTTAAGTAATTAAATTCATAAGGTGATTTAAGAATTTAGTACCTACTTAAAACACTTCTATCATTTTTCTATGCTTTTATCTTTATCTTTTATTTCGCAGGTCTATCTTAGACACGTCCTGGTGGATCGCGTCCGCCATAGAGAGCGGAGTGAGCGTGTGTGTGCACTGCAGCGACGGCTGGGACCGCACCGCGCAGGTGTGCTCGCTGGCCGCGCTGTGCCTGGAGCCGCACTACCGCACCATCAACGGGTATCAGGTACGGTACTAACTGTAATATGTATAGTGTGTGTGCACTGCAGCGACGGCTGGGACCGCACCGCGCAGGTGTGCTCGCTGGCCGCGCTGTGCCTGGAGCCGCACTACCGCACCATCAACGGGTATCAGGTACGGTACTAACTGTAATATGTATAGTGTGTGTGCACTGCAGCGACGGCTGGGACCGCACCGCGCAGGTGTGCTCGCTGGCCGCGCTGTGCCTGGAGCCGCACTACCGCACCATCAACGGGTATCAGGTACGGTACTAACTGTAATATGTATAGTGTGTGTGCACTGCAGCGACGGCTGGGACCGCACCGCGCAGGTGTGCTCGCCTATCTAACTGCAATATAATGTTGACAGTGTACCACTGATTACCCTCTCCCTTTTTTATGTTAAGTACGTGTAGACAACTCCAGAGAAAACTCATCCCCTTTAGTAGTCGAACCACTAACAAGGAGGGTGTGTTTTCTGTGAAGCTGTCTTTCTTCAGAGAAAACTCTACTTATAACTATGAACTCATTGTTACAGGCACTGATAGAGAAAGACTGGCTATCTTTCGGTCACAAGTTCACAGCCCGATGTGGTCACATTGCGTGCGACGGCCGCGAGAGGTCGCCAGTGTTCACGCAGCTACTAGACTGCACCTGGCAGCTGTTGCGACAGAGGCCTGAGGTGAGGGAAAAAGAAAAAAACTATTATAATTGAATTCATTACTTTAATCTTCATAATCTTTTGGCAGGAATTGTAACATTTAGTCTATTTTTTTCCCGTGCTATAGTCATCAAATGAGTCCTTCCACCCAGGGCACGACAAGAGCGACTGTCAGTCTTGTGCTGACTAAAACCCACGGTGTTTTTTAAAAACCCTTTATGTTCCGAGGTCAAACATCAAAAGTGGCCAAAATAGAGAGAATAATAAAAGGTGAAAGTGGCATTTGCCCCGGAGTTAGTCACAGTTTGGGCTATACAGGGTGAATTTTTCAACTGGGCGTGGATGGCTATTTTTGAAACTATGAGGAATATCGAAAAACGTTGAAAGGAGTCTCGAGGCCGATTTTGACGAAAACTAAATCTGCATCATTGGATTTTAGAAAAATCAAAAATCCTGGCCAGGAATCGAACCCGCTGATTTTGGAAATAAAATCACACCCTGTATTATTGCACTGTTCGATAGTGTTGCTAATAAGGATCAAATTCTGGGAAGTAATCATATACGGCAAACTTAAGGAAATGGCTGATTTTTATGAAATTGCTATTTTTCCAGTTACTTTAAATCTACTGAGCCATAATTTAAACGAAATTATACAATTTCATTGTTTTCAATGTCTCACTGGATTTGACGTTTTAAGAATCCCACTGTACTTAGCAATACAATAATATTGAGTTGAACTAAAAATAGCATTATTTTAAAGAAGAAGCGGTAACTTATGTTTCAAATACAGCCTTTGCCTTGAAGATTAATCAGTTTTTTTGTAATTATACGTTTTCCTTAAGTTTGCAGTATATGATTACTTCCCAGAATTTGATCCTTTTTAGCAACACTATGGAACGGTGTAATAATACAGGGTGTGATTTTTTTTCCAAAATCAGCTGGTTCGATTCCTGGCCAGGATTTTTGATTTTTCTAAAATCCAATGATGCAGTTTTAGTTTTCGACAAAATCGGCCTCGAGACTCCTTTCAACGTTTTTCGATATTCCTCATAGTTTCGAAAGTAGCCATCCAAGCCCAGTTGAAAAATTCAACCTGTATAAAAAAATTAAACTATGTAGTTAAAACTTAACTAAGTAACTCTTCATGTATGTTAAAACATCTCTGCGTCTCCCATGTTATGCGTGATATTTTGTTCATCCAGGCGTTCCAGTTCAATGAAAGGTTTTTGCTGACCCTACACGACCATGCGCATGCCTGCCAGTACGGGACATTCATCGGAAACTGCGAAAAAGATAGGCGGGACTTACGGTACGTATGGTACACCAACATCTTCTTTAAGACTGGTCGGTAAAGTTAATGAGCTACTTTATCCAAATCAAGTATGACAATCATGGGCACGACGCAATATTGGCGGTAAGACCCCTTTTTGAGGAGTGACTGGATGGGCGTCACGGCGTCTTTACCTACCGCATGACGCAGGTCCTCACCGGACGGAAATTTCGGGAGGTACCTGTGTCTGATGAGAAAGGAGGAAACGCCTGGGTGTCACCACTGCGAGGATCGCCCGGAGGACACAGCAGAGCATACGGTGCAGGATTGCCCCGCTTGGTCGGAACACCGACGTGTCCTCACGGCGGCGATAGGCGGAGACCTGTCGCACCCAGCATTGGCCATGCTGCGGGGCTAGACGGAGTGGGAAGCGAAACAGTCATGTTCGCGAAGGAGGAGGCGAGCCGCGCGAGAGAGGGACAATGTCCTCCCTCCGCCACACCTACGGTGGTGGACCTACGGGCACGATAGGCGAACAAAAGATTGCAACCCGTCCTAATCGATGTTTTTCTTTTGCCAGGTTATCAGAACGTACGTTTTCCCTTTGGGGCTACATGGCGAGTCATCTGAACGAGTACAAGAATCCTCTGTATAACCCCAAGTCACATCCTGATGTACTGAAACCCGACTTGGGCGCACAGAGTATCAGGTAAACTCCATACAAGTTCGAAAAGTTATTATTGCAGTCGAGATGGAATTTTCAGACGAGCTGTAAGCGAGGATGATAAGAAGAGTAGCAATAACAAATGACCACGTATACGATACCTGATAAAGGTCTTCGTTTTAATGGGATCTTCTTTTCTCTTCAGAGCATAACAAAAGTAAACAAGCTGTTTTCCCCACTTTTGTCAGATTCTGGCGCGGCATGTACTGCCGGCACGAGAGCGGCGTGCACCCGCGCGAGGCGCTGGCCGACCTGCTGCCGGCCGCGGTCGAGCACAGCTCCGCGCTCGAGCATCACATCAACTACCTCACCAAGGTACCCGGAGTCTACTTGTGGTCAGGTTCTGGCGCGGCATGTACTGCCGGCACGAGAGCGGCGTGCACCCGCGCGAGGCGCTGGCCGACCTGCTGCCGGCCGCGGTCGAGCACAGCTCCGCGCTCGAGCATCACATCAACTACCTCACCAAGGTACCCGGAGTCTACTTGTGGTCAGGTTCTGGCGCGGCATGTACTGCCGGCACGAGAGCGGCGTGCACCCGCGCGAGGCGCTGGCCGACCTGCTGCCGGCCGCGGTCGAGCACAGCTCCGCGCTCGAGCATCACATCAACTACCTCACCAAGGTACCCGGAGTCTACTTGTGGTCAGGTTCTGGCGCGGCATGTACTGCCGGCACGAGAGCGGCGTGCACCCGCGCGAGGCGCTGGCCTATTGCCGGTCGCGTACCCTGAGTCTTCTTGTATACCAGACATCGGCTTCGTTTTTGTGAGACGAAGCGAGCCGTAATAGTCGTGTTGACAGCATAATATCGCTTTGATTAGTCATTCAGCGCGAGAGTGCTCATGGCACTTTGCTTCCTTACCTCCTATCTTGCCTCCTTGACCCAAAAACATTCACCCTAAGTGAAATGTGCACTGTCTCCGTACCGCCGTGGAAGGGACGAGTTTCTGGGCTTACAGCATGTACATATGAATCAAATAAAGTTTGCGATCACTTTCTAAATTGACATCTTTTTCGTTGCGGCAGATTGTATTATGATTCTTCCTTTTTAGGTTCTTCTTAATTTAAAACAATAAAATAGTTATTTTTTTTTTACAATGAAATTTTTCTTAATTCAGCTTATGCTATTGATCACAAAACTCTTTACGATTTTTTCTTTCACCCTTTTCGAGGATAATATTAAGACGTATTTAATTTTTACTTTCAGAGAATAACCACATTCAAGAACCTGCTCTCCGGCAAGAGGGGAGACAAGAGCAAGGATACGACCGTGGTGAACTACCAGAACGGTAACGTTAACTCCGTGGAGATTGAGACCAAGACTGAAGCCTTACAGATAGATAACAAGTAAGGTATAAGTCCCACTTCAAGAGCTTTTATAATGTGAATTCTTGAACCAGACGCGTACAGTCACGAGTTATAAGATGTATACAGTCAACGACGATATATTACAGTGGCCGGCACGTAAGTTGGCAAGAGTCGTTAGATGCGCAGAAGTCATTTTGTAGATCTCTTTGGTGGTCATGCGGGTCGCGGGGTATGAGGTAGTGCCGATCCGAGCACGCAATTGGTGCGTCACTCGTCTTTCCCCCTCGCACCCAGTATACGCGCTCTCGCTTACACTTGTGTGCCGCTAAATGCGATGCGCGAATTTACCCCCACTATACCATAATCTTGCCAACTTACGTGCCGGGTACTGTACTAGACTCCGCATACACGATCTATTCTGGAAAGGAACAAAAACTATTCTGACAACTCGCTGACGTACTACGTAAGCGAGGGGGTCAGGGTACTGCGTTGTGATTGGCTAACTCAAGGTCTGTTTTGTCTCAAGGTACGTTTGCGGCTCACAGGAGTGTTCGAAAAAAGACGGATATAAGACTTTTTTGCCTAATGTGTCGACAGACATCGGTCGCCTGTTATTAGGAGTCTAGTAATATATCGTCGTTGTATACAGTTAACAACATTCAAAAGCGATTATCTCGTTAAATACTGGTCTCTACTTTGAAATAAGGCCCATTTCGTAATAGCATGCCATCCGAAATAGAAAGTTCATCAAAACGAAAAAGTTTAATGAATGTGGTACCAGAATATCGCTTTTTAATTCTGCTAAGTACATAATATTATTGCTCGTGACTGTACATCGATACTTAAACCCACAGCAAGCGATCAGCTGTTGCGGTCACCGGCCGCCATTACTGCTGCTACTCTTATGTTCATACGATGTTCTAAATTCAAATTTACTTTATTCACTAGAGGATAAAAACGGCTTTTACTCACTTGAGGATAAAAACGGCTTTTACGGTCAGATATCGAAGAGCAAAAGTACCCTTTCCGAGGTGGGGGGATGAAAATTGTATTCATGATGGAAAACAACTTTCTCAAAGAATCTTTAATTTTTTACGTTCTCCTTGACTTGATCTTATAACTTTATTAATTGAGTCGGCGTGACCGCGAGTAACTTCAGCCGTCGATCTGCCTGTAGCAGCTCGGGTCGTGCCCTCTACTAAACTAAGCGGCGCGAGTTCTGTTGGTTTTTTTTTTGTTTTCATGAGTAAAATCACGTGTTCAAGTTATCAGTCACTTATTACCAGTCATCCTATATATTTTAAAGGGTTATGTATAGTAAAAGTAGAACTACATTTCGCCACTTATTTTTAAGTCTCACGTTATCATTATATATGAGCCTATTATCGTTAACAGAGAACAAATCCCGATTCCATTGCTTAGGATAGGATTCAAGAAAAACCTAATACACTTTTACCGACCTGAGAATCGAATTCTGAACCTCTTGCTCAGTTGGTACTCCACTTACTAGTGATTTAATGTTGTTTCATTAATTGACATGTTTCCAGATTACTATACGAGTCTGGCGGCACTCTTACTGAGCTGGAGTGCGCGAACCATGACCACCCACTGAAAGAAGCCGGCGGCCCCCACAAACCCAACAAGATACCACTCATCACTGAGGTAAGATTGTACTGAGTATTAGGTATTCTGTGACTAGTCCGGCGTCGGGGACTAGTTGCTCGACATTTTGTTAAACAGTACCCTTTTTTTATCGTGGTAAAATCATCAAATGAGTCCTCCCACCCCGGGCAGGGCAGGAAGGACTGTCAGACTTGCACTGACTAAATAACGCGCCGTCGACCCGGGCATGGTCCATGGTCGGACAGCGAGTTGCTCTTTACTCGCTGCCCGCATGTCCACACCTACAGTGGCCGGAGATCGCCTCGTGACGTCCGAAGCCGTGGGCTTTCACCACTGCGGCTGGGATGGAGGGAGGACGCTATCCTCTCCCTCTCGCGGCCCGCCTCCTCCTTCAAGAGCATGACTGCTTCGCAGAAGGAGGCGACCGCTTCCCACTCCGTCTCGCCCCGCAGCATGGCTGCAACCAATGCCAGGCGCGAGAGGTCCCCGCCTTTCGTCGGGCGATCCTCACAGTGGTGACACCCTGGTGTAAACAGTACCATTAGCACGAGTTTTCAGTATTTGAGACGTAAACTGAAACGTTGACAATTTTCAAGTAAAAAGTTAGTTCCTTCTGCGCTGTTCCATTTTTTCATACAAGAAACGCCGAAAATACTGGAAGTAAAAGAGTGACAACTCGGGCTAAGGGTACTTAGGGGTCTATTTGCCTCAGCCAGCCAAAAAAATAAACAAGAAAAATAAAAAATATAGATTTGATATGTATCCCACATAAAATCTTTATTTTTTATTTTTCTTGTTTAAGTTTTTGTTGTTGTTTGTTTGCCGTGGTTTTGTGCCAAAGATTTTTTTTCTTCTAGTCTACATTTTTTTAAATTTGCTTTTCCGTACTAGGAATTTCTCCAGTCTCCAACACAAACATCTGGACCCGGTGAACAACTGCTTCGATCTTTGCTTTTTTTTTTTCCTTTAGCTGATAGTTCATGTTCTTATTTTACTCGTCTCCTTTATTCATGATGAAAAGCGCAGTGTTTATGTCGGATAAAAGATTTATTTTGTCCCGAAAAGACGTTAGGAGCTCGAGCGTAGCGAGGCCGTTAATATAATTCCGTTACTTTCTTTAGATTAACAATGTACTTTTATTTGTTTATAAGCAGAAGGCGAGTGACTCAATACCGGCAACCTACGCGTTGTTGGAGAAAGAGGTGAACACCGTCGCCCTAGACTGGAAGAGCATCAAGAATGTTACGGAGTGCAGCTGCTCCACGCCTCTCGACCATTTCAGTAGAAAGGTAAATAACTAAATACTTAGTGTTGAATTTTCCAAAAAATAAACATCTCTGTCAAGTGTCAATAAATCTGGTATAAGTGTTATGCCGGCCACACACGTTACAGTAAACTTGCGCAAATCCAGACTTGCGCAAGTATACTGTAACGTGTGTGGGAAGATACTTGCAGAAATTTCTAAACTGTTCACTGTCCTGTGTTTGTGCAAGTCTAGATTTGCATAAGTATACTGGTACTTACCGCTACACATCAAGCTATACAAAACCAGTATTAGCTGACCGTTTACTGTGTGTAAAAATCGTATAAAACGAGACCAAGACAATCTGGTTTTGTATAGCTTGATGTGCAGCCGTGTGTATGTGTATGGCCGGATTAAGGCTAAGTTCATTTATGACCGTGCGGTATCGCGCGTTTTTGTAGACGACAAACAGTATTTAGTATTGTCTTGTACGTACAGCACGATTAGTACGGGCACGCGCAGTACATAATAAAAAAGAAATTTTAGCGAAACTTAAACGAAAAAAAAAATACATTTTCTTTTAATTCTGAATCAATTCATGTGTCAGACATTAGTCAATAATATTAATTTCATTATCTCGATTCTTGACTGTGTATCTCGTCGGTTGCAGCATCACTGTTGGGGCTGTGGACGCTGCGTGTGTACGCGCTGCGTGTGCGCACGCGCCGCACTGGCGGGGCTGCACGCGCCTCGCGCCGCGCCGCTCTGTGCGGCCTGCAGCCCCAGCACTCCCACCAGCCCCGGGACTACCGCGCACGGTACGTAACTACTACTTCACGCTGGCGGGGCTGCACGCGCCTCGCGCCGCGCCGCTCTGTGCGGCCTGCAGCCCCAGCACTCCCACCAGCCCCGGGACTACCGCGCACGGTACGTAACTACTACTTCACGCTGGCGGGGCTGCACGCGCCTCGCGCCGCGCCGCTCTGTGCGGCCTGCAGCCCCAGCACTCCCACCAGCCCCGGGACTACCGCGCACGGTACGTAACTACTACTTCACGCTGGCGGGGCTGCTGAACCAACTATTATTCTTATTTTCAAAAATCTTATGGTTTAATAATAATTTTCATAAAGAGTAAAGAGGATTATTATTTACCTATTTTGATTTGACAAGCTTAAATACATAAATATTGAAACGAAAATTTTTGTTTTTTACAGAAATAGTGTCATCAGCTAACTGAAGAACTAGAAAATTATGCGATTTTGAATGAAATCCTCAAAAGTATTCCATAAAGAAAAAAATAATGCAAGACTTAATTTAGTAAGTATATGCAGGATCATATTATATTTCTCTAAAAACTAAGTTACCATACATAGCAATTAAATACAAAAAAAAAACGTTATATTAGCTAGCAAAACTACAGACGTGATGGAGATTGATATCGAAATGATAAAAAATTAAAATGAGAGTCCTCTGTGGAATGAAGTCTGCCTATAGCGCTACATAGGAGGGAATTATATGTATATTACATAATTAAATTTATGAAAAACGAAATAAAGTATTTTTTAACTTCGTATGTTTTGTGATACATTAATAAAAGATTATTTCGTCGGATAGATGCCAAAAATTACAGAATTTTGCTGACTAATTTAATGTTTTTCTAAAAATTGATTTAATTTAACATTTTATCAAAAGAAGAAAACGGCGAAGCATAAACTATGTAAATACTAAATATTTCTATATGATTGAACTCATTGGTGTTTTCTCGAAGGTCGGAACCGGCAAACTGGTTTTTCTTTCTTATCAAGATCATAAATTCTCACCATCATCATCTATCTATTGATATAAAGTTAAATAGCTGTTGCCAGCACCTGTGCTCGCTACAACTCGAAAATTACCCCACGGGAATATAAAATCGGGATAAAAACTATCCTACTTATGAATCCAAGTTATGAGCAATCTTGAACAGATGAGACAAAAGGAGATGTTTCATTCTGGGCTCAGTCTATGTACACCATATCAATAAATAGGAAAAAAATAGGGTAATTTCATAAAAATACTGAAAAAATCATTTGAAGACAGGTTTAGCTGTTAAAAAATTATAATTAGGGGCGTTTTTTAGCACGATAATCCCATTATAGGGCGGCCATGACAGTACTATTTGACGTTTACAGTGACGTTTGCAGATTTTTTTGAGATATAATTCATGTTTTTCGGAGTTTGTTATGATTGTATTTATTTTAAAATATCCTGTAGGTACGATTATTTTTATCGAAACCCAAGATTCTTGAAATCAAAACTTGTTTTTTTCGATCTTTACGCCAGTTTCGAAACGTCAATCAAATGTCATTGTCAAATGTTGTCAAAATAAACGTAATACTGTCAGATCCACCATGTTGGATTTTTTGTCGAGTGTTGTTATCCTTGACAAAATTAATTTAAAAGCACAATTAAACGAAGTGAAATTAAAGAAAATCAACAATTAAAAACGTTTTATGTATTAAAAAGCTATTTTTACACATGGTGTACATATACTGAGCCTAGGCTACATACATTTTTGGACCATCTCTTTTCCTCCACAAAAAGCCACAAACATGCATACATACATTCAATAAAATAGGCTGATATATTTTTTCTTTAATTGAATTTATTAAAAACATTAGTTGTGTGTTTTCTTTAAATATAAATACCCAGTAATAATAAATAAAAACAAGAAGAAATCATAAATAATCTGGGTAGAATCTTTTTTGTTAGGGTTAACAAATAAGATTTCAGTGTATATTTTAATCCTCACAAACTTACTCAAATAAAATATTAGTAAGATTATGATGTAACCTGTCGGAACAAAAATTCATTTCGATTACATTCCGCTGCACTGGATATTGAGCTAAGATTCTTTGATAGAATACCAATGAGTTCAAAATTATTCTGAATTATCTTGTGACTATTACAGGTTAACATTGCATTTTAATATACAACCCTACTTTTTGTTAACCATTAACTTTAAAAAAATATTTCCATACATTTCAGGGTTACCAAAATAGAAATTGTTCATAATAAAATTATGAGTTCAGAAGTTCATGGTAAATAAAAATTATGATTGTATTATTTAAGGGTCTCTCGATGCCAATTTATACCTACATGTCACAGATTAAAGTCTGTTTTCGTAAGTCTGTGCGACTGCATTGTTCTTTTAAACTGCACAACAGATTTGGATGTGGTTTTCACTATCACATAGGCATTCTTGCAATTGTTGCACATCTTTTTTTTTGAAATTTCTTGATATAGGTATATAAATTACATTTTAAAAATTAGAAAGAATTAACTTTAGTCGCTTGATTATGTATGTTATATAGGCTTTTTTTTTTAATTTTTCTTGTTTATAGACTTAAAATAAATGAAAAAGTTGGTATCACATAAAATGAAATTTTAAAATATTACGAAAATGAAAATTGGCTCGTTTAAAAGTAGATTAGTAGTTGATTTTCTTTCCAATAAGTTTTTGTAAATGTATCTTAATTAAGTTCACCCATGCACAGCTCTTTTGAGACCTTCCAAATATTTTTTGTGTAAATAGTAATCAAATGCATCACTCTCAAATTAAATTGATTTTTTATTCACATTGAAATAAGGTTGCTGGTGGGCTACTTTTATTGATAAATATCTGCTTAGATTTCGTAAATGTTTAAAAGTAACTGCGAGCCTGACAATCCAGAGCGATACTCTCGCTTTGAAATCAGTTTGATTTGAAAATTCTTAGTTATTTTTAGTAACTGTGATTCTAGTCCGGTCAATGGGGACAAAAAAGAGGTTTTGCCTTGCATTAGGTGGCGGGCAAAACTCCCCGTTGACTGGACTATTCATTAAAGGACGTTAGTTTATAACTTTTTGGCATTGAGAGTACACTACTCAACGACGATATATATTACTAGAGTCCTAATAACAGGCGACCGATGTCTGTCAACACATTAGGCAAAAAAGTCTTATTTCAACCAATCCCGTGAGCCGTAAACATACCTTGAGACAGAACAGACTTTGAGTTAGCCAATCACAACGCAGTACCCCGTGCTCCTCGCTTACGTAGTATCTCAGCGAGTTGACAGAATAGTTTTTGTTCCTTAGATCGTGCAGTCTAGTAATATATCGTCGTTGACACTAATACAAGGATATTTTGCTGAAAAGTCGATGATACAAGTTTGTTTCAATTCAGTAAAAAATGTAAAATAAAAAGATGGCATCTTTTAGTTTTGAATTAATCCGCGCGCCAAAACATCCTTGTACAACTTTAGATAGGACAACTTATTACGATCTCGATGTAAACAATAACAGTTTTCAATTAATAAACAACGTGTAACATCAAAAGCTCAAAACCTCTCGTGGGGTAACTCAACCCATGTTACTGAACAATTTTAACCGACTTCAAAAAAAGGAGGAGGTTCTCAATTCGGTCGGTATGTTTTTTTTTTATGTATGTACATCGATTACTCCGAGGTTTCTAGTCCGATTAGTGTGATTCTTTTTTTGTTCGATGCAGGATACTTGCAGTTTGGTCCCATAAAAATTTCATCAAATTTGGTTCAGTACTTTTTATTTTGTGAGCATTTTTATTAATTTCGCCTACTTGGACGACATGATGATCTTTACTTTTTGCGTGTTTGTTACGCGATTACTTCGCCAATTGTGGACCGATTTTCAAAATTGTTTTTTTGTTGTACTAGGGATCGTTCACTTTAGGGAATACTGCAAATGGGAATATTGCATTTTTTGAGATAGGGAATTTTATTGGAACTTTCTTTTATGTACACAACATGGGCGATGTTAATACCGGTGCTACGGATTACAAAATTCTAGTGCACATGTAAGAAAATTATGTATTTGCCAAGAATTTGGGTTGAATATTTAAACTAAAAAGAGTAAAAAAAAACTTTTTTCAAAAAAAAATTAACCGCCTTCAAAAACAACCACAAAAAAGGGTAAAATAACCTACAAAATAACTTTTCTTTCGGAAGTCGGTGGCAAAAAGACATCGAAATAATAAAACAAAGCCACCGACTTCCGAAAGAAAAGTTATTTTGTAGGTTATTTTACCCTTTTTTGTGGTTGTTTTTGAAGGCGGTTAATTTTTTTTTGAAAAAAGTTTTTTGTTCTAAGGCTTTTGGAAATTCGCAAAAAAAGGAGAGATTTCTTGCAAAATGAGAAGTTGATCGGCCCCATCTTTATGAAAAACTTTTTTGCGAATTGCCAAAAGTCTTAGAACTAAAATTGTTCAGTAACAAGGGCTGAGTTACCCAAAGAGAGGTTTTGCGCTTTTGGTGTTACACGTTGTGTATGATTCAGTAAATACTGGAAACTTGTTTTCAATAAATAAAGTAGGTATTATTTTAGTTAGTAAAATTCCTCCATTTATAATATAAAATATCTCATAAATCAAAATATAGAGTAAGTGCTTTCATTAATACATAGTTACTTTTGTTCAATACAGAATATTATGTTTCCTATCGATAGAATTTATTTTTAAATTATGTTGATATACCACTTACAGGAAAAGTTCAAAAATGTCTAGAAAATTAAGATAAATGTATATTATGTACATTCGTTAAGATAATTTCTATTCTTGTAAATAAAATGTGAATTATTGTTCAATATTGTAATCAAAAATCAAATATATGTATATGTTTAGTCTAAAAGTATATGTATATCAGTGTACAACGACTTTTATTTATCATTTCGAAGCCTACTGTTTATCGAGCGTTTTTTGTCATTACCGCAAAACTGCGAAACAAGAAACTTATTTATTTATTTTACTATTTATGTACACACATAATACAACACAGGACTTAGCTAATATCAGTTGTCTTAAAATAGTAACGCAGTTGCCTTCGGTTTCTTTCCTTTAAATTTGAGGAGGTTCTGGGCGGGCTATGTCTATAAACTGCATCGGCCAGGATGGGTCAAATCAAATAGCTCAAGAGCTCGTGAACCTTCCGGGAAACGATTGTTCTGGAATGCTAGATTGTTAAGTGATAAGCTATAGAATGATAAATACAATAACCAAGAACTGGCAGGTGTCAGCCCTTCACTTCAGCAACAATACATTTTTGAGGTGTCAAAAATAAAAAAGTAAATATTGTACTGTAAGCTTGAGATGTTACTATGATGTAGTTAATCGAACATACAGTTAGGATAAAGATTTACAGGAAATTCTGGTAAGGCCTTGAAGGCCTGAGGGTTATATGGGGGAGACCTTTGTCCAGCTGGTAGTATAGGTTAAATAAATAAAAAATTACTTTTGAAGTTTTTTATTGCTATAATTATTGCAAAAAAAGAAAGTAATAAAATTCGGTAACAATCAATTAGTTTTCCTTTCTATTAATTGGACGGTATTTTGCTCAATTTCTGCCACAGCATTTCGCTACCTACATGTAACCAAAATGTTTCGACAAATATTACTTTTGTCCGTTGCATATTTTACTTACGCTGAAATTAATAAAAAAGCCGAAGCAGATTTCCCAGAGAAGAATCGTTTGATGGGAGTAGATGCAGTCCATGACAAATCTAAGAAAATTGACAAGGACACAATTATAACGCGTAACTTGAAATTGGAGAAACGCAATCGCGGGCAAAAGGGTAAATTTTTTATTTATTTTTGTGAGTCCACATGGACCGAGAATTACCTGCTTAAAATTATCAAAACTGTCTAGACAGAGAGGGAAGCAATCAAAAGATCTATGTCTTCCCTGTATGATAAGAGAACATCTATGGTGATGTAAAATACCGATACTTTAATTAAGGGGATATTTATTATACCTATACTCATTTGTATCGACAAGACTCAAGAGTCAAGGGCACTCGGCAAACGTGAACTAGGTTTTGTCATCATAGAGTAGATAATCACTATAACAACAGACTTGTTTTGATCATGAATTGTATTTTCTTCAAGCTATTTCTAACATAATCGAGGAGGATCCCGAACCAGATTGGTCTTACAAACCATTTCCTGAAGAGGTAGCTGCTCATGTTGAACAGTTCAAGAAAAACATGTCGGAATGTCTTAAAGAGGTACAATCCAGCGACAAACGACCGGTGAAGCGTATTTCTCCAAAAATGGAGTCTCCGGTTCACGGAGAATGTCTTATTGCATGCGTTTTGAAACGCAACGGTGTCATCATACATGGGAAAGTGAACAAAGGTAAGCTTTGAAATATTGTAAGTAAATTAATCTATTTTACCACAATATTAGTAGGTATAAGTCAGATTTGGAAAATTTGCACCGTATGTCCACCGTGTCTTCCGGGCGATCCTCGCAGTGGTAAAACCCAGGCGTTTGTTCCTTTCAAATCAGACACAGGATCCTCCCAAAAAATTCGTGTCTAGTGAGGACCAGCGTCTGCCGGAAGGTCAGGATCTCTAGTCAATCTCCTGTCACTCCTCAAACAGGGGTTACCGCCGTGATTGCGGTTTGCCCAAACCCGATAGTTATCCGGTGGGTGGAGTAATTTCGGCCATCGACGTCTCTCTATAGATCAATGTTTCATAATTAAAGGTATTATGTATGATTTTCAAAAATATGTATATAGTTTAAGCGATAATGTAAATCTTTTCATGCTCTCTATGCTCAGTCAGCTTGTACATGTATACAGGGTGTAAGGGACAGCCCTCCACAAACTTTCAGGGCTTGCACACTAGACGAAACTGAACAATGTACCACAATTTTTTCTTTCCAATTCTTTCCAATCACGTTTAAAATTTTGTATGGTTAGGCCGATTTTTGTATTCATTTCCTGGAAAAAAAATTGTGGAACATTTAGTTTCGTCTAGCGAGCAAGCCTTGAAAGTTTGTGGAGGGCTGTCCCTTACACCGTGAATAGCTTTACCTTCTTTTACTATTCCAATTTATTTTTCAGATAATTTAATATCTCTTGTAAGCAAGTTTTACGCCAAAGATAATAAACTCATGAAGAAATTAGAAAAGAACTTAGATCGTTGCATTGAAATAAGTGTTCATCATCAAGACGAATGCATGTTGGCTGCAAAACTTAACGATTGTACCAACGATCTCATGGCCAGCAATAAGCACAAAATAATGGTTAACTATTAATAAACCTTATTAAACGATCAATAAAACAAAACCTTTTATTAATAATCTGACCCAGTTTTATAAATCGGTTTCTGCCGTACAACATTTTTACTAAGGTACAGTGACGTAACTTCATAAAAACGTAAAAGTAACTTGATATATGATACGCGACTGTAACAAGTATAATTTTATGTATGCTTATATCATTAAAATTACTCAACGGATTTTGATGCGGTTTTTTTAATAGATAGAGTGATTCAAGAGAAAGGTTTTTATGTAAGTATATAATATGCATAATAAAGTAGAGATTGCCATTGCACCTGTGCGGAGCCGGAGCGGGTCGCTTGTCTTAAATATAAGAATTATCAAAATATTCGCTCCATTCGCTCTTACGTAAATTTGGTCAAAATAAGTTAGATTTCGGAAATTTTGTCAATTTAATTCAAAGTATAATTCCCATATTTATATTTCACTTGCTATTGTCATCATGTAATATACTTGCTGGGTGAATCTTGAGAGGTTAATTTTACGTTGTCCGAAGAAAAAAAGTACCCGTAGTATTTAAAGGATATTGGGAAACCGATGTATGGGATTTGGGCCCACCCTTCAATAGTATCATGTGATATACCGTTGGATAGGGCTTTTTAAGGGGAACATTAGTTGCTAATAAACATATGGTCTAACTTTAGTACTTTCGGAGATATGAGGTCTTAAAGTTGTCTCGTCTAACACATTTTTTGAATCACATTTAATTAAAAAGGGCTGCATTCTTCGTGAATATCCTTGTTTAGAGTGAAAGTGATTTGAATTTAGAATCTTGATATTGTAAGTGTACGAGGTGAATGACTAAGGCTTCGGTTCCACTGGATCGGAACGGAGACAAGCTGTTCCGTGCCGGGATTAATACGAAATATAAAAACTATAGATGTAGCGCCTAGTCGGTAAAGACCACAGAGTACATTATACTATTGGTAAAGACCTTTGAGTCTCTGAGTCAGTCTTATTTTGCAGTGTTATGGCTGCATATATTATTTTTACATTTTTAACACAAAAATGTTTATTCGTCCTGGTCATCAATCACAATCACATCATTTAAAAAACCCGCGGGGGCCACTAGTGGTTGATATCGCCCAACTCCTAGGTACCAAATCACACCAACCCATGTTATTCATAATAAGCGGCTGCTGTAGGGTAACCTCGTTTTTTTTGTAGTTTGTTTTAGTTTTTTTTTTAAATACAAGTTAATTTCATAGTCAACATTAAAAGTAAAGACAGTTGGAATAACTTAGGTGTTGTGTAAAGAACACATTTCCGATTTTAAGTTCGCTTAAATTCTCAGGTAGGAGAAAATTCCAGAGAACATAATAAGTATCCACAAAGTTCTAGCAATTAGGGAATGTTCTCGGGAATTTCCCATCACTAATTGCCATTAACTTTTTTATAAACCACGCATAAACTACTTTTTAAAGCCAGACCATGTCATAATAAAAATAATGAAATACAATAAAATTATTTTATGCATGCGAGGACCGAATCCGCATTAAGCGCAATAACGCAGCCACTAAACTACTGTGCCAAACTTGACTTATTTTGTTTTTGTATCTAATTGGTAAATTCATCAAATGTGTCCTCCCACCCAACTTGGGTAGAGCGGGATCATGCGTCCAGGTAATGTTTATCTCATAATGAATTAAACTACGATCATTAATTGCTTAGATCGGGATAATTTATGGTACCGAGTACTAGCAATCCGCCCGAAACTTCGTCCGTGCGTATTTCGAACTTCACATTCATGAATTTTAGCTTCCGGCAACCCTCTTTATGGGATACTTTTGGAAAATCTTAATACGTACCGTGTCACTTCATTTGAATGTTGGTTTAAAAAGCTTAAGTTCTTTAACCCACCCAGAACCCTTCAAGGAAAAATTAATTAAAATAACCTTAATCAATTACTAAAAGAGAAAGATTTTTTCCGATTTTCACACTACTAAGGGCTGGCTTTTTAAAAATAGATTAATATGCATCCTTTAATTGAGTAATAGATAATGTATGCCATGTTTTGAGCCTATCGAAGCAAACAGTAAAATCCTTCCGTTGAAACCTGATTACTCCTTTTCACCAACTTGAGGGGTGATTTTTGGAAAATCCTAAAATACGTATTTAATTATTTTTGATCGTATTTCTATATACTCAGTTTCAAATTCATGGGCTCACGCATTATCATTGACCCATACAAACTTTAACGCCATCTTAATCACCAATGGAGGGTAGCTTTAAAAAACTAATGACGCCAATCATTTTCATTTACTTATCTTCGTATTCATGCCATGTTTCAAGTTTATAAACCCAAGGAATAAGATTTTACATACAAAGGTTTTTACCCCCTTTCACCCCTTTATAGGAAGATTTTCGCAAAATCCCTTCTTAATACCGACTTACATAATAAACTGTAACTATTGTAAAAAAAACAAGTTTCTACGTTTAGCGATTTAGGTAGTAGGAGAGTCTTACGACCGTAACCTGATATTTTTTTTTTATAGATAACTCCGAAAGTACAGACTTTTGATCTTAGTCGTAATACTAAGTTTTATTCAGCATAAAAATACCTATTCATTCATATGTATCTTATTCCTATTGAGAGGTGGGCCCACTGTTTCCCAATATCCTTTGATGTCAAAATATTTTTTTTATGCCACGTTAATGTACTACTACTACTAACTGTAGCACGATAGTTTTTGGGTCTAATTTGGTACTAAATAGTCGAAAAAAAATCCAAACGGCCTAAATATTGATACCCCTGGCGCGTCCGCTACACATTTTGCAAACAACAAACCGACAAAACCCTAACTTACGAACATAAACAATATAAACAATGCGGTCTAATCGCTAACAGGGTTGTTGTAGATATATAAAAAAAATATACGCCTTGTGTATTTATGATAGTTTTATTAAGAACTATAATATAAAGTTTGTCCGAGACTAAACAGTGATTCCCGTGGCGCGTCACTAAACTTCGTAAATCTCTAGTAAAATATTCTAGAAAAGTGTCTCCGAGCCGTCGCGTGAGCGCTGCCGGTAGCGCTTCCAACGTAGTTGTAGAAGGTTGCGCCGTTCGTTTGTCCAGGACGAAATTACGAAGGTAAAGATTTGATTTCCCTGGTTTTGGTTCGCTAGCTCGTTGATTACCCTGATCACGTTTATAAATGCAATTTGAGTTTTAAGGATTTGTTTTTGGGTGTACATGGAACAGCTTTAATGATCATTATTTATTTATTACATTCATATTATTTAAAACGTATTGTTTTTATCAGAATCGACAAAAACATCGTGTTTTTTGATTCCATTGGCATTGATTCCCTTGGTATTTGCGCCAAGGTAATCAAAATGTATAATGGAAATCAAAAGGTTTCTGTGAAAACAAGAAAGTTTTCGTTATATTTCTTATACATAATTTTTTTAAACCGTCTTATCGATTAAAAATCATTTATCTTATTTAATTCGCACGACTTTCCTGCCTGTTTTTTTAAAACAAAAATATTATGACTATTAACAATTTATATGAATTTCTTAATGTCTTAAACAAATATTGATCAACGATGTTAAGTTTTTAAATTACCTATGTTCATATTTCAGATTTGAGCAATGCCTCCAAAACAATCAAGGCAAGAAAGATTAAAAAAAACGACTTGCAGAACGTCTTAGACTACAAAAAAAATTAGAGGCTTCGTTAAAATAATAATAAAACTTGATTTTCTTTTAAAACATTGTTTAGATTTTGATTCCCTTGTCGTCTTTTTTGATTCCCCTGGCCAGAAAAAAATTAAACTGCTATATATTGAGAACCATCCGGCCAAAAGTGATGCCAATTCGTTTAATGTGTTTATAATGAAGTTAAATTTTATATTACATTGTTACTTAGAAATCAACTGAATATCGCCAATCTCAGGATTCACCCTGCTATGATCGTAAATCATATTTTGGTCAAGTTACAACTTCTCACTGATAACTGTAAATTGCAAAAAACACATGAAAATTTAAATTTCGTGGGTGACCTACTTCGAAGGCCTTTCCACCAGAGATGTGTTATGTAGCTGTGCTGCGAGGATGTAAAAACTAAGCTACGAAACTGTGTGACCGTTTCCACTGATGCTAGGCTATGTAGCTGTGCTATTAAGATGCGTAGTTACGCTACTAAGATGCGTAGCTGCGCGACAAAGATGCATAGCTGCGCTACGAAGATGCGCAGCTCGAGCTATACGATGTCTCGATAGTAGGGAAGACGACCCATGACATGCAGCCATAGCACGCATCCTTCCATATAAAACATATCTTAGTTTCATCCCTTTCCACCAGTGCTATGCTATGTAAACAAATGAATATGATAGTTGGATATCAAACGCATCCGCAGCAAGAGGTGGTCACCACTGTCGGCCGTCGACTCGACTCGTCGCTATGTCGTCACTGCCTGCCCATAGAGTATATTTGTTTAAATAGTGCCTCTCACGCGCCCGCGCATAGCCGCGCTGCAGGGCTATTGGCTAACTGGTGGGAAACTGTGGCTTGTGGATAGGTTACTGGACACGTCTATAATTTATCGCCTGCTGTGCGGCTAAGTTGAGGAGTGCCTCTGGAGCGTTAGATACAATAGTTGCTCTATGAGGAACATTTAAATTTATCAGTTTCATTTAAATTTACCCTTTGACAGCTATTTGATGCGATCATTTCGTTGCGTTCCGATTGTCTAACATCTGATAACCAACGAATGGAAAGGCAATCGTTTATAACACTGCTCATGAGCAGTTTTTTAGGATAGCCACCGGTCTGTGCCGGGCCATTATTAAGTCTAATTTGTTTTGTGTATTAAGTTTCGGGGGTTTTTGTTTGTGTCGAAGCATGATAAAGACTAAGACATTTACGAGATGTTTAGATATCTGTTTAGATAAAATTAGTTGAGTAAATACTATCATAGATATAAAAGATGGACTGAGCAATGGCTGAATAAAATTGGCCATACAGTCGACTCATACCTTTAAGTCTATGCAAATATTTTTTTTTATCTCTGGGGACCTTACATTGGTATTCATAAACATTACTATGAGGTCTCACAGGGCGCGCGGACGCACAGGGTCCCAAAATCCTATTCTTAAACGACACTTGAGGGCCGAACGACACTATGCGCTTACTATAATGAACGCACAGCTAAAGTAGCTCGCTAGCTACTTTACGCAACGCATAGTGCGACAGTTAACAAAAATGTCAAACTGGCATCGGGTATTTGGTTATGTTTGTAGTGATTTGTGAATTGTGATACGCTTATTTTGTTTAATTGCGATGGATTTCAGCAGCGAAGATGATTTTGATAATTATATTCTTGAGAGGATAAATACACAAGGAACAATCAGCACAAGAAAAGTGATACGTGACTTTCAAAATCCTTTCAATTATTACAGTGCTGATGAATTAAAAAGACTAGTATTCATATTGAAAAGTTTCATATAAATTACAAAACTTGTAAATATACCAGTGGTTTTGATTGACGTATATCTGTCAGCCAGTCAACCCGAGTGAAGTCGCATCACAACGTTAACCAATCACAGCGCCCCATTCAATGCTAAGTGTCCGCATAGCAAGGAGTTCACTAAGTATTGTTCACGGCTGATAATCTTCATACAACGAAACGCTCGACGTAGCGCCATTTTGTTTTAATGATGACTGACGTTTGTGGTCGTCTCTGATTGGCCGTCGTAGGCGCTGGGAGGCCGCCATTTGTTTTTGTTTCTTATGACGTATGTCTGACATTACTGCTGTGATATTATTGATCTTTATTGTTTATCCTGCCTGTCTGCTTTTCCTGTAATAATAAATCCCCAGTGTCTCTACTATTACTTTTGCTATTTGCAAAATGTATTACGAGTGCTCTGTTTGTAAATTTTCGCGACAGGACGCTATTTGGCATCATTTCCCGTGTAATGGGAAAAGACTCGCTGTGTGGTTAAAGTGCCTAAACTAAACCGTGATGATCTGCAAGACTGCAATCGTTATCACCTGAACAACTTCCAAAGAAGTTCATTACGTCTAAATCTCGCCCGATTCTCGGCAGTGCCTATCCTTTCCTGTTTACTGAAGATGAGATTTTGAGTGGAACAAAAACTCGGCAGTATAAAAGGTAAATATTATGATAAAACATCAGCTATCATTACTGCTTGCTTTCTTAATCTTACTTGAAACCAAAGTTTGTGAGGATAGATGGATGTTTGTTACTCAGATTATTTTAACATAATAGTATACCTTTTATCCTAGGATTAAAATTTCTGTTAATTAATTTTCATCATAAACGCAGGTAGCCGCTGGCGATGGCTAGTATAAAGTATATGTTTGCATACTAAATTGTTATTTAGTATGGTTGCTAAATCTTAACAGCATCAGCGTGGGAGGCAGAGATATATTGTCCCTTTAGTTTAATAGATCGATAATTTATTATACAGTTACATGCTAAAATAATATGTTTTACTGAACACTTAATACAATAAAGTTTTCATAAAACTCAACTGATTTACACTATGTGACTACATAAAGCACCCCGTCATTCATCGGAGTGAGTCCGAGGTTCATAATATTTCTTTATAATAAACATAGTGTTTCTTCTTTTCCAGCTTATTATGCAGATGGAAGACATGGGAAAATCTAGAGAATAGCAGTTGTAGAAAAATCAGCTCACCATCGTTTTGGAAAGAGGTGATTGATAAACCATCAAGAATATATGGCAGCAACAAAATACTAAATTACCCATCCAAAGGTTCAGTGAGGTGTTTCAGTACAGTGATAGTAGCTCTTAAAAATAATGTTGACACTATGATAATTTTACATTTATATAATGATTTTCGTTATTTGCCTGCGATGCAAAAACAAGTAATCGAGAAATTGAAAAATAAATGTTTTACTAAGTTATTGTTTTTTTATTTAATTTTTTCCCAAAATTAATTTTCATAAAAGTTTCAGTAATATAGCAATATCGATTACGGCGTTTAGGCTGTATACGATTATTCCTTTGCCATTGAGCAACAATGATTAAAAAAAAATAACAAACGTCATACGACATTAAAACTCAAAAGCTGTCAAAAGCCTACGGCGAAAATTTTTGTTCCGAAGTTGGCAGTCTGATACGTAGTATCTCTAAGTAGTCTGTGGTATTGTTTATGAAATGAATGGCCTGCCATGACGAACGCAGTGTGAAATGCCTTACTTAGCAAAGTGTTGCTGCCATACTTATCTAAGTAGCGTTCTTGAATACCACTGTTAGAATAATAACTAAAGCATAGAAGGAAAGCAAAAAAATGAACTCTGTAACTACTTTTGTATTCGGTCTATCTTATGGCACGAAAAAGGATGTGTGAAAGAGATAAATGATTTATTTTTTGTTTTATTTTTTTGGCATGTCACAAGATGAACTGTCATTTGGTTATATTGGTTCTATTTCAACCCGGCCAAATTTGATAGTATTTTGCTTCAATGCCTGACAGTTCATTCATTGAACTACTTGCCTTGTTCGCGTGTTCATTGTTTATGTTTTTTGTGTAATCTGGGTATGTTTTTGCGATATTTTACTGTTAGATTGCACGAATTCTTTTTGTAAACTACAAATAGTGAGTGTGTGGACGCTGTGGAGCAATGTCTTGTGTGAGCAATGTGCAGTTGGGGGCTACAAGTCCCATTCATCACGCAAAGAAAATAAACAAGAAATATTGACCTACCATCGGTAAGATTTTGCTCAATTTTTTGATAAATGTGAACTGATAACAAAATTTAAATACATAGCAATTGATGCTGAATCACTTTGCAGTGGAAACCGGACGTAATATCTATTCCAATAGAAGTTATTAGCGAATATTCGGAAACTGTTTTGAGGTTATCTTGATCATACATAGTGACGTAAAAACGTTGTCGATACTTTTACAGATTTCTTAAAGAAACTGTGAAAAAAATGTTTGGTCAAATTGTATTGGTAGACGAATTTGGACTCCAAAAAAGCACAGTCACATTTGCTCCAAACATTTTACTTTAAATTCATTTGTATGTAATGAAATTGTATATGTATTTATTTTATTTGTACTACAGGCCAATCAATCTAGGCGTTTGTAGACTATGAAAAAGCCTTCGATTCAAACGAAACCTGGGCAGTATTGCAGTCCCTCCAACGATGTCATATCGATAAATGCTCATGAGCTCCCTGAGCCCGCTTACAGACGCGCTCATCAACATGGCAACCAACATGGCGCTCTTTTCCCGAGGATCCCGAAAGACAACATATTGCTGAAATAATTCCCCCAAGCGAGGTTTAAACACCTCTTTTGTTTTCTTTTTTCTTACAAGGCTGGCATAAATAAAAAAAATAAAAACGCAGATGTTTCTTAATAATGATACAAAACAGTTCTTAATAACTACCTAAATACTTCGTTATTTTTCAGTTTTTAGTGGGTCGGTTTGCATTTTTTTTATGGCGTGCAAACAATAAAGTATCCATCCATCTATTTGTTTTTCATTAAACATTATTATGTTCCATTTTGTAAGTCTAAAATCCAAATAAAAATGAGAAAGTAATTTGAAGCAAAAGTTGCTGAAAACATTCTTAAAACCGAAGTCTCCCACATTGTTCCCATCAATCACTGTATAGCAATTAAATACATTTGGGGGTAACCGGGTCAGGTTTAATACTTAGATACATACAAATCTGTAGGGAACCAAAGAGGACTTTAGTGATAACGATGACGAACTATCATCTAGTTCGTACCTAAGTACGAACTAAATAGTTCGTCATCAATCATCGGTCGTTTTTTGGAGTTCGTCCATAATAAAACTACCTACTTATTTTTATTAATAAAATACTGTTTCATTTTGAACTAACTTCCAAAAAAACGATTTAGATGTCATAATTATGTATAAATTGTAATTTTATTCGCCTACCTAGATATTACAATGAATGCATAAAAAATACATTCACACATGCATTTTAAATTCTATCGATGTTGAAATTTAGTAGGTCACATCACTAGTCTGAACAGAATGAGTGACAACCAACGAAATTTCGAAAAGTTTTCTGTATAGGTGTCCTTCTCTAACATAGAAGCGGCTCCATAAGTCAAAATGAAGCAAGTATATTGAGTTTTGTTGCTATTTTAGCCCTCCTTCTATGCTTTAGTTATTATTCTAAGCTGGGGACATCTTTGTTCTGTCACGTTCTGTTAGTTGCGTAGAAAGAGAAGGGTATAGAACGCTTGATACTTCCTTCTTTTTCCCTCAAGGAAGAATAATAAAATTGACAAATCGCATAAGAAGAAATAGGACAGAACATAGCTATCTCCATCTCTCAGTGCGTGGCCGGTTTTTTTCAAGGCCCGCAAATCCTATTTGCGAAACAAGTTGATCAAGTATTTAGGGATACCAGATTCAGGCATTACATTTCCCGGGCAATTAGGTTTGTAACTCTGTACGATAATTTATTAAAATTGATAATTATCAATTTTTAATATTTATGATTATTTTTAGCAAACTTTCTACGTGTTATACTAATGTATAGGAACCAGGATTATCGTTCCATAAGTAGGTACATCTTTTTTGTTAAGTGGCTCGTAAAAAATGTACTTTATTAAATCTAGCACTGCGAATTTCAACTCTCGGCCGGGTTTTATGAGATACTTTTGTAAAATCTAAATACTTACCGTGTCATCTCATTTGATTTTAGGTTCTCAAAGTTTAGTCCAATAGGGTACGATTATAGTTCATATATTATTTGCACACAAACTTATCTCCGTCGGCATCCCGCGACACGTAGCGACGTGTCCCGTATGTTGCATGCGAATATGAACTGTTATTAGGCAGATTAAAGGGTAAAAGTCAAATGCAATGACGTTTTCCTTCACCGAAAGGTCATTGATCTGATAAACAGATTATTCTTTTGAGATAATTATTATTTTGACCACATCGAATATTACCGATCACACGTGATAATAATTTACCCGCGAGTCGGGTAAAAGTTTGCAGTATGACAACACTCCCCGTTTTTTTTTCATTCGTGACGTCATTATTCTCTATCTCATGTGACTACGCCAAATGTATAATTATCTATAGGGTCCTATAACTAAGGTTAGTTGGCTAGGGAAACCGCAGTCCATTATCTTTTTAATTTTGTCATGGCTTTGTTTTTTGTACTAAAAGTTTTCACCATGCTATGCGTGAAACCTACATTTTAAAATTGACTGACTGACACAGGTGGTTGAGAGTATAATGATTAATCACAATCTACGCTGGTTTTTAAAAGAGGGAATTCGTGGGGAATCAGCGGATTTTTGTCCCCAAATTGGAGAATTCGATTCCGATTTTTGGGGAAATATATAAATTAGCATTGGCAACCCTGTATTCAAGCGTCATGCGTCATTACTTGCCAGTGAATTAAGTGATATCCTACAAAATAATTCCTCCCGCCGCCTGAACGATATTCTAAAAATTGAAAAGTGTTGTAAGCCGATTTTTAATTTTATTAAAAACAGTTGTGGAAGTGTTTAGTGACCAAATCAAGTGTTAACTCTCAAAACTTTAATTAAATGAAGACTTTTCAATTAAAGACTTGGCTTAAAGGTCTCGTAACCAAGCCAGTGGCATAGCCACTACATTAAAAAAAAAAAAAAAAACATGCGTCATTGTCATTGATTCAAGAAAAGAAGAATTGGAAGAAAAAGAAAACTAAATCAGACTTGGCTGTATGGGCTCAGCTCCCTTTGCCTGTCCTAAAGAGGACGAAGAGAAACAAAAAAAAAAATGTCATTGACTCATTGCATTTGCGATTTCACTTTGATTTGCATCAATTTGCATCAACAAACTCGACTTAAACCATTCCATTGATAATTAAAGCTTTAATAACTCAGAGCGTCTGTCAAAATGGTAGTTTTGTTTAGTGTTTTTCGTGCTCATCAGGTATCGTATGGTCGGTTGAAATTCACAATGTAGTTTCGTTTGTGCAGTCAAGTTTATGTTGGTTGGTTATACTGAGAAGTAAAATACACATTTCTGAGGTTAGAATGAATGTGTGGTTAGTGTTTATTGGCTTTGTTTAGTCCATTCCATCATTGGATTGAAGACAATGACTTAAAAATCCGAGATCCATGTAATTTGTCTCTTGTATACCTATAGTAGAAAAATATTTATTGTATTTTTAACCGACTTCAAAAAAAGGAGGAGGTTCTCAATTCGGTCGGTATGTTTTTTTTTTTTTTATTTTTTTTTTTTATAATTGAGTTCTTTTTTCGAGCAATCGAACAGGTAAAAGGGCGTCATTTTAATTCGTAGGTGTTACTTGATGCATTGCTTATTAATGTGTGAGTATCCTATCTCTTACATAATTCACAGAAAAGATTGGGTCAGTGGGTCGTGTTAGGGGTGGTGTGATTGTTTCTAAATGTTTTTTTCTGTAGTTTTTTTTTAATATTTTCTGAAAAAATAAAAGTAATAGTTTAAGAAAGTTTAGAATTGGTTTTCTTTTGGTATTACAGAAATCTTGTTGATTGTTTAGGAATTTATCGGTCATGAATTTTCTGTTAATTGTGGTCAAAGTCAAAGTCAAATCATTTATTCCAATTAGGCCATCAAAGAGGCACTTTTGAACGTCGATTATTAAAATTAAAGGAAATAGGAAGGGGTAGGATTGATTAAACACCCATTCGCAAAGGTAGGTTGTATGGAGAAGAATGGGCAAGAAACTCCATACTTACTCTTTTTCAAAAATGTTTCACAATGTTTTGAAATCACAAAGGATCATGACCATCAACGGTACTGGTTTTTCTCATGCATCAAGATAAAAATTATATTACAATTATTTTCTTTATTTTTGAAGGTATTCTGCAATTGGAATGCCAATTTTGTATAGGGGTTTATTTTGTAAACCCAATAAGTTATGAATTTGTTTTGATAAAATGAATTACCTACTGATGGCTATTCTTACTTCAAAGTGTTGCCATAATAAAAATAAGTAAATATAGTGACGACTCTAATCAATTTTTTCTATACGATCACAAATTAATAAAAATGTAAAGTCATTGGGAAGTTAAATCGCGGGGTTTTCATAAATAATAAAGCGAGATGATAATACATTGGTGTGTAATAATTAGTATTTCACACACACAGTAGTCGTATTATTTTGCTTTTAAAACTTTTCTAAACAATTTCACATTGTTGGCTAACAATACATAATAATATGAATGATGCATAGATTTTTTTAAATTATAACCTTTTTAATAAATTAATGATTAAAGAACTAAATCAGTGATTTGAAATAATTATGTGTTGAGTGTATTTATTCGAGTAATCGATTTTCATTTAAAATCAGTAGCAACATTTGTGTTGGTGTCTCAAATTGAAATGTTATTGTTCAATGTCAATTGCGCGTGGTGCATGTTATGTTTGTTCATTGTGATTTAAATATTACAGTTTTTTATTGTGTCGATCGAGTCCTACTCTCCACAGTAATTGGGTAAGGCCGTGTAATTATGTACATAGTAACTCTTGAGACATGAACAAGTTAGTAACACAGGGTAACGCAGTAACGTTCGCGACCTATCTAAAGCTAGGTTTACAATATAATAAATTATTCAGCAATCTTACTGCTGTTAGTTGAATTTGTTTTTTTTTGACACATTCCGCACTGATTTATAAAGTAAAATATAATTTCGATGGTTAGGTATTTAAAAATAATAAAAAGACATGTTTGAAAAACAATTTATTTATTAAGCGAGTAGGTACTCAAGTGGATAGGAAAAAAAACTGAATAATCGTACATCTAACTATTTTTTTTTATTAAATCAATCAATTAAAAAGTTTTAAATGAAATCACAATAATTTCCTAAATAAACTCTGTCACAATTTTCATGTTTTAAGAAGTACTCTTTCGAATTAAATATTAACTCAACTTTCTTAACAACATTTGATGAAGGAACTATATCTCTGTCTACAAATTTTAAAGAACTGTTAACAGTTTTAAAAAAAATTATAGGTACAATATAATTTCTCAAGCTCTTCATTTGCGACGTTTTCAATAAAACCTACATAGAACTTCCAAGATTTTTTTTCGTAATACTTAACTGTCACACTGTCACCTTCATTATTTTCAATATCGTTTGTTTCTTTTTCAATAAAGATTCGTGGTTCTTTTTCTCCTTCAATTGTATTATTTTCTGTTTTTATATTTCTGTTTTCTTCTATTTGAACTCTATTTTCGGTTTCTTGTTCGATTTGGTCCAGTACTTGATTTTGTGTTTCCTCGTTTTCAAAAAAATCTCTCGCAAATTCTTCTAAAAGTTGTTCGTCATCGTCAACACAGTAGTCTGAAGAATAGTGTAGAGAAAATATTTCATCGTCAGTGTCAGTACTATCATTAGAGGCAGGCTCTTTTCTCATATTTTTTTAAATCTGGTTTTGACATTCTTTTGACGTTGATGGAATTGGATTGTCATAAATATTGTTAGTGTTTTTATCATGTTTACTTGTTGATAAATCATAATTTTTTGAAATTTCTGTTACCTCAGGTCCAAAAAAATTGGTTAAATCCATAAAACCTCTGTTTTCAGGTAAGAATGTAACGTCGGATAAAATTGTGACTTTATTTTTATTACTGACATTTTCTTTTTGTGATTTTCGTCTTTTTCTCAATTGGTTTCTTTTCTGAGTTATTGTCTCCTTTTCGTTTATTATTCTTAAGCTCTTGTTTATTATAAAGCAAATGAGATTTGATATTTAAGGAATTGCAGAAACCTTGAAAAGTTTCTGTAGTTGTATTGAAACAAAAACAACTAAGGCATCGGAATTTGATACTGTTCTATAGTTCTGATGAATCTGTATTGTTCACAATTTGATGCAAAGACATCGTTTGAGGTACCGGTATTAGGTTTTCCTTTACAGAGTAGGTTTTAATAGCTTCTTGTGATATATAAAATATTAGTATTGTAGTATCCGATTTCTGCAAAACTTCGTAAGCCGTTTCGGCATTTGGTATGTCAACGCCTTGTGAAACAACATTATCAAGGCGTCGTTTTATTGCTGCACCCACTCCATCAGCCGCTCCTTTTCCATGCGACGCCTCGCTGAAGTTCCAGATGGAGTAAGGGAAACCTTTTTCCTTTGTGAGTATGGAAAACAAGTAAAATTTTTTTTTCTGTTAATATTGGCTTGTTGGGCCGTCCGAAAAGAAGTGAATCCCTTTAACACTCGGAAATTCTGTTCTTATATAAGCTAATACCGGGTCTAAATGTGCCCAAATTGCTTCTGGGCCATGCTCGTTATTGGGCGAAATAGACGCAAATGTCTGAGGCTGCCTTTCTTTGGTGTTTAGGACTCCAGTATGTATGGTCAGTTGGGGCTTTGATGCCCCCAAGTGCATAGACTGCACTTCTTTTGTAAGTTTACATGTATAATTTTCAGAGAAGTCAATATGCACTGCAACTTCCTGTCCTGTTAATTTTTTTATACAAGTTAAATACTGTGAATATTGATGTTTAATATTGTATACGTGTTTCTTTAATAAGTTTAGGTCATTATTATACAAATTTGTTAATTCAACCATAGTTTTATTAATTCCTTTTTTTACAATTTTTTCGATAATTTTGCTTGTTCCGTCACTCTTATCTACATATTCGTGTTTTTCACGCACAAATTCTTCCCAAGTCACCACCTCATCGCGACTATGAGCATTCCAATCAAAAATAATATTGTTATTGCGGCATGTGTCACAATCTCCATAGGCGCATTCCTTTGAATTAGGATCACACACTACTCTTGTGATGATTTCGTCGAAATTTTTGGTGTCAATTAATCCTGAAGCGTATAGCTTGTCAGTTTTGAGTTTGAAATTTTCATGTTTTATGCATCCGCATGTGTCCCGATCAGAAAGTTTTGGACGTAACACATAGAATGGCTTATGTTTTTTAAATGAAGAGAATTTTGCTTTACCGCCTTCGTTTTTGTATTGTTTATAGATATCTTTTAATGTTTTGAGTAAATACCTTCTCGTCTTTTTATTTTTTTTGAAGTTTTTACATCTTTTTTTCCCGCCGTTGCCCTACTTACATCGTCTCTTTCGTAAAATTGCTGTATTTCTTCCACCATTTTTTTGTATCTTCGATCTGTATATGCTTTATTGCGCCGTGCTCTTCCTTTTAATCCCGGTATCAATTTCAATTTACGCCTTTGCCTATTATTTTTTCACAACTTCGCTTTCCGTAATTTTTTTGAAAACGTTACGTTCTTCATTGCTCTTTTTGTCCTTCTAAGTATTTTGTATCACATTTGTCAAAATATTGTGCTCTAAAAGAACCCTTTTCACTTTATCTTTTTCTTCATTTGTAATATTTGGTAAATTTTCTTCTATAAATGAGCAAGTTTTGGATAGAGGTGTTTCATTTTGATTTGTTTTTGGTATTGTGTTTTTTTCTTCTGATTGAATTAGTAAAAGATTCTGTAATTGAGTATTTTTTTGGGTTAATCGGTTGTTTTGCTTTCGAAGATTGTCGATTTTTTTGTATCTTTTTTTCATATTCAGTTTTTTGGCAATCCACATTCTGTATTTTTTTTTCTCTCTCTTTTTATTTTCAGGTCAATGGTATTTTCCTGTTGATTATCAAGAGCCCATCTAAATTTTCATTGAGAGAATTTCCTTTTTTCTTTCTTCTTAAGTGTCTCTTATTTTCTCTCCATTTAAGTCTATGTTCTATTATTTTCTCTTCTACAAGCCCTTTTTTTATTTACTCTCTATACTTCCAGTTTCTGTCTGCATTTTTTTTAAGAACTTCAGAATTTTTTTCAGGATTACTCTGCCGCATACGGTCTCTATATCTCTTTTGTTTTTCAGCGGCCGATAACGGAGCCATCTGAAAAGATGAAATAACATGCCCATTCACCACCCGCATACAATGTTATGATAATACATAGTTAATGGTCAAGATGACAAACAAAATAGTAAATAGCTGTATGACTTAAAAAGTGATTTGGACCGACCAGCGCAGCGGTAAACTTTTAAATTAGGTGTAAGAAAACGCGCTAATCAATCTATGTAAACTAATAAAAAGGAAAAAAAATATAGAAAAAAAGCTAACAAATAGAGAAGAAAAAGATGCTGGACTACATATTTTGTTTTTGCCCTTATAGATTAAAAAGCATGTTTTTTATGAGCATGTTTCTTTTTCGTTCAGTCAAAAACTTCTTAGAGCAATTCAAAAGTGATCATTAAAAAAAAATAAGTAGGGTAAAACACCCAACTATTGACCCTTTAAGCGGTTTTTCTTGCTTCTTTCACAAAATAAACTAATGCATTAGTTGCAAGTGGAAATGAATGTTTTTCGAAGGTAAAATATACATTGGAGAATGTAACTAAAACATTATAAACAGTCAAACAAAGGTAAATCGTGTTCTTTTTCTTGAGTTTAGCAAGAACAGGCCATTTGACCAGTTATCAACATCCCTGTACCAAATTTTCAACATGCAAATGACCAATTTTTGACCTCCTGTAGTATAAGAATAAACTCAAATATTATTTATTAGGACTGTGATACGAGGTTTCATTTGATAAAAAACAAACAAAGGTAGTCTTATTGCCTTTCTTATTTTCTTTTTTCACACAATTTTGATCTACAGTCTTCAAACGCAGCCTATAATATTCTTGCATTTATTTTTGAAGTTTTGTTTTAGTTTTATCACTTTTTGTCCAATTTTTCCTCTTTTTTAGTAATTATACACTTTGCCTCGGATATGATTTAAGTCAGTTTGCTCAAACATGCAGGTTAGAGTAACTTTTGTCAGAATTGTATGAATTAAACCAACTTATGGCTAAGGCATTGTTCGTGTTATGTTCGACAATTGTCCCAAGGGATCATATACCGACATAAAAAGAATCGTGCGTCCAGGTACACCCACCTAACCAGGTTTTAAAATTATCTGCTTGCCAAATTGTGTCAAAATCCATTCAGCCGTTCATTTTTCCTATAATAGTAGTAAGTTTAAAATATTCAGGAGGATTCAGAATGTGACAGTTGACCGATTTAAGTACCTCACTCAAATTCAACTAGGTTCTTAGGTTACTACGTAAGGTATTTTTTTATGTTTGTGATTATGCAGATACACTTTTAGGGGTGCCAACGCCCATGGACATAATACAGATGCATTAAAGTTAAGCTAACTCACCATTAAAAATGAGCTATACGTATAAACCGTGGTGTCAGTAACTGGTATATTCGTACATATGGTTAATGACCAGCTATTGACATGTCATGTCAAATAAATGGTTATTCATACATTTGAGTGTACCAGATATTGACCCCATCATTTTAACAAGTTAATGATCATTAAAACGTGAAAATCCTGTGGAAAAGCATTATGTGTGTCTTAAATAACGAAAAAATACCAAAATCTAAGGAATCTATCGTGTAAAACTGAAATAAATTGCTATTGAAAACAGCCGTCAGCTTAGCAAATTGTTTAATTTCTTGATGATTTTAGCAGGGTATTTTATTATCTTAGGTTTACGGACGCAATATTGCTTTACTTAAATTTTCTGTGACGCTAATATATTACAAGATAAATTATTATTCATTTTCTGTATTCTTTATGCAGCACTGCAAGAAGATTTATTATTATTTTTGATAAAAACTGTTAAGAGGTCAGTAGTTGGTGGGAGGTCGGCAATTGGGTACTTTACCCTACCTGTTTATTAAGTAAAAAGTTGGTAAGTTCTCTCGTGAATGTAAACTCTGCCTAAAATATGTCCCGAGTGTTACGTAACTCTCTTAGTAACACACGGTATCACTCGCGACACAAAAATGGTGCGAAACTAACCTAAAAATCTAATATCTCTTATAGAAACGCAAATTATTAACACAACCCAAGCTTTTTAAAAAAAGTAATAATGTAGGGTAAGGATGCCAATTATGAGATACCATTTCTATTTTTGACTGTAAAAGCAAAACTGTCACATTTGAAGCATTCTGAGATATAATTTTAGGTAGCAAATTTAATGTACTTTAAATGTGTCATAGCTATTTAGGGCTAAATACCATATTTTTCTGGCTATATGGTAAAAAGTGAAAAATATCAAAAAACAAGCCCAAGGCAACTGGTCTCCTAATATGAGATATTAGGTGTTCCCTTAAAATTTTAGGGGGTAAACAAACAAAATAAACAATATTAATGTAATAATCACATTTTTATTGTTACTTATTAATTAAATATTATAGACAAACATCAGTCTTAATATTTTGGTACTTTAATCATGAAACTATAGACTAGCATCAGTCTTTAAAACAAAGATTTGAGCTTTACTCACTAATCATAATCATATTTAGCATTTTTAATACAAATATCAAAAGAAAAGTTATAAAAGTAGTAACAAAATCAAAATCTCTTCTAAAATGTTGTAAATCTTATCATGTCTTACATATCTGAGCATAAAGAACACAAAAAATTATCCGATGCTACTTCTCCACATTCCTCATGAGCCCACTTAAAACAACCTTGACACTTATTCCATTTTTCTCCTCTTGTATCTTGTGAAAAGTTTCCGCTGCAGTAGGGACATTCAGCATCATACTCATCCCCACTGCTATCCGCGAGCTCAGGCATGTCATCGTCTTCGGAACTGGAACTAACTTCTGCAACTCTTTTCTTTTTCAAATCTTTTTTTTTTCCCTGTTTGCGGTTTTTTATTTGACCGTTTCTTCTGTGTTTTCTTATTTTCTTTTTCTTGCTTTTTATTTAGGGATTCTACTAGTGAGTTCTTATATGGAGAATCCGTAATTATAGAAGCTGCTCCAGTTCTCTTAGAAGAAGAATTGTTCTTATGTAGCCTGGGCACTGGGTTAAGTGTGAAAGGCGAGACATTTGATGATGTGCTAGGTATTGGATTATCATAAACACTAACTCTTGGTGATGCCTTAGAAGATGCCAATCCTTGATGCTCATCAGGAGGATTTTCATCTACTAAACCGCTTTGCTTTCTCTGATTTTCATCTGAATTTCCGCTATTGGTTAACACTTCAGTTGGCTCTAATTGGTTTACAATCGAAGGAGGCACACCACTTATATTCTCCGGATTTATGTTCTCGTCATTAATTATGTCTTGTTCTAGATCCTCTTCATCAAAGATTGAAAAGTCTTCATCTGCATAAATATGTCGATTGCAGGGAAACAAGCCAGTCTTGCGTAACCCATTCACAGAGCTGGACATGGTAGCAGCTTTTTCATAAGCCGTACCAAACAATCCTGCTACATATTTGTTTGATAACGTGCGTCCCGGATTGTTACGCAGCCAAGTTTCAATTTCTTGGGAGTAATATGCTTTTAGTGGCTTCATAAATGCTACATCCATTGGCTGCATTTTATGTGTGCAATGTGGCGGCAAACAAACAGTTATCACGTTGTTCCCTCGAGCTAAGTTTATCACATCTATGTTTCGTGTATGTGTGTAGTGGCCATCTAAAACCAATAAAATTGGATCATCTTTACTTGGCTTTGTAAAGTTGATAAAATGCTGAAACCACTTTGTGAATAGATGTGTCTGGATCCAGCCTGAGGAAACAAAATGGAGAAACTTAATGTTTTACAGAAAATGAGACTAAGGACTAAGTTCACTCAAGCTTTGATGGAGGAAATTAGCTACAACCAATACCCAGGCTATTATACTCAACCTTCGTCTTCTGACTACAGTAATTATAATAATAATTCACAAGTTAATAAAAAGTTACGAACTTGATTGTTGTCAAATGCCAAAATTATAATTAAGTAAGTTCAATTAAAACAATTCTGTGATTCACAAACGTGTCCATGTTAAATATAAATAAATAAATACTTAGTTAAAAACAAGTTAAAATAATTAGTTAAGAACTTGATTGTTGTCAAATGCCAAAATTATAATTAAGTAAGTTCAATTAAAACAATTCTGTGATTCACAAACGTGTCCATGTTAAATATAAATAAATAAATACTTAGTTAAAATAATTACATAGTTAAGAACTTGATTGTTGTCAAATGCCAAAATTATAATTAAGAAGGTATAATTGAAAACAAATCTGCGATCACTGATCGGAATAGGCTGATTATATTTTCCTAAATGTATCAATGTTAAATATGAATAAATATACTTTTTTATAAATAAGTTGACTCTTTCATTATATAAACGATGTACTAACCTTAAAGTAAGAAACAGTTGTTCTGGAGGTGAAACAATTTTCTTAAAATTAATTGTAGCTGTCAAATCTTCTTTTATGTGGCCGAGTATGTAATCGAAGGTTTCTATGCTTGTCCTCGTATATTAAAAAAAAATTTCTGGATAGTTCCTATATTCGTGATAAAGCGTGTGAAATTCGCCAAGGTTTTTCCTTTTTTCATTAACTGGGTGCGTTCCAATTTTAGAGTTAATGATATCTTGAGCTAAAATCGCATTAGTCTCAAGACAATATCTTGCCACTTTTGATAGGGCTATTATAAATAATACTGAGTACGTCCACCGCTGACGCCGCCGCGGTCGCAACTAGTCGAGCTGTGGCATACCAACGCAAATCGCGTCGCCCGCCGCGCCTCCCGTCGCACCGCGCGCCGCACCGCTAGAAGCTGTGGCCAGGCCGTAAAACTGCGCGGGTCGCGCATGAGGTAGGTACCTGTTGTACGATGACCTTTCATTTGAACTTTTATCAACTGCTGAGAAGACACCTGGTTACGCCGATTCACCAGGAATGAGTAAAGTAACGCCATCTCTGGACGCATTGTACAAACCATGCGAAACAGTCAATACGTCATCATAAATTTCGACGTATCAGGGCGCGCGGCTCGCGAATTTAGCGCCACCACACGTAAGCCGCTCGAACCTTACGCCATCCCGGCGACGACAACCCCCGCCCCCTTCCGCTAATAGCCTTGAAACGTGACGGACGTTCCTCGGAGCTGCCTCGAGAGAACCCACGCGTCGTACATATACCGCTATAATTGAGGTCTGGTAGAATCGTCGTCTCCAGATCCTCACTCGCTTCGCTCCGCAATAAAAGCCTTGGCCATCGCGCTCGGTACCGAGGCTAGTGCACTGTGTTTCCGCTGCTCCAAGAAATAACATAGAAGAAGAGGGTCCAGGTAGAGAGAAGGCTGTGCCACGAGTCAGCTAGACTGCTGCTGCCTTCGTATTGGTGAGTACTTGCTTCCTGTGGTTTACTCTTGTTCATCTCTTGGTGAAAAACACGGCATACACCGCATCCCCGCATCCCGCATATTTTAACTAACCGCGTTACCATTTTTGGTCCTTCGAGCCGGATAAAACCAGTATTCCTAAATAATTTCCTATTGTTATAGTTAAAGAACATAATATTTCGTTCATAACTGTGCTTTTTATCGCATTTTTTTGTCCACAAGCCACGTGCTCAGCGCAATAGTTGGCCCGTGTGTAGTAGGTACTTAACTATTTATTGCTCTTATATACCTAATTAAGCCAAACAGTTTAAGGGTGTTTTTTATTGTTATTTGCAATATCAATACGGGTATACTTGTTTAATAATAGGTATTATACGTAGTAGTAGTAGGCGTCACAAAATGGCGTCCGATCAAAAAATGAAAATTATTATTTCAAAGAAAGAAACTATTTTTGCACATATTAATGATTTATACAAAACCGCAAAGATAATAGTTCCTTCCGATATTAATACTAGGAGTAATCAAGATTTCCTAGCCGCTTCTTCGAATATCGATAGATTATATAATAGTTTTAACGAATTATGTGATCAGCATAACAGTTTTTTGCTGGAAGAAGATCCTGATTCTGAATTAAATTACAGTAATTGGAGCGCTTTTGAATCGTTATTCTCTTTTGTTCAATATACGCGTACGAGTTTATTAGAAACTCGCCGTGTCAATAAACCCGCAGATTCACATAACAATATTCGCTTACCTTCGTTAGATTTAATAAAATTCTCTGGGCAGCCAGATACGTGGCCGCTTTTTTATCAATGTTTTAAAATTAACGTTCATGATAATAAGAATTTAACGGATGGTCAACGCGTACAATATTTAGTTAGTAGTTTGAATGGAAGTGCGCGCAATGTTTTCGCGGGAATTTTACCTGATGAGACTAATTACGCTACTATATGGAATTCGTTAGTGGCTAAATACCAAGACAAAAGACTGCTTGGGTCTACATACTTAAATAACATACTCGATATGAAACCTAGTTCCGATTCACCTGTTCAATTAAATAACTATATCGAAAGGGTTCATACGTCTTGGGCTGCATTAAAACAGTTAGAAATTAGCGATTTATCGGATTTTATCTTCACTCATCTCGCTTTAAAAAAGTTAGACTCTCAGTTAGTTCAACGCTTTGAATTGTCTGTTCGCGATAAAGACATACCCACTAGTGATGATTTAGTGAGTTTCGTACGTCATCATGTGAAAATTCTTGAACGGTCTACTACGACTTCTACGTCTCGGCCGAATACGTCGCGTACGACATCTAAAACTTCGCATACTTTCGCTGTTACTGAAAACAATAATAATAACTCCGCTTGCGTTTTGTGTAAAAAATCGCACCACACTCATTTATACGAGTGTAGAGAATTTAAAAAGCTATCTGTTAAAGAGCGATTTAATCTTATTAAACTTAATAAATTATGTATAAACTGTTTCAGTAATAAACACCGCACTTTAAATTGTGCTTCCAGCAATACTTGTAAACAATGCAATAAAAAACATCATTCATTGTTACATTTTGATAACGATCGCTCTGGGCGAATATCGCCAGATAAGGAACCGGTTGCCGCACCGTGTGCGGAGTCTGTTTGTATGCACTCACACATTGAGACGCCGGCGCGTGCCGCTTCAATTGAATTTACTCATATTTCTAGGAATTTACCTGAGTCGCGTTTCAAAACTGATAAAGATTTATTTCGTAGACAATTAAATAACTCAATTGTTTTACCTACGGCACAAGTTTACGTTCCTAGAAATGGAAACCACTTTATAATAAGATGTTTAATAGACAGTGGCTCTCAGAATAATCTTATTACGTTCGCTTGTTGTAAAAAATTAAAACTTAATATAAAACCGCTTGTTAAATCTTCCTTAAAATCGGTAGGCACGATATCCGTGCCTGTTAAAGGTTATGTTACGCTTACAATTCAGTCGCGCGTTTCGGACGCTCAATATAATCTGCCTATGTTAGTGGTTGATAATATAGCGGAGTCGTTGCCTACATGCGAAATCCAAGCGTCTGTGATGGAGAACTTTAAAGACTTGCCGCTTGCCGACAAAAGCTGGAACTTGCCTGGAAATATAGATGCGATTCTTGGAACGCAAATGTTTGCGTTTATTTTACGCGGCAACAAGGTCCCCCTGTTTCAATCATCTAACATACCGGAATCTGCAATAAGCTCAATGCCTCACGCTCTAGAAACTACGCTTGGTTACATTATCATGGGAGAGATACCTATTATCAACCCTGAAGGTGTAGCCTGGTCCTTCGGCCCATTAGTGGATACGCTAAATAATAATATTTTGAAGTTTTGGGAGGTTGAGCAAGTGCAGCCGGCTTTAAATATAACAAGTCCAGAAAATCGTGACTGTGAGCAACTTTATAAGTCGTCTGTTGCCAGAGACCCAACTGGCCGTTATATTGTGTCACTGCCCTTTAAACGCGATCCTAAGTTACTAGGCAATTCGTTTATTCATGCTCAGCGCAGACTGTCTGCACTCGAGCGTAAGTTTCAGTCCCTTCCCGCGTTGCGTCATGCTTATAATGACGTAATTAATGATTATATTGCTAAGGGTTATTTATCCGAAATTCCTTATTCTTCTTTGGCTACAAACGAAGGCTACTTTATACCGCATCACGCTGTTGTTCGACCTGACAAGTCGACGACAAAAACACGCATCGTGCTCGATGCTAGCGCTAAGACGGATAACGGTACATCGCTTAACGACTTGTTACATATCGGGCCTAATTTACAGGCAGACTTATTTTCGCTTCTATTAAAATTTAGATATTTTAAAATAGCAATAACTGCAGATGTACGTCAAATGTATCTTAGAATTTTGTTATCAGAAAATGATCGTAAATATCAAAAAATATTATACAGATATAATGAGTCTGAACGTGTACGTATCCTACAGTTTAATTCTGTCGCGTTTGGTCTCCGTTCGAGTCCATTTTTAGCGATGCGTACTATCCGCCAGCTTGCTGAGGATTATCATGAGCGCTTCCCTCTCGCTGCAGAGGTCGCCACTAGGGAATTATATATGGATGATTTGACAACTTCTGTACATTCAGTAGAGGATGGAACTCGCATGGCAGACGAGTTACTCGCTTTATTCGGGGCCGGCGGATTTGAACTCGTCAAATGGGCGAGCAATTCTACGGAACTTCTCTCGTATTTACCGGAGTCGCATCGTGCAGTGATCGAGTTTACTGACGATAGTGGCACACTAAAGGTTTTGGGCTTGAAATGGCTACCTAATACCGATTGTTTCTCGTTCGCTACGTCATCATTTTCTAGCGGTAACACTAAACGTGCTATACTGTCTACTATTGCTCGCTTATTTGACGTTCTGGGCCTTGTCGCGCCTGTTATCCTGTACGCAAAGATTTTAATGCAGGATCTTTGGCTTGCTAAAGTAGGGTGGGATGAAGAACCTCCTACAAGTATTACGGAATGTTTCGTCAAATTTAAATCCGAATTACCTTTATTATCTAAATTACAAATACCGCGCCACTTAGGCGTAGCAGCCGGCTGTGTTGTGAATCTGCTCGCTTTCGGTGACGCTTGCATGAAGGCTTACGGTTGCGTCATATATTTACACGTGACTCACAATAACGGCGATATATCAATTCATTTGGTGGGCGCGAAATCTAAAGTGGCGCCGCTAAAAACTATCTCGCTAGCAAGGCTAGAATTGTGTGCCTCGCTGCTTCTTGCCAAATTTGTAAAACAAATATACACGGTTTTCCATAACCACTATCCTATAAAACAGATATTCGCTTTCAGTGATTCTATGATCGCGTTATCATGGATTCATTCATCGCCCCACCGGTGGCAAACATTTGTTGCCAACCGTGTGACTGAAATACAGGAGAATTTGTCTCCTGACCGCTTCTTTCACATAAATGGGATAGATAATCCCAGTGATTGCTTATCGAGAGGTTTATTACCTTCACAAATTATTAATCACCCGCTTTGGTGGCAGGGTCCTCCTTGGATTCGGCATCCAATCGCTGAATGGCCAATAGTGCCATTCGAACCATCTTGTGTCGAAGGTGCTATACCTGAAACAAAGGTGTCTGTAACTTGTCGCTATTTCCAGTACGGAACCATCGCTTCTTCTTGAACTCGCTCTCCGGGTCTCATCCTGGAAAAAATTACTACGCATTATAGTATATGTCTTACGTTTTATACGAAAGTTATCCCGCTCGCCGTTAATTCAAGTTTCTGATCTTGAAACCGCTGAACTCGTTATTATTCGCGAGTTACAAAGTAAACACTTTACTGATGAAATAAAAAATGTTAAAAAAGGTAAATTACCTTCGCCTTCCTTAAGAAAACTTGATCCATTTGTTGACGACAACGGTTTGCTCCGTGTTGGTGGTCGATTGACAAACGCTCATATTCCTTATGAAAACCGCCATCCATTGTTGTTGCCCCGTCGACATCACTTAGTCGACTTAATAATAGATGACTGTCACCGCTCTAATTGTCATACCGGTTCACATCTTCTTATGTCTTTACTAAGACAACGCTACTGGATAATCTCCGCACGAAATGTAATTAGGTATCGTATACGCCAGTGTAATTTTTGCTTTAAGGTTTCACCTTCTCATCCAACTCCTCTTATGTCGAGCTTACCACCTGCTCGCGTGCAGCAAGCCAAGGCATTTACTCACACCGGTGTCGACTACGCTGGGCCTATAAATATTACACTCACCCGCAAACGTGGCGTTATAAGCCAAAAGGCTTACATTTGCATTTTTGTGTGCTTAACAACCAAGGCAATACACATTGAAATCGCATCAGACTTGAGTTCTGAAGCGTTCATAGACGCCCTCAAGCGTTTCGTGTCCAGACGGGGACCAGTTTCTGTAATCTATTCCGATAACGGGACTAATTTCATCGGTGCAAAACGACAATTGAATGAATTATACAACTTTCTGTCATCTAAAGACACATCTAATGCATTCCAAACGGAATTGACTAACCGTAAAATTACGTGGCGAAATATTCCCGCACGCGCGCCCCACTGGGGAGGAATTTGGGAAAGCAACATAAAAGGTATAAAAACGCATTTATATCGTTGCATAGGGCAACAATTGCTGTGCTATGAGGAATTGTTGACAGTACTAACCCAGATTGAGTGCCTCTTAAATTCGCGTCCATTATGTCTGCTATCCGATCAGCCGCACACAATTCTAACACCTGCTCATTTTCTCAACACAACACCTTTGCAGTCATTGCCAGCCTGTGAGATTGACGGAACTGTAAGCCTTCGTAATAGAAAAAGACTTTTGGATAGTATGGTTCAAAGCTATTGGAAAAAGTGGCACTTAGATTATTTACATACGCTTCAATTAAGACAAAAGTGGAATACGCCTGACACACCCATTCAACCAGGTACACTTGTCCTCATTCATCAGGATGATTCTCCTCCACTCCGCTGGCCTACAGGCATTATTGAACAAGTATATCCGGGAAAAGATGGGATCGTACGCGTAGCGTCAGTGCGCACCACAACTGGGATTTTCAAACGCCCAGTCGTAAAGTTATGTCCTCTTCCATCGCAATAGCTTAAATTCGTCTCTTAGTTACTTGTAATATAGCACAGTTATGCACGCAATTATCTTTATATATTTTTAGTATGACTTTAATTTTAATCGCATTCAATTTATATTTATCCACTTATCGATTTAAGTAATCATAATTTAGCTCCTTCTCCGCCTTTTCCATTCCACCCTTCCTTTTCGCATTTCCCTTTGTTTCGAAAATCCTACGGATTCGTTCGGATCCGGGGAGGAATGGTTACGCCGATTCACCAGGAATGAGTAAAGTAACGCCATCTCTGGACGCATTGTACAAACCATGCGAAACAGTCAATACGTCATCATAAATTTCGACGTATCAGGGCGCGCGGCTCGCGAATTTAGCGCCACCACACGTAAGCCGCTCGAACCTTACGCCATCCCGGCGACGACAACCCCCGCCCCCTTCCGCTAATAGCCTTGAAACGTGACGGACGTTCCTCGGAGCTGCCTCGAGAGAACCCACGCGTCGTACATATACCGCTATAATTGAGGTCTGGTAGAATCGTCGTCTCCAGATCCTCACTCGCTTCGCTCCGCAATAAAAGCCTTGGCCATCGCGCTTGGTACCGAGGCTAGTGCACTGTGTTTCCGCTGCTCCAAGAAATAACATAGAAGAAGAGGGTCCAGGTAGAGAGAAGGCTGTGCCACGAGTCAGCTAGACTGCTGCTGCCTTCGTATTGGTGAGTACTTGCTTCCTGTGGTTTACTCTTGTTCATCTCTTGGTGAAAAACACGGCATACACCGCATCCCCGCATCCCGCATATTTTAACTAACCGCGTTACCAACACCATTTCTAGTTTTATTTACATTGCTGCTTGTAGTGAAAGTAGTGAATTAATTACTTTTTTATTAAAAATCTCTTTACGTTAGGTAAGAATAACGATTATGAACAGTCCAAAGTAAAAAAAAAATGAAAAAATTAGGAAAAAACCGATGAAAAATTTCAACACGGAGTGGTCCAGAATCATGTCCTGGACCCATGGTATCCATTTGTGCGTCGATGTCCCTAACACCCTGTATATTCTAAAACTACATAGTTTTATTGTTGTATTCACACTTTCACACACACACATATATGTATATATAGCAATTATCAAATAAATTGTAAAGATATTGGTAATTCAAATCCAAACTTGTTGACAGTCAGACTACTTCTAATATTGATACCTATTTTTTTCATTATTTTACACGTATTTGGGATGAATGCTTAATGTACGTAGTATTAAACACGACTTGAACTTGAAGGATTTATTGAGTATTCACTTTAAACACAATATAAACTTTTGGAACTTTTCCGAACATCAATTTTCATTCGAAAGCGCGGGAATCTACACTACAGTGTCAACTGTCAAACGTCGTAGGGATGTCCCCGTGACGCGAGACAATTAGTGATGTTCCGTGTAGATCCGATTTTCGCCTAATAGTAGATAGAGAGACGTTTTAATATTAAAAAAAAACACTAGTTTTACTTACGTTTTCTAGTAATTACTTCAATATGTATTTGTATTATAACTTGCAGACACAACTCACTCAACACTAACCGTAACCGAACTTTTCAAACGTCTATCATTTTTATATGACAGTTCATTCAATAGGAATGTGTTTATTGGAAATTGAACTTTATAATAGTAGATTAGAAAAAAAGGAAAAAATCTTTTACTGTCGTCGTACTGTCGGGCCGAAGCAGAAAAATTACAATCAAAGTGTTGACATTCGTTAGGGTCTCTAGTACACCAAAAATCTTGCATTTCGTTGGTAATATTTTGCCATAAGCCAATGTCATTCTGGTATTCCACCCCTAGATGAACTACGTTTTGATGTCCCCTGTCTCGGCCTCACCTTCCTCTGCACTGACTAACGTAGGTGTTTCTTGATCCTGGCCAATCTGTTCCAATGGCTCGCAAGGAACCTCTACTGAGTCTACTTCCATCTTGTGGCTGGTAGAAGACGTACTTGGAGTGTCATGAGGTTGATGTTCCTTTAATTCGCGACTAAATCCGAGTTCGAAAAGGTTTTGTGTCTTATTTAACTGTTCATTAAGTTTATTTTGTTGGTCTTGCCGCTTTTTACGTTTTTCGGAACCGGTGCTTTTTATTTACGGGTACCTCCGACATTTTGTTCCTGAAAGAAATAATCTTTTGTTTTAAAACAGTAAAGAAAATTTCACCTTATTAGCTCAAACAATATAATAATAATAATAGTTTCCTGCTTAATATTAATAAACACCCAAAGTAATAAAACTCCCAAAGTAAAAAATATTTAGTAACATAGAAATTAATTAAAACATCGAATTGAATAATAAAACGGCACTTCACAATTGAGTCTCTTAGTTACAAAAACCGCAATGTCCGTTGTATGACATCGCGCGTAATTTATGATTTTCGTATTTCGCATTATTGGCCCTGTGGGCTTTAGTGCAACTATAGTAGTTTGATTTAAAATAATATAGTTAATCAAATACTAAACTTAATCATGTAAAATCTTTATGAACTAGAACATTATGGACTTTGCTGACTTTGTAACACTCGGATGGACTTGGCGGTTTTTGTTGCAAAAACAACTGCACTTTGTTGGCTTTGAAACATACCTATCGTGGCCTAGAATGATTGAACCATATTGATACTTCGTACTTGAAATAAAACTATGATTGTTTTATGAGAAGTTTATTAGTTAGACAAAACCGATGTTAAATTATAAGTAATGGTGACTCTTCTTGTTCTTCACATACCGACTCTTCAAGGAAATCGATATCGTCAACCATATTTTCGTCCGGTATTTCCTGTGTTGATGGTACTACTCTGTTATAGTACTCCAAAATCTCTAAATCACGCCATTTATCCCCGAAATGATTAGATAACAATTTATTAACGTCCCTAAATTTTAACGGTTTTACTTGTGCGCCCTGTGGAATAGCGGTTGGAGAAATCATAGCCGTGTTTTTACCTTTTTTGCACACGCTTTTATATTGACCTGATTCAAATCTGTAGTGGAGTTCTCCTCTAACTCCAACCATGTCATTGCTTTTACTGGCTCGTTTCAAATAAAACCTTTTGCATTTAGAAAAAAGTACATGCCATTTTGTAGTTATCAAAAATATATCTTTAACGACGGTTTTCCAGTTGCATACTTGAACCGTAGTAGCAACGTTTATGGCGGTAGAATGTTTTTCCACTACATCAAAGTATTCTTTCGGTTTGATTATATTTTCAAGTTTCCGTAACTCCTTTTTAATACGAGCAAATACTCTGTCCGGCGGAAGAAATGAGTGTCCCATAACTGGGAAGACTACTTCTACCAGATGTATTTGGGCTGGTGCATCTTTTGTTAGCCAACGTGAGAGCATTGCTATAAGCATAGAATTTTTGTTTTGACCGGTGCACCCGTCGGCCATAAGTCGAACTTGATTACATTCTGGTGGAAAATCTGTATTGCAAAGCCGATGGTAAACTGAAGACACTATGAGATTTGCATCTTTTGCAAATTCATCCTCTGTCCAGCAATAACTGAACACATTTTCTTTTGTTAATGCTGATTTGGAGTTACCTTCCACAATAGTAAAATTGTAAAAGTACAGTTGACGAGAATAGTAGGTACTCTGGTCTGGTATTTTGGGCAGCGGCATGTTTTTATGACAGTCAAAACTAATAATCTTTATTTTACGGTTGTCTTCTTTTAACATTTTGAAAAATTCATTAGCTCGACGTTTGTGTACTGTTTTCTCAGCCATCAGCGTAGCTTTGTCACTATCATTTTGAACAATTATTAGTTTTTCATTAAGCTGAAGACAAGTTGAGCACACGTCAACCCGAGGACTCCCAAAGCCCAAATTAAAAGTAGTATTGAAAATGGCTCTAAAATACAACTTTTTCACTTTGAGGTTTTCTTGTGCTTGATCGTTATACATTTTGGCCATTTTATTAATACTTAGCTCTGAAGGCAAGTACATACGTCTCGAATTGCCACGACAGTAATGAGCTTCTGAACACTTAAATGTCTTTATGAATTTAATCACATTTTCTTTTTTGTCCTTGAATTTGTGGGATATACGGTCACCTCCGCGTTTTTCAATAGGAAAATTGCCATGTAGGTGATAATTCTTTATAACATTTTCTACGCGGTATCTTTTAATTTGCAACACCTGAAGGAATGCTTTTTGGCAAACTTGCATCATTTTAAGCTGTGATCTACAATATATCATATATTTCAGCTGCAAGCCTCTAGGTTTGTAATTTCGAGATTCAGATCTTGGACGACGACGTTTTGTTTTTATACCTTTCACATGTTTCAATATAAATGAGTCTTGTTTTAATTTGTCTTTCAATCGGTAAAAAGACTCATGGAGTTTGCGTACATCTTGCAGTGGAATTTTAGAGCATTGTAACTTTTTACATTTATGTTCACAAGTCGGCTTAACAGGCAAATGTTTAGCTGCATACCTGAAAAAAAAATTCCTTGTCATTTGGGTTTTTAGTTATTAACAGTGGTCGAACATTCCGGTGTAATCATTCATAAAGTTGCGGAGCTTGCAAAATAGCCCAATAAAACAAATGTTGCTTCTACTATACTAATATAACTGCTATGTAGGATGAAAACAGAAATAAAGTGATATGTTAAGGAATATTATAATTTAAGTGAGATTGAGATAACTCAATCTCACTTAAATCATAATATTCCTTAACTTAACTTTTTATTAAAAATTAAACAAATTCATAAAAGGCTTTTATGAATTTGTTTAATTTTTAATAAAAAGTTGAATAAAAAGATTTCAATCATCATCTCGTACATACATAACTTTTTTGGGCATTAAGGATACAATATTTATGTTTTTGTAAGACTTTATCCTATAGGTACTTGTAGTATCCGGGCGACATATTATATACAAAATTTCATCACAATCGTTAGAACCGTTTCCGAAATAAATATACAAATAAGATTACTATAATGTTCCAAAAATCCAAAAATATAATAATATGAGGTGGCCCCAAAGGCTTACATTCTTCCTAAAAAAGTGAACAGGTAAAAAGTATCAAGACATAATCATCATAGTATACTCACCTTTGTTCTTTAGCACGATTCTTTGTCCAATTTGCAGCATTTACTCGTCGTTTTCGCGCCTGTTTACTGTCAACAACTTCAGGGTAACACTCCATGTCTCATATTTTAATAAACTTATTCCGAATTAATAACTTTTAGCACGAGAAAACTAAAATAAACCGAGCGCAAACTCACGACTGCACACAATAAACCGCCATATTGAAAAGCGTGACGTGATTGATGGATAGGGACTATGCGTAATTTGATACAAACAGGAATGGACAATGCTGTTTTTATAGCAAACTAAAAAGTTTCACAGCCGTTTTCTATTGGACTAAGTGGGTTTAGGTTCATACGACTAATATAAAAATTATTTATTTTGTCTATGGATTTTTGTACATTTACTTTTTTATGGACATTGCGGTTTTTGTAACTAATAGACTCAATTGTCAAATCCTGTATCAGGTAATAAAATATGTAAAAAATAATAAAATTACGTAAAGTAATTTCAACTTCAGTTGATGAAACTTTAGTTTCCACTACACTGTTTTTAACCCGTCGTTTCACCTATTTTCACAAAGCCCGAAGCACTTCTGCAGTCTTTATAAATAAATATCCAACACTTTTTTTTTACGTGGTAAAATCATTAAATGAGGCCTCCCACCCCGGGCAGGACGGGAGGGACTGTCAGACTTTTACTGGCTAAAATCCACGGTGTCCTTCAATAGCCCTTTACGTTCCGGGGTCCAATATCCAACACTTAACCTTAAATTCGTAATTTTTGAAACACAAATTGTAAAACTCTCTTTTTATTCACAGCCGTTAAACTTGCAAACGAATTGCACGAAGTAAAAATTGAACGATTTAATTGAAAATGGTTCGAAAATAATGTCTATGACACATCATACAATACGTATTTAACGACTCGGGGAATTCCCCGGTCATGCCAAGAAAGTAGCTTGGCCATAGAATATACATACTTGGTAGGTCCCAGTATAGTAAGTGTGCATTCACAACAAAGAGTTTTGCGCGTTTTTAATTAAATTACCGCTATAAAATTGCTTGCAATTATACTACTGCGTTATAAACTTTTAAACTATCATAATAATAATATCTAATATGGAATGCGTTCCGAAATGTACTAAAATAGCGTCGATGTACAGAGCAAATTTTTAAATTAAATTTTCCGGCTCCAGTGGTCCGACTTCACATGAGCGTGAACCTCGATCCGCCATAAATAACCGGTCCGAGATTCACAAATCTCGATATGTTTTGATGCCTTTGGTAGCAGCTTTATTGGGGATAAGCTGGCTGATGTCCAGCCAGCCTTTCCACATCAAAATACTCTCGTCTAGTGCAATATTCTGGGAAAGATTATAAAGCGTTTCAAATTTCTCATTCAGATGTGACAAAAATGGTCGTACCTTAAATAAGCGTCTTCCAGGTTTAGCGCACGCATGGCATCATTGTTCACAAAATGTAAACATTTTTTCAAAGTATAAACCTGTTGATGCTCGTGTGTGCGCTAAAACCTGGAGTTTAGAATATGTCAGGGTTGGCAACCCAGTTTTCTTTTATCCGGGACTTGACCACAATCCCCAGTCATGCCGAAATAGACATATATCGTTGGCGGTGGTGTCCTTACCCCACTGCGCGATGCGGCTTCTGGGATGGAGGACGTGTTCATCCCACAGCTGGGATGCCAACTGCTGAGCATTCCTATTGGTCTCCGAGGCAATGTACTCCATGAATTGCCGATCCCGGCAACGAAAATGTCATAGGGGTCAACATTTGGAATTGCCGGACCAACATTAATCTGGGAAAACGTTTCCCTCCTCGATTCAGGTGGAATCGGGGGGCTCGGAAACTCGCGCCACTCAAAATCAAACAAACTCCGAGGCTGGTCCGTGCAAAGGTCTGCATCATGCGCGGCGACACCAGCAGGCGCGGCGTTAACACCAGCTGGCGCGGCGCCACCCTTTTCGTCGTCCTCCTAGACCCAAGGTGTCATAATTCGCCTTAATACCCTGGGCACTACAGGCAATACCGCCGCATCCTCCTCGCCCTCGTCACTCTCGTCAGAATCTGCGTCGCTATCTGTAGCAAATGATACATTGGTTTCAATTCTAGAAGAAAGAAACCAGAAGTTTGGGCATAGCCCCAAATCAGACTATAATCATCAGGCACTTACTGACGTTAAGGAAGTGGGCCACCTTCTCATCTCGTAGATTCTGACGCGGGTGACGGCGAGGAGGTGGATGCCGCATGCTGGACGAGGTGGACGGCGAGGCGAGTGGCGTGCTGCTGCCGCATTCCAAGTATCTGGAACAAAAGAAGTGTTGAAGTATCTGTGAATTTCATGAATAGAAAAGAATAATAGAATTTGATGAATAGAAAAGATTAATAGAATTTGATGAATAGAAAAATCCTTAAGAGACTTACGCGGCTGGCGAAGGTACCGCGTATTCTGCTGGTGCATGCTGCGGCGACGGCGATGACGGGCACGGCGGTGGAGTCTCTACGTCCCTGAAAGAAAAGCAATGTTGTAGTGCCTATATCTTTAGCAATCAAATTATTAGAAAAGACCGTTGGCGACTTACATTGCCGCATGGGAGGTGGAAGCCACGGGGCCCACAGGTGGTGTGGGAGCTGCCGCAGCCCCTGTATTTGATCTATGTAGATGGAAATTTAAAAACAAAAGTTAAAACCCATAGTATTAACACCAGAATAATATCCATAACTAATTTAAACAAGTAGAACTACTTACGGTACTCACATGCGCCTCCGCTTCGCATAAAGCGGGGTCTCCAGATCCACAGCTCGCGCCAATAAGGATGATTCAATCGTAACTAAACGAAATTATTTCGAAAAAATAATCAAAAACGTTATAAAAGCATAAAATCTAACTCTGCTATGCTATGGGATCCAGGCCGCGCGCTGCCGTATCCAGCGCGGCGGGCTTGGCTTCCGCGCCCTCCACGCCGACTAGGGCCACCACGGTTACTGTGGGGAGGTACAAGAACCACATTCTCCACTATTATCATTCGTTGTGACAATGTTCCTACAGTTAAAATGTTTGTTAAAAATTTCATAAAAGATTCCTAACAAAACATAATTCTTTGCATGAATCACTTAAGGCCAAATATTCGGCTTCTGTACTCGAAATCGCAACACATTTACGTTTACGTGACTCCAGTGGACGCACCAATCTTAACAAAATTTCTACTATATGACCGCTGTCCACAATATTATTGGCCAAATCTGCATCTGCAAATACTGATACATCAAAACTACAGGATTTTACAAACACTAACAGGTTTATTTTCCCCATTATGGTTTCCAAATAAACCATTTGGTATTATTAAGTTTCTTTCAACAACTTGCTGGCGATTTATGTGGTTAAGTCCTAAATGCCTTGATAAAAAAATATTCGTACATTAAGTGACGAGCTTCAGACACATATCCATCAAGAGTTCTTTTAGGTATGTTAAATAGAGCTGATATTCTTTCATTGGAATCACCGGTTTCCAGATTCATTAAATATGCTGTCAACCCAATAGGGCCCGATGACTTATGCAGTAACTGTGGCACTTCATTTGAAATATTTTGATACTGCTCTTTTGCAAAGCCTATCCAAGGTGCACCAAACTATCTTCCATGTTTTGAATATTAATAAAATCAAGGCCAGCATTTGATTGACCTTTTAATTGTAGCATGTTTTGAATATGCACTGCTGTAAACAAATTAACATAATTATGTAGAGCTCCAGTAATAAAATCCCAAGATTGCGAATTGATGTAGTGATTGCATAATCTATTGTTTTTTGGGATGTGTAAGTTATAAACATCTTATAACATTTTCCTAGTTGTATCAGGAACTCCTAGTTTCCTTTTCCTAGTTGTTGGGAGCAGTGGTGGCCCCGACTTACGAGTTGTAGGTCGTGGGTTCGAACCCAGCCTGGCGCATTACTTTGTGTAATTTCTTTCATCACCACTGCTCTCAAAACGGTGAAGGAAAACGGCATGTCCTAGAACCAAATTCGAAGACATGTGACATCTGCCAACCCGCACTGGGCCCGCGTGGTGGATTATGGCCCACTCCCTCTCACAAGAGAGGAGGCTTGTGTCCCAGCAGTGGGAACGTTATAGGCTGATGATGATGATGATCAGGAACTCTATTCCTTTCTTGACTCCGGAAACCTTCAATAAAACAGCGAGATTCGGTTTCTACTGGCCTTACATAGTCAGGTAACAGTAAACCTTCACTTGGTCTGGGTATACCTTCTGAATGAGATTGCAAAGCCTTGTAAGGTCCTTAAGTCTCTTACCACCAGCTGCCAGCGTAGATTGCCATGAGACTAACGGGTTCTGTTCGCATGAGGTGTTGATTGAAATAAAAGAGATGCTTCCGTCTTCTCAGCTATTTAATATAATGGTGCACACATCATCATACTCAGGAATGTAACACTTACTTCAGGTAGAACATACTACCATCTATCCAGGCCGAACCGTGGATATGTCACGCAGGCAGCATTCGCAGCCTGTGTGATTTGTAGAATATAATACATGGCTTGGAACCAGAGCTTGTCCTAGCTTACTTCATTTCAATGTGCCAAACGTTGAGAAGACGTTAATTTTTTAATTAATTTTTAATTAATCTTTAAATTACTGGATGGAACCCTGAGAACAATATCAGAAAGAAATCCGTGAGCATTTCAATACCGCATCATGGCGGGTGATGCCATGTAATTGCAACAAAACAGGAAATAATCATGGATACATACGCATATGCGGTTCCTTTAAATTAATACAGTTTCATTTTAGCCGCTGTCCCACTTCTAGTCCGCGTCATTAGTTAGTTTTAATTAAATACTGTTTTTTCAGTCAGCGTCTTAATCCCGTGTCCAGACTCCAAGAAAAAGGGAAGCCAAAAAATTCAACGTCATTCTACCAACCGCAGTCGGACCAGCCTCCAGGCTTTTGCCCTTCAGACCATGCGTTATCTATACTTAAAATTAATTCAACTGAAATCTATCACAATTAATTATTTGAATTCTATCTATGTATTTATTATATACTCGTCAAAACAAAATAGGGGCCACTTATTAAATTGCACTTTAATCAAGTATCACTCTTATTATGCGTACATAATAGATGGTAAATACCTTGCTATGGTTTCTTTCAAGTATTAATATTGTTTCTACTGCATAATTGGAAATTCATAACTTTTTTTTTTAATTAGATATTTAAGATTTCTTCGAATGTACGGTCTGGTGTTTTTTATTTTTTAAACTTCTAACGGAGTTTTCTTCGACTTATACAGCAAGTAGGCTATAACGATTCTTAAATCTCATAATGCCATTTATTAGGAGACATATGGATGCAAAAACAGCCACTCGGGGTGTTACCTTAATCCAGGGGGGGCATAGCCAGAACAGGTAGGTCTTATGGTGGAATATTCCCAACCAGTGGTTCAAAAAGTTTGAAACTGGTCTCAAAAGACGGGTAATATCACCAGACGCCGTGATTCAGGAAGAAAGTAAGTAAGTAAAGCCTAAGGAGACCAATTAGTTTGATTAACCGCGCAAATAGTGCGAAAATCTACCACGCGGACCGTACAAACTCCATTGCGTTGAGCTACAGGCACCCCTATAATTGACTAGACTATTCCGAATCGACTCCATAAAGACACAATACTCAAGAAGATGGTTGGTTTTCCTGCAGTTAACTGGAGCGTATGGTGCAAATCGTGAAACATTTGCAAAGAGAAAAATTATTTAACTGTTTTGAATGGTCTTTATTGCTTTTTATTTATGACTGCAGGCTTGTTTTTTTTAATAAAAACCCATTCATTAGAGTGTAGAGAAGATCTAAACAATAGGTTTCAGATCTTTGCACTCTTGAAACAGACTCTTCCGATGAGATCTGAATTATGCTCTAGGGCGGTTGTCTCTATCACGCAAAACTGAGCTCTCACTTCGTAATAACGTTGCTGTAACTGCTCAAAATTGCGTAGCGAATGTGGTGCAACTCCACATTATCCCATTCGCACAGCAACGAGTACCTGAGTTCATCTTCAAGCAGGATAATGGTTGAGCGAACAAGACGCGACTAACAGTGCACACATTCGCTGACGTTCGAATTACATTGTTAAAGTGGCTACTCAGGATTTTCACCTGAGTTTTATTCAGCAGTTAAGAGATGAGTTACAGAGGAGTGCAAAAGAAAGTAAAATTCCCATCAACACCCAGCTGGATCTCATAAACTGTCTGAAAACTTGCTGGTAGAGAATCCCAAAGAAAATGTTTGGTATTTAATCCTGAACATTCCACCTCCATTAAAATGAGTAGCACAGAGAGAACAGAGTTAAAAGAGAAGCTTTAAAGCACACTTTGGAACATTAAAGACATTTTTTTTCGAGTTTTTTGATGTTTTGTGTAAGTTGATACATTCCTGCAATTCCCCACTTTTCATTCAATTTCGTTTAATTTAACGATGGATTGGAATACAAACTTAATTTTTGTGTATTTCCAAGTAAAATCGTTCATATTTATCAGATTCAGTCATTATAACCAGTAATATTTAAATATTATTTAATAAATCGACAAAAATAAGTTGGCCCTTATTTTCTTATGAGTAGTATATTTTATTTAGAATTCAAAGTAACTGAGAAAATAAATATGTAACTCTCTAACGCCATCTATTATTACCATTGCATAATTAACTATTAGTTCGCGTTCCCGTTACTAGAGGGCGCTACACGTCTAAGATAATCGATGACTACTTTTATATCCGTTACAATACATCTTTCCCCAGTTAAAAAAATTGTTTCTGCTGAGAAAAAGATTTTTTTTTTTTTTAATCCATCTTGCGCATTGAAATCTCGTAATCATCCTATTGAAAACTGAGACAGTCCGAACCAAATACCTTAGACTTACTAACCAAATTGCTAAATGTTAATGGCCAGTAGCAGAATTCCGAAACAAAACCTATTTGGCATATTTTAATTTATTAAAAGCCTCTTCTGCTTCCCCTGTCCATTCAAAGTTTACATTCTTACAAGTTAATTTACTAAGTGGTCTACTAATTTTAGAAAAATTCTGTATGAATCTACGGTACCAACCAGCCATTCCCACAACTTCTTTGGGTGAGGTGGGTGTGGGGTAATTGAGTATAACTTCCACCTTAGAGGGATCGGTACGAAGACCCTGCTTATCAACCATGTAGCGAAGATATTTAAGTTCCTTTCTACAGAATTGAGATTTGCTCATATTAATTGTTAAGTTTGCGTCTGCTAAACGTTGATATACTTTTTCCAACAACTTTACATGTGTATCAAATTCACTGGAAATGCATATAATATCATCCTGAAAAACAAATACTTTATTATCAAATTCAGGACCAAACAATTTATCCATAAGTCGTTGCATAGTGGCAGATGCTCCCACAAGACCAAACGACATAGTTGTATAGTGGAAGAGACCACGTCTAGGGACTGTAAATGCAGTTTTCTCAGCAGACTCCACACTATCATATTCAATTTGCCAATATGCAGCACTCAGGTCAATTGAAGTTAAATATCTTGCATCCCTCAGGCTATCAAGTATTTGATGGATGTATGGCAAAGGATAAGCATCAGCCTTAGAAATAGCATTAAGTTTTCGACAGTCTAAACAAAGCCTTAGTTTACCATTAGGTTTGGTTACCATGACAACTGGGGAATTCCAAGGTGAGTTAGAAGGCACTACAACTCCAAGTTGCAGCATTCTATCAAGTTCCTGTTCCAAAGCTAATTGTTTGGAGGGTGACAAAGGATAATATCTTTGCTTAATTGGGAGGCTATTACCTGTGTCTATTTTATGAGTAATTAATTTTGTCCTCCCTAAACCTACTTTTTCAGTATTAATCTTATCAAATTTTTCAATGACCTTCAGAATTAATTATTGTTCAGAAGTCAATGAATCAAAACATTTCTAAACCTTGGTCTAAGCTAACTGAATTAATATAATTGTCAGGTATACTAAAAATCTTATTATTATTTAATGTGCTGTCTTAAGTTATCAAAAACGCTTTGCAAAAATCCATACCTAAAATGATTGGAGTAATTATGTTGGGAACTATGTAGAATTTTATAACTTTAATTTTATTTAAATAATTAGTGGGTAACTGCATAAAACCTAAATATTGAATTCTTGAACCATCTGCAGCCCTTACATTTTGACTTTTTGGTAATTTAACTTATATAAATCCATATTTCATAAATAATTTATGTGAATTATCCCCCAATATTGAACAAACCGCTCCAGTGTCTAGCAAACCATAAACTTCCAAATCTAAAACTTTTACCAATAAATGTGGTCGAATGTCATGTGTCTTAGCTTCAAAGTGAGCCACATCAATATGCGATGGGAAAGATGTTAAATTAATCACAAAGTTTTTGTGACTCACGTTAATTAGTTGTTTGCGCACTTTGGGCAGTTAAATCTTTTAAACCTTTCTCACCACATTTAAAGCAGACCAACTCCTTTGAAGTTTCACACTTACTTGTGAAATGATTTGTGCTGTTACACCTAAAACATTTTTTTCCCTTTGCTTATGAAGAAGGAGCGTCAACGACAGCAACTGGTTCTCCAGACCTATCTGACCTTGGTTTATGATCAGTATTCTTCGTAGGCTGAAAATCCTGACTAAGTTTCGCTTTTGAGAGGTTAGGTTCCACAAATTGTTCTGACCTAGCTCGAGCAAGTTCTAATTTCTTACCATACAAAAGTAGATCTTTAATGGAATTAATATCCAGTAGAGCCATTTCCTTCATATACTCAGGTCTTATGAGTCAGAGAGAGGTCTAGACAATCTACTAAACATACCCTGTTGTCTCTTGCTTCGCCTGCGTACGGGAGCGTATTTCCTGTGTCAACCTATAATCAAGGTCAATCAAGGCAAATGTTTATATGATGTAAAGGTTTGTTTGTATGACCTAAACAAATGTAATGCAGACTTATCTAAAAGATCTGAAAAAGCAATCAATGCACGATCTGCAGATATAAATCGAGCCTGTCTCAACTCTTCTAAACGTTCAATGAAACTCCTAACACATTTAGTACCGTCATACTTTAAATTTAAAGAACACAGATTAATTGGTTTATCTTTAACAACCACTAATTGTGTTTTTTCATTTAAATCAACTGGTTTCAATAAATACTTACTTAATAAATAAAGGAATTCAAAAATCAACGAACGAAATTCCCTCAGTCCTCTTGGCTGATAAGACATACCATTTACAAATGGTAAGAAGTCTTACCATTAAATACCTACTAGCCAATACATACCGAGATCCTTTTTAAAAGTAAATATTTGGGCTATTCCTGCAAAATGGGTTTCTGAAACACGGTTCTTCATATATTGTAGAATTAGACGGTCCACTTTGTGGGTATTCTAAAAACTGTGGCGCTAAAGAAGCATGCTCTGACATCGGTGACACATTTTCAGGAATAATTTGTTCCCTGTCAATTCTGGGGTTGGTGTAGAATCAGAATGGTAAACACTCACGGGTGCAAAATCGTCGTCACTGAAAGCTAGCTTGTTAAATGGCCAAATTCCTGTATTCTCAAAAGCACTTATTACATTTTTACCATTGAATGACTCAAAATATGCTACTTTAGCCAGTTTCGGTATGTTGCATATGTTGATAGTTTGGCCTGGATTATTAACATGCCAATCATTAAACGCAATCCATTAAGCAAATCTGCAGTAGGCCCGGTACTATTTTTATTTTTTCTAGTTTTCAACATCAGATACAATGTCAAACATTTTATTTTAATCTTTTTTACAGTAATTGAAGGCAAACTCCTCAATTTTGTCTTCCATATCATAATCTTTACGTAATCCACATAATTATTTATTTGTATCTTTACACCAACTAAATAGGAATAAAATAATGCATAAATATTCAATTCTTGAAATCAATTGCGCTTTATGTTCGTTGTACTTAATAAAATTAAACTATAATCTAATAAGACTGAAAATATTGTTTTCATATAATGTCGAATGTTTTTCTTTTTATAGTCTTTTTTTATTATACCAGTGAAAACATCTTGTATATTTGAAAAGCATTTCATTAGTGAGATGGAAGGATATGTAAGGCTTGTTTTATTTTTGAAACATTCCCTACAATGAAGATAGCTTTCATTTTCTTTATTTTCAATATAAAATGAAACCTTGCAATCTTTGCATTTTTTTACTTTGAGTTTCCGCAATACATAACCTGTCACAGACTCTAATAAAATTGTGCTTTTATCTTTGGGTCTTGTATCTTTGTTTCAAGATCTACAAATATATTGTCACTGTTCATATCGTCACTGGATGTGACGGTAAACTCACGAATCTGCATACTATTCATTTTACAGGGGAGCATTTTGAAAGGAAACATCAATGATAACTTTTTTCTTGTAACAGGCATTGTGGTACATTTGTTTTTCAAAATAGGTAGTAGTTTTTGTAGAAATTATAGACCAGGGGCCTTAGTCAAACAGCAGACGACAATCGTTATCGTTCATCAGTCACCAACACATTTTCAACTTTATACCCCAGCGCGTAAAGTTGAAAATCTATTAAAAACTGCTGATCGATAACGAACGAAACTAACGAAAACGATCTGTGAACTTCAATAGATTTTCAACTTTACGCGCTGGAGTATAAAGTTGAAAACGAATTGGTGACTGATGAACGATAACGATTGTCGTCTGCCTTCGTATGCTGTTTGACTAAGGCCCCAGGGGTCGGCAAGTAGTTTTAAGTAGGATCCGGATATTACTCGAAAATTTTTAAAAGGTCCTGAAAAACAAACAACTGATAATAATTAAGTACAGCTATTAATTACCTAAAATTAGTGTGAAAAATTGCATCGGCGGTCTTGAGCCAGGTTTTTAAAGTTTGGTTCTCGTGAAGAACAGCTAATTCGAAGAGTGTCTTCTAAGTGAGCGTCTGTTAATCTCGAACGATATTTGTTTTTCAAAAAATTCATTTTTTAAATGATGTTTCGCATATGTATGTTGAGCCAAACATAGTGGCCAAATTGATAGCAAGTTTTTTGCAATTTTGGTAAACTAGTATTGCACTTGTGTTTCGGCATTGCCAGACACTTAGGTTGCATAAAAGGCATAGCGGAAACGGATTAAGCTTCACCTTTTAATTTGGGCATCTTTTAATTCATACGTGTGCCTTGGATTAGTTGACCCTTTAATAATGTTTGCTACCAATGTAAATTCACGAATGTGTCAGATTCGTATGTTTTCCTTGTGAATTAACTCATTTCAATAGTGTTTGCTACCAATGTAAAGTCACGATTACACCAGATTGGTAATTTGACAGACAAATTCTGCTACGCTAAAACATCTTAAATGAATTAGGTAAGTTTACTATGGGCGTAATAATATAAAACGCAGAATCGAACAATTTGAATTCAGTAACCGTTACAGATAGGAAAACGAAAATTTGGCACAGTGTGTAGTACCACATTAGGTACTCTTTTTCATCTAAATATTGAATTCGTTCAAACTGCAAATCCGTAAGTTTGCCATGGATGTGACGATATCATCAAAATCAACTTCCATAATATAACTTGATGTCTCAGGTTTCTTAAAAGATAAGTTTTTAAGGGATTTAAAATTGAAACATTTGTCAACATCACAATTGGACCCCGGCGAATGTGTATTACTAAAATTATTAATTAGTAAGGAAGCATATACTGCTTCAAAGCCAGCACATAAAGGCGAAGTGTTTCTATATCCATGCCTTCGAATACATCCAAAAAAATCTCAAATCTCTAGGGGGTCCCAGAATGTCCTAGAATGTCTCATCCATAAAGACGACAAGATATTCAATATTTTCAATTGTCCGCAACCAATTGGTAATTTTTGGTACAACACCAACTTTGTCATTACTGGAAAATTTCATTGAGCTGATAATTTTCTTTGCTTCAGCCCATACTTTTTTATGTGTTGAATTTGGAGTTACTGGTCAAAGCAGAAGCTTCCCAGCACGTTTTTGGAATTTTTGTAGCTGTCACTAACAGAGTCGAACAAGTTGTCGAAAAATAAAAGCAAATCTGCTGTTTCTTGGCATTCCTTAGGCAGAATTCCCATACATGGAAAAGAAATATAAAGGTCATTGGGCATCTTAGTATGGAAACAATACCCATGGCGGACACAAACGAAATATAGCAGAGTGTATTGATATATGGCTCTGATTTACTATGGCATTAGTCGCATTAATGTGAGCCACGGAAATCTCGAAAAATTTAAGTGTTAGAAAATGATATAGGGAAGATAAATAAAACGCTAATTCATTCATGTATTTTTTATTCAATTTGATCCAAATCAAGCATCAAATCATTTAAAAAAGCACTAGGTGTATTTGTTGCTTTCTGATGTCTGGCCCAAGACATATTAAACTATGCTAGCGTTATGGGCGCAGCTCCCGACAGTGCGGCGGCCGTGTATACATGAGCAGTAGTATTCTTCTATTCTTTGTCTTCCGTGTTGTGTTGGGTTCAGTGTAGGGCGTAGTTAACTACTTTTTTGTAATCTGATTACTAACTACGATTAAAAGTAGTTAACTACATGCAATCGTAACTACATGTAGTTCAGTGTGTTCTTGCTAGATCATTGCAGTAAACAAAGTTTTAATTACACAGTTTTTGTAATTTTCTTCTTAGAGATAATAAGCATGGAAGTAGCAAGCCATAGAACATATCCTTTTCACCTTGCAAAATTTCAAGTGCCTCCGCTATTGGTTGAGAACATTTTGCATTTATTTAATACTCGCTCGTGAATTTTGGATAGGGTGGTATTTTTATTACGAAGCACTTTTCCAGCATCTGTGTTTGCACATAAATTAAGTTTATGAGAAGAACATCTCAGATGTGCTGGTAGTTCAGGAAACACATGAGGAGTTTCAAGAGTCAAAAGATCCGATTCAGATTTGTCATGCGATGTTGTTCTGCTCACTTCTGACTGAATATCTTCTACGGCATTAAAAACATCTTCAACGTCTTGATTTTCGTCGTTATATTCATGTGTTGAAGTCGAATGAAAAGACTCTACTTCTACCCCAAACTCTTTAAAAGCTTTTACGAAATTAGAACCGTTGTCTGTAATTGTACATAGAACTTTTCTTGAGTCTATTCCAAATTCACTATGGATATCTTCTGAAAGAAAAGCAATTCTATCGTAGGTATGCGTTCCTTTGAACCTTCGACATGCTAGTGTCTTAGATTTTCTTTGCAAATCAGGTGTAATCCAATGTGCCGTGACGCCTATAAAACTTCTTTTTTTTCCAGACCAAATGTCTGCTGTAGTACATACATATAAAATATCTCGAAGCTCGGTTTTTACGTCATGTATATCTTTATTATAATAATCCTGTATATAACGTCCCAATGAACGTCTACTCATTAAGTTTAAGCCATTTTGACACATACCTGCATTTTCATATGATTTTTTTAGGTACGGATCTTCAATTGCTCTGAGCGATGTCATAGAATGAATGAAAAATTTGGTAACATTTCCACTAAATTCCTCTTGCGATACGTTAACCTTAGATTGTGACGGAGTTCCTGAAGTTGTTTTCTTAGCTTTTTTTGTTACTGTCAAGATATGTTTTATAGTCGTTGAATGCACTTTCTCCATGTTTTCTTTTTAGGTGCGTGACAAAGTTAGAAGTTGACGGCACCGTTGCGGATATTTTTAATTGTTTTGGCAAGCACAAGGTACACAGCCCAACTCGTTTGCGATCATTTGACTCTTCTTTAGAAAATTTAAAGAACTTGTCATCAAGAATACAAATGGCAAGTTTATGTCAACATTTTCCACGAAGTTAATAGAAATTGAAGTTGAAGCTTCATCGCACAGTGCTTGAAACACATCTGACTCGTTCATATTGTTACGACCGTGGGTAACTTAAATGCCACTTTACACGTAGAAGACTTTATTTGTCACGAATAATGACAGATATTCCAATACAACAGTTTCCAATCACTAACTTAACGCAGAATCCAGTAAACAGTCGCAGAAAGTAGTAGGAGTTCGCTCTTATCACTTTTCACTTATCGCACTTGGTCGCACTAGGTCGCGTTCGAATTAGAACTGATCCGTGCCGTTTTTTTTTTTTGAATGGCATCTCGCAGGTCAACCTAGAAGAGGTTGTGTGCTGCTTAACCGGACTTTTCTGTGGATGCCATAGATTTTACTCTAGGGCCTCCAGCCAGAGCTTACAAACTAAGCAAAAGACTATAAACTAAGTGACCGTTCGCTAAGGGCACCCCCTGTGGGGTACGGACCTCGAATTAGGACGTCACTGACAGAGGACAGCGCAAGGGACAGGCTGGATCACAATAATACTTATTTAGGGACTAATTTAAAACTACTGGCTCAGTCGGGGGGGGGGGGGGGGGCATTGACGCTAGTGAAATGAGGACACAAAATAATGCATCTAAATAACTTAAACTATCAGATTTTTACATAAAAAAGCCATGTCTGAAAAATGGTCTTCATAAAACACTGTGCGGCGGCAGAGCGGCGCGGGCGCGGCGGCGAGGCGCGGGCGCTTTTAGTTTAATATTGTGCTAACGCTCGGAACGTAAACATAATATCTCCATGTATTGTTTATAAAGTACCTCAATTGCCGCGGGCATGCGGACAGCGAGTAAAGGGCAACTCGCTGTCCGACCATGGACCATGCCCGGGTCGACGGCGCGTCGTGTTCCACGCGCGCCTCAAAGAGCGTCAGCAAAGTGACGGGGCCCGCTCTCAGAGTAGTAGAAAAAAAAGTAGTTAAAAAAAGTAATCACGTAATCGTGATTACAACTACAATTTGTAGTTAGTAATCAAATTTTTTTTAACTACTAACTACATTTTGTAGTTAGAAATCGTAACTACATTTTTCGATTACTCGTAAATGTAATCGAAAAATGTAATCGTAGTTATTAATCAGTAGTTAGATTACAAAATGCTCAACTCTGGTTGGGTTTAACAAAATATATGTATAGTACTGTTCCATTCGAATATGACGTGACTGGATTCGCCCTCTGATCAATATTTTATTATCAATTAAATGTTGGTGTCGATACTGTTTTATGATATAATCCCCGTTTGATCGTATGTGCTCGTGGCAATAAGACCTTGCGATTCTCAAATGGTATGAGCCCAACGTGAATAAGATAAAATCTTCAAAGCTCAGATGTGGAAAATCCTCAAAGTCTGGACTGTTTCCATCTAGAGGCACAAATGCTACTCATTGTCTGTCAAGTATGTCAAGTTATTTGTTGCTACGTATTCTGCCAACTCATTTTCTTTGTTTATATTTGATTTATAATAGCCATAAACTGCTCGGCGAATATATTGTCTTCGTATGGCCGCCGAGTAGCGTTGATAATTGCCGTGGTTATTTTAAAATCGGTCATCATATTTCGCATCGCAACATTAAAATATGTATGTCGAAATATTTTAAAATCTTTCTTGTAATTAACCGAGATTTATTAGCGTCAGGTGTAGATAAACGTTCTCCTCTTCCTCTAATTGGCGGCATGTAGGTATTATACAGAGTGTTTCTTTTAAATGGGCCAAAAGGGGGAACTCTGCATCCATAAGAGATGCGGGAAAACTGTCTTAGGAACCTTTAGCTTTTTTTTGATACTGAAAATTTTGGCGTTTTTATTTTTTTGGTCAAGTGTGAGCTGTCCACAGAAATGAGTGAAATTGACCAATTTTTTTTTTAATGCTGTTCGACTCTATTTCGTGTAAGGATCATTTCATTGTATGGGAAGAAAAAAATCGGGACGGCGGAAGTTGGTCAAATTTAGCAAAATATTTTTTCATACAAATTGTATGAACGAAAAAATTCCCAATTTTTTTTATGATTCCATGTGATTTAGTGTCTTGTAAAGACCAATTCATTGTATGGGAAGGAAAATGCCCGGGCAACAGAAGTGGGTCAAATCTTATGATATACTAACACTATTTAATACGACTTTATGCTGTTAGAAGAAACATTACTCTACTTTTGACCAACTTCTACTGTTCAGATATTTTTCTGTCCATACAATTATCTCATCCTTACATGAAAGTAAGTCAAACAGCATAATAAAAAAAAATGTATTTTTTTCGTTCATACAATTTGTATGAAAAAATATTTTGCTAAATTTGGCCAACTTCCGCCGTCTCGATTTTTTTCTTCCGATACAATGAAATGATCCTTACACGAAAGAGAGTCGAACAGCATTAAAAAAAAATTTGGTCAATTTCACTCATTTCTGTGGACAGCTCACACTTGACCAAAAAAATAAAAACGTCAAAATTATCAGTATCCAAAAAGAGCTAAAGGTTCCTAAGACAGTTTTCCCGTATCTCTTATGGATGCAGATATCTCCCTTTTGGCCAATTTAAAAGAAACACCCAGTATATTATCCCCGTTCGTTAGTATCGGATGTTGTTGCTGGATAAGGGCCTAATACATCAATAATGTATCCATTGGAGCATACCATTAGGAATGGTTTCATTAGGTTCCTGTACTTGTGCCAGAAGTACATATTTTTTTGATACAGATAATTCGAACTCTTTTGAACATACAAATACGTACCATCAATTATAATGATTGGTTTTCTATCTTCTCCGCCAAATAATCCATTAGGGATAATAAGATTTCTTTCCGATATTTCTGCCCTAGTAATATGATTTATTCCTAAATTGTGAGGAATAAATTCCTCTTTTAACACATCGCGAGCCTTGCCCATTAGCCTGGATAATGTTGAGCGTGGTACATTCAATAACGATGAAATTATTTCATCGCTATCCCAAGTTCTAAGTTTAATCAAATATGCAGTTAGAGCCAATGTCCCATTATTTACCCCAGATAACCTTGGAGTGTCTGCTTTTATTTGATTAAACTGTGTTTTGGAAAGTCCGATGCAGAAATGGACAATATCTTCTGACATTATACTATATATTCCTTCTATATTATTAAAATCAAATGTTTGGTTTATTTCTTTAATAAATGATGCAAAATCCTGGATATGTGCTGCAGTGAATGTATGGTTAGGATGAGAAATGTTTGATAAAAGCTCTGCCCAGTTATTGTCACTTAAATGAAACCCACATATTCTGTTGTTTTTTGGCACATAAAAATTTGGTGAAGTTATTCACTGATTTTACAGTGAATAACTTTTTCATCATTTCGCTGGACAACCTGTCCATAAAAAGCTAAAAATGAACCATTCCCTTTGTGTTTTACAAACTTTGGTAACATGTTCAGGAATTTTTCAGTTAAGTCCTTAGTGCATTCAATTGAATCAAACACATCACATCCTACTTCAGTCAATGGTATACAAGGAACAGGTTTTGATGTAAATTCCAGCCATGCCAGAAGAAATTAAGCCATATTTAGGCTTTCATATGAAAGACATCCCTGTAACAAATAGGTTTTAAGTAATGCTAATTTTTTATCTTTTAAAGCACTATCTGTCAATAACTTCCAATATTCTTTTGTAACTGACAAATTTTCTATTAACATTGAAATTTGGTATTCCACATCATCAAAACTAGTTTCTTTATTGATATTTTCAACTTGCTTTAATACTGAGATCTGTGTTTTGCAGAATTAAATAGATTAATACTGGGATTTACACAAAGATAATTAAGACATTCTTAAGAACTACCATACAACAAGTAGGTATTTATGTTTAAGACTAACTGGTAGAATTTTACAAATTTTGAATAACCTATTATAGTCTCCTTTACAACTGTTTTTGGTTTTCTTGTTTACTAATCATTTTGAATTGCTTCTAGATTCTGTATGTTACTTTTGAGTAACTCAGTATTGACACTACTAAAGACATTTTTTTTTTTTTTTTTTTTTTTTTTTTATTTATCAAAACTTATTTTATCATTACAGGTTTTGCCTAATGCGATAAATAAGACCTTAAACTAAACTTCAAACTAATACAAACTACAAACAATACAATTACAACAGAAAATAATAAAATATAGTTAAATATATATATAAATGTAAGTCTTGCAAAATTTAATTAAAATTAAAATACAAAATATGGCACAATATCATTGTATAAAGAAACACTTACATAAATAATAATACATCTTAACTAATAGGTACACTATACAATAACACATTAATATGTACACACAAATTATAAATTATTTTGCTTGTAGCATAAAATAAATAATAATAGCCTTGCGAATTCACCCAAAGAACACGTAAACACATCGATCTGTGTTTGCAGGCTGTTGATATTACGGATAGCTCTGGTAAGAGGTGCCTTGGCCAGTAAGTTAGTTCTGGCTGTAGGTACCAGTAGCAGTGGCGGGCTGCGCCGCCTCCACACGTAGCGATCCGGTACACACATACTCAAGCACTTCAATACGCCCGGGTTACTCTCCACTCCACGAAGCACCTTCACCAAGTAGGCGACCAGCGCAAACTCCCGTCGGACATGCAGTTGGTTATAGCCAACCATGCCCAGGACAAACAAAGTGGGATACATCAGTGGGTAAAAAGGATATACCCCATATAATTTCTTGTACAAATGGCGCGTGAATTTGTTCTGAACGCGCTCCAACATCACTGAGTACTTAGCTTCATGCGGATCCCATATGACCGCACTATGTTCCAGATGACTCCTGACTAGTGTGTCATACAGGACTCTAACTGCTGTGATGTTTGTGAAGCTGTGTGTCTGTCTCAGAACAAATCCTAAATTTCTGTACGCCTTCTTACAGATCTTGGTTACATGTTCACGGAATGATAGATCGGGAGTCATGGAGACACCTAAGTCTCGCACCTCCGTGACTCTTTGCATTGGTGCCGCGTCCACCACGTACTCATAGATCAAAGGTGTACGAGCACGGGTGAAGCTCATCAACGAGCACTTAGATACGTTGAAGTATAGTTTGTTTTCATGACTCCATTGTACTATTCGATCTATATCTTCCTGCAGGCGTCTGCAGTCGGACTCGGACCTAATCTCAAGCAGCAACTTGAGGTCATCTGCAAATAATAAACAAGAGCCATGTCTTACAACTTCCGGTAAATTGTTTATCATTATTATGAATTCTAGAGGCCCCAAATTGCTGCCCTGACTTACACCAGACCAAGTGTAGTATAAGTCAGATTCACATCCGTTGCAGTCTACATACTGCTGTCTGCCTTGCATGTAACTGGCGAAAAACTTTAATAGATGAGGGGTACATCCGACCTCTGCTAGCTTCCGCAACAAGATGTCATTGTCGACGGTGTCAAAGGCTTTTCTGAAGTCAAAATAAGCTACATCCACCTGCACCCCAGCATCTACCGCCGGCACCACCTGTCCCATGAAATCGAGGAGATTGGTAGCAGTGCTATGCCCCGGCCTGAATCCGTGCTGCGCATCCGCTAACTGTCCGCGCACTTGCCCTTGCATACAGCGCTGGATGGCAGACTCGAACACCTTTGCCGGAGTCGACAACACCTCCACAGGCCTATACCCACTGATGTCAGCTCCCGCCTTGCCTTTGGGCACTGGAATGACTCGCGTAGTCTTCCAACGAGCTGGAAACTCCGCAGAATGAAGACAGACGTTAAATATATAAAGTAACGGTTCCGCGAGTACCCTACCACAGTCTTTAAACAGAAAAGCTGGTATGCCATCCGGACCCGCAGAACGCTTAGGCTTGAGGCGATCGAGTGCGCTTCTAACGTCTTTAAGACTAAGATTATTAATTTGCACGCATGCACTTCCACTGTTTCCCGCTTCCACCACCGCCGCTTCCGGGTCTAGTCGTGGGGGCGTCCTACTATACACCGACGCAAAATAAGTCGCGAAATGCTCAGCACACTCCTCGTCCGACAGATAGTGACCGTCCTGTATAATGCTCTGTCTACTGTGTGACATATACAACATGTCCCAAAATTCAACGATAAGCCGGCACCAGAGGATGGACCTACTAATGACTACTCGAGAAGAAAAAAATATAAAAAAATACCTACTTTTAACAATTTTTTTTTTTTTGATATTTTGGGCACATAGTAGAAGTGATTACTATTAACAACAACTTATGAAATTTGGTTCTTGATTAGAAAAAGTGTCATTTTTTTTGTGGCTAGTTTTCCTAAAGTATTATACCATTTTAAAATCTAGGTTAGTTGCGCTAATTGTTTAAAAAACTTGCCATAGTAGTGTCCATATTTTTTTTTTACACTACGATGAGTTAAAGTGTACTGAACGTTAAAATCTTTCAAAATTTTAGGGAAATATTTTTTTTTGGTTGTTTTTTTGTATAAAACTACGAAAATTCTGTAATTTTTAAAGATTATGGTGAATAGTAGTACTACTTAGGTTGCCGATACAAACAAAAAAACTGAAATACTTGAAAAATTATGGTCATGGTAGTTAAAAGTGTCATAAGGGGTATACATTTTCGAAGAATTTCCATTTTTTAAGTAATTTAAAAAAAAGTAGAGGTATTTTTTTTTTTCTTTTTTTTCTCGAGTGGTCATTAGTAGGTCCATCCTCTGGTTATCTTATCGTTGAATTTTGGGACATGTTGTATAAATATTATAAGTTTTAAAGTTCCCTACTTTAAAACTTAAATGGTAAATTTACTTAGCAATATTCGTAACTTATCACAAATGTAATCAATATGTGAAGACCATGAAAAACTTTCATCTACTTTCATTCCAAGATATGTGACACTTTCTACTTGTTCTATTGGTTTACATTTACTGTTTGAATGACATAAGTTGTCATAATTCCCTGACTCATTATCAGAAAATGCCTGTTTTCAGCGTTTCATGTGGTCAGCGGCAATGCTATTCGAGTTCAAAAGGAGGAAAATTTTGTAAAAGTTTGTAATTATGGAAATTATTTACGTTTAATATATCTACCTGATCATGCAGATTAAATGAAAAATAACAATTGACAATAATAATACCGCTTTCGGTATTGATTATAACAAGTGTTCAAACTGTCTACCACCGTATATATGTATAGATCTATATAAACATTATCATCCTTCACTATCACTACCTCGTTTTTTCTGATCGGTAATTTTCATTGCGCGTTATATACTGCTTTAAAACGGTAATTATCTCAGACAGTGGTGGGTCCAAACTTTACCATTTTAAAATCTTCTTGACTTTAGCAAGTTTTATAAAAAAAGCAAGCACGACATTTTTTAGTATCTAAAGTTTAAGATTTTTATGTCATTCATCTTTATAGTTTCATTGTTACTATTTTTATTATAGTTGCGTCCTACATCATTGTAAAGAGATTTGAAATATTTAAATTGAGTATAATTGAATTCGTTTACTTTGTAAGACTTCCCAGTCTTTTTAGTTGTTCTGATCAATGAAACATACTGATCTGTGCTTACACAGCACAGATTGGTTTGGCCCAGATCTAATGATTTTTTTATATTTCTCTCAATACCCGAGTGGGCCGAATTATTTATGAGTGTGTCCTTTAATAAGGAACTTATGCGTTATTGATTTAAGACTGGGAATCGTTGCTACCGCAACGCATATGCATACTTATTATGAACTTGTTCTTTTGTTGACCTGTACAATTATCGCTGTAAAAAAATGTATCAACGTCTTCATTTACTCTCGTACACATCGATACGACATACAGTGGGTTGCCAAATATAATATTAGGGACAGTTGCAAAAACACGGTATTGCTAAAGTATTAGAATAAAATTAATCATAAAAACACATTTTTTTACATGGTAAAAGCTTTTCTATAATAATAAACCTATTTAAGAATTATAAAATAATAATTTTACAATAAAATGTCAAAAAATAAATATTATACAAAAATAAACAAACATGCAGACAAATAAATCAGTATTTCGTGACATTTCCTTTTGCCTCGATCAGGGCTGCTATTCGCCTGGGCATACTTTCTATGCAGTTTTTGCACTTTCTTTTATATTTGGGTTATGGTGCCACACATAAATTAGTTTTTCAATAAGTCTTACTTTGGTGGTTATCATCTCCTTGGCTATTTCTGCCTTGGTGATCTCCCATAGATTTTCTATGGGGTTCATGTCAGGAGAATTGCCAGGCCAAGGTAGAACTGGGATGTTGTTGTCTGCCAGGAACTTGGTTACGCTTCTGGCTTTATGGCACGGTGCTGAATCGTGCATAAACACGAATTCTTCACCGTCCGGAAACCATTCTTCAAGTTTCGGCAATAAGCGACTTTCTAAAACTTGCCTGTACTGGTCTTAAATCATGGTTCCCTGGACGATGTAGAGGCGCCCAACCCCTTTGGCGCTTATAACTGACCACACCATTACTTTAACAGGGAGTTTTACCCTCTCTACAATGCAGTCAGGGTGGTATTTTTCACCTGGGCGTCGTCTGACAAAGCTGCTCTTGTCGGCTAAAATTTCAAATGACGATTCATCTGAGAAACAAACCTGTAAAAAATGAAAAGTTGCTTATATTTTTGGATTAGGTATTTTAAATTGTAGAAAATATCAATATATTAATACAATCTGACCTTACTCCAATCCTCAACAGTCTTATGGCGGTGTTCACGAGCCCAGGCAAGACGTGTTTTGTTTCATTGCCTCTGTCAGCCTTGTTTTTTTTGCGGGACGATGTCCTGTCAAGCCTTCTTCTGCCAACCTACGCTGTACAGTTCTTTTTGATATCGGAATTCGTGACTCCTGAACCATCTGGGTTAACAAGCAACTCCGCGACGCCGATTCATATTTTGCTGTTCCACATAATCTGCCAACAGGTTCGGTTTATGCATGTTGTTAATAATTATGTTGATGAATGCGTCAGAATATTGGCTGTCAGCATAAGGTTCTTTTAATGCGTTTATAAGAGCTGCGGCAATTCTGAAATCGGTCATGGCAAATGACGCTGATTTATTAAATAAGTGTTGCGGAATATTTTGAAGTTTCTTTTGAAACCACCGTTAATTGTCTCAACAACCATTGTGATAAGTCTGAATTTGTTTGTATCCTATGTGCTGAGTTGTGTTTCATGCCGCCTCTTATATGGCGGCATGTGCGGTTAAAAACCACATTCTTCTAAATCCGGAATTAAGTCGCGGAATCCTGGAAAGGAGTGTGTGTTTACATACTTAGTCTGATCAACGAGGAATTTTTTGTATGAATAACTTCCTCCGGGGCTGAAAGGCATATGATGAGAGTAGGTTATACATATTATAGATGCACAATGATCCAACATTTACAAACTCAAACTCAAATTCTTTATTGCATTCATGTGTACATAGGTGTTACAGAAGTAAATAAGTTTTTTTTTAGGCGAGAAGTTTTGTTTTTTTTACCAATACATGAAAAGTGCTTATAACTCTCTGCGAAAAATTCCTCAGCCTCAAATTCTTTTTGTATTTGTTTAAATGTTTAAGTTAGAATAGGGAAGTATAAAAATCTAACAAATATTCGATTTCAGTGTCACTACAAATTAGCTTTTCACATATCGCGCTCTGACTTCTAGTGAAAAGGTCTGTTACGTAATCCAAAACTTTTCCGTTTTAAACAACATTATTTGATGTCAAACCAATCAAATAATGACGTTTGAAAATGAAAAAGATAACAAATCAAACAGAGAGTTATAAGCAATTTTCCCACGGTTTTATAGTCACGAAAAGTGACTATAAAACCGTGGGAAAATTGCTTTTTTTGTTTGTTTATTTGTTTGTTTGTTGTTCCGGTTGGACTTTGGCAACTCAATTTTGAGGCGCTTCCCGATAAGCTAGCAGGCTGAAATTTTGTACACGCTCTGAGCTATGATGACAATACATGACTAGCTAGAAACGTCATAAAAAATTCAATATGGCGGACTGGCTGTTTGAAATCCACCCCCATGATATGGGTATCAAATGAAAGGGTTTGCTGTCAGGAGTACGGAAAAAAATTATCACGTGACTGAAATCCAATATGGCGGACGTCCAAGATGGCAGACAGGCTATTTGAAAAGCATCCCTATGGTATGGATATCAAATGAAAGGGTTGGCTGTCAGGAGTACGAAAAGAAATAGTCATGTGACTTAAATCGAAAATTCAAGAAGTGCGAAGTTTGTCTTTTGCCGGTATTGTGTTGTTGGGCCGTCAGAATGCATATGTAAAGTGTCTATCTCAGGGTGTTGATATATTACTGAATGTAGAACTGGCAAAAGATGAGCCCAAATGGTGAAAGGGCTATTGCTCGGTATTTGGAGATATTGAACAAAATCCTGCTGGATTTTCATTTTTAAGGTATGCTACACCAGTATGTAAAGTTGTTTGATCAGGTGAAGATAAAGCATACTCTGTATCTCTTCATTATACTTACATTGGTAATTTTCAGAAAAATCAACTATAATAACAGCTTCATTATCTTTAATATTGTCAACACATTGCCGTTTTCACGCACCACTGTAGCTAAGACACAGTTTTTTCATTACCTACATGAATCCTTAGCTTGTATCTTCTTAGTGACACATAATTGGCAAATGTTTCAGATCACAAGAAAAATCTTTCAAAAGTTCTTCAATTTTGTTTGTTTTTAAAGTCCAAGTTTGTAAAACTTTGTTAATTTATAAGACATATTTGCATTATGGTTGGCGCGAGCAGCGCGGTCCTTTCTGCCGCACGCCGTCGTCGAGTCAAGATTCCCAGTCCACGTGTTCTGTCTGCGAAGCTCTGCCGGTTGAAGCGAAGATCCGAAGGGTGCTGGAGTTTGTGCATGTGCTTACAAATCACTTCCAAAGCGTAACTTCTTATTTCCATCAGAAAACGTCTTGCTTCACTGTTTCCATATCAGATATCCTCAAAAACGTGGTACTTGGTTGGTAATGGTAATTGGTACGGTATGGTGGTACGGTAAGTTTTGGTTACTGGTTCTCCACTGGTAACTGTGAGCCTCATTGTTGATAAGTCTGGTAATAAAGGTATACACTGTGCCAGTACATTGTTAATACCAGCTTATTATGGCCATGTACGGTTATAAAGTTTACTCTTCATAAATTGGTTAAGTTGTTACAAGATGGAAATAGACGATACAAGATTTATGTGTAATCTCTAAAAAATGCAAGAACGGAACTTTATTTGTAACTTTCAGTAAGCTGAGAGGATTGAAGAAGTTTACATCAATTATTGGTATGCCAAATGAAATGTTTGTACTTACTCAAATCTTTATTCGTTCATGTGAAACAAACATAGGTATTGACAATTTAACTAGTGGAGAAGTGTAAATGGCCCTCAAATATTTATTAATTTAAGTAAATTGTAAAAACTAGCTGTGAAAAGTTTTCCCGAAAATAGTATAAAAATTAAATAAAATAAATAAAGAAATAAATACTTTTATGCGAGAGAGTATATCGCCCGCGAAAGATTGGCTGTAACTCTAGGGAAGTAGGTACAAAAATTAAATGGACAGATTTTAGTTTAAATTGTTTTATTGCAGCACAAACAAAATGAGTACATGTAATTGAATTTTAATAATATTAATTGAAGAACAAGTAATCCAAAAATACATTACGCTGAAAATGCACTCAAGTGCGGGTACTAAAAATCGAATTCGTCTTCAATAGAAACTTGAGGAATCGGCCGAGATACTTTCCCCGCATTTACACTAGGTACAGATAAGTGTGATTCGGGTCGGTAAGTGTGTGGATTGGCTCTAAACCAGACAGTGTTCCAAATCATGAGAAGACGTCTGGGGGACGACTTATTCCATAGCCCATCTAGCGCTTGTAGAATAATCCATATGTTGACATTGCGCATTTGAGGATGCTGTACCACTTAAAGAGCATTGATGGCCGTGATCATCCATTGGGTTTCTTTGATGTAAGTATATACGGAGTACACAACTGTCGTTTTGGTTGATTATTTTTAATTATGAAATTACTTGAAACTGAAAGTCCTATCATATTTTCATCACTGAACTTGTCAAACTGTATCAGCGATTCCCATAAAAAAGTTCATACTACGGATTATATTAGGTATGATACTCATATCAATACATGTCCGCTTAGTCGGAATATCCCATAAAGCATCTGGCATAACCGACGATGTCAACTTCACTTAGTCATTTCCATAGTTTATGTCTTGTTTTTTTAGCACCTTGGGCGGTCGTGCACGCAGTGCAGTGTGTCCCCAAGCTTGGATTGTTCGGGACGGCACTATCAAAATTTTTCATTACTGAGGATAAATATGAACATGTTCAGTCATGGTATAATCGTCTTGGCGATGCTCAAAATTTTTTTTTTGAGGACATACATTTTCATCGATGAACATAATGTTGCTTATTTTTGTTTGCTGAAGAACAACGTACATTCATTAATTTTTTGTCCTATTTTTTCATCCAGCTATCTTTTCAGATTGGTCCCACTTTTCATCAAACCATTTGCCCTGAAAATAAATAATAATAATGATAATCAAAATTTATAAAACCCCCACCTTAAACTGAATCGACCCCGACCTAAAATGGGTGTTAAGTATTTGAACCTGAACCGGTTGTTTTATATTATCAGGTATCTAGCAAACAGGAGAAGACCCTTTACTGGACCATACTACAGCTATAGAATTGGAATAAAACCATAATTGCATCGTACGTGAAGTATGCATTACAACATTTGGGTTAGAACTGTATAAGAATATATGAAATGCCATCTAGAAGAACTGGCATAACCATTGCCAGAAATCTTTCAAGAATACTTCCAACTTCCCGCTGATGCTTAGGAGCGGGTCGATGGGAAAACACATCAGACTTATTAGCCATTGATAGTAGGGCTCGTGTTTTTAAATTTAACACACATTGGTTTTCTATAGTTTTGATGGCGTAGTAGATAGCGGATTATCTTTATATTTGTTGACGGTTGGGCGCCTACGGAAAGGAGTGTGATTCCAGTGTGTTTTAAAGAAGACCCAATTTTGGAAAAATTTAACAAACAACGTTAAAATCTAATAACCCGATGCCAACACGGTTGCCTGGAATTGACTAACGATTTGCCATATGTGTTTAGGATTGCGGACGAAGCCTTTGCATTTGCTTATCACTTCACGTGCTTTCGTCCATTTGGTGGTCCATCACGTTGGGATCAAATTAAACGTACTTTAACGACAGACTCACCAGAAGCGCGAAGATTTGTTGAATTGCGTTTGTGCATTTAAATCCAATAAATGCGATTTTTCAAACGCCAATGAATGTGTCCTCGATGTGGGCAGTTGAATATTGTGAACTGTTGTGTTTTGGCAAATTTTATACATAAAACAGGGGAGGAAAACTTTCAGTTCACAAATAGCGAGTGAATGTGTGGTGGGGTGCGGCGCGCCCTTAGAGTCGGATCGGAACATAATCCAGTTACCTATCACGAATGCAGTTCGCGAGTTTGGCGGCTAAATGAAGTGCGCACAGATTTGCACAGAGGTTTGTAATCTGCTAACGAAGGTCGCCTCTCCTATACAAACACCTAGGCATAAGTAAAAATTAATAAATGAATATCTGGACCTTACCACTTGTTTTTCCTCATCACCACTTTAAATCCTTCAAATGGGGGCGGGAATGAATAAATATTATCTTTCGGGCAGGAACTATTTAAGCCGCATTATTTTTATAATCGTCGATGGGTCTTATCCCATCTTACAAGGCATTTCTTAAGCAACGTAAATTAATAAATTCTTGATTTTGTTCATTTATAATAAAATCGCGAAACAACGTATATAGCGTCACGAATCCGTGCGTACGTCGCACCGTCGACCACACGCCAACACCCGATAGACTAGCCATCAACACTGGTGAAATCACGCCGTGCGTAGACGCGGCGCGCCAGAGGGGCAGTCCCGCGCACGCGGACCGCGCGCCGTGCCTTGCGCTACCGTGCAGGTCGACAACTCATATAGTGAGTCCATAACGCATGTCCGACAAAGCGCATATAGTGATCCATACCACACTGACGACCGTGCCTACACGTGCGGCGAATTAAACCGTAGAGTTTCACGGCGAGAAAAACCGTGTAATGGAAAAGAGGCCTAATTGGGTGGTTGGTGGTTTCCGCTGGTAACTGTGAGCACTCTTTTGTTGGTAACTGGTAATAAGGATAACTGACAACTACATTTGGAAATACAAAATTTCCATAACTATAAAAGTTTTACTTTCTTAATTTGTTTTGGTTTTTTAACTAGATGGTCAAATCAACAATACATAATTATGTTTATCTCTAAAAAATGCAAGTAACAAATAGTTAGTTAGGATGCGAGGCGGTAGTTTGGTTTTTACAAACGAGGAGACGAACGTAACGCCCGAGCGGAGCCGAGGCCGTACCGCGTCACGAGTTTTGTAAAACCATTTCGCACGTGTGCCATACAATGTTTTTTCAACACATTTATCCATATTAGATCAGATTCCTCCCTTGGAACTCAGTTAGTCGCAACAATTTTTGAAGTTCCTAATATGAAAAAAATTGCGCTACTTTGAAAATGGCGCCAAGGCCACGTGGGGAAAAATTACACTACATCTCCTCTCATTTACATATTAGTATTAAAGTGAGACAACGTTAATTAGAGCAAAAGCTCCTTCCGAAGGAAGGTTCGATCAGTCAGGTTGTTTATTTCATAATGTGAAAACTCGTTGGTGGAATTCGTTGTTTTTTTTGGAAATTAAAAAAAAACGTAAAGAAAACGCCACGCTGCTATAAAAACGTGGGGGCGTGCGGTAAAATAGGTACTTTAGGGAAGAGTAACCTGTTTTACCGCACGCTAGGTGGTATGTAAATGCATTGTAAATGCATTGTACGAGCAAATGTGTTGAAAAAAGTTATTTGTTCAAGTAAGCTAGATTATTATAGTAATGTTTAACCAGATTATTGTTATCATAATGAAATGTTTTTATCGTTAGCATATATCGTTTTTCGTGTAACATGAGTTTCGTTTGACAAACAAAGCGTATTGTAGGGTTTGCTTAAACTTTGGTTGGCAACACTGACTGGTCGCCGGCCACGCCATTTTGTTTCACCTTGACGCGCGCGGTGCACTTCAGAAGTGTTTATGTCATTACATATTGGTAAAAGTGTGGTTTTAAATAGAATGTTTATAATGGACACAAATGTCGTAGAATTATTAAAATCCTGGCAGTTGGAGGAATATATTCCAGTTTTTGCCGGTAAGTAAATTTTATACAATTTATTTGCTAGGTGCCTTTATTCCTGGAAGAAAAGTGTTGGGCTAAATGAGTTTATGATATGACTAGGCAATTAGGCATACCTTTATTTCGTCCAGTGAAGACACTGACCGACATAAGAAGTATCTTTCTTTATATGGGGATGAGTTGAAAGAGATCTTTAGGTTAGGTAGGTACCTACAAACTGGTACCCCACTTCTAATAATTCTGGTCTGCATGGTCTTTTAGTGCGGTAATGCACCTGAATGCACTTTATTGAAACTATCGGTTCTAGTGACATATATTATGCATGCCTATAAACCTAATTGATTTTTTTTATTTTCAGAAAATAAAATAACTATTGATGTTCTTTGTCTCCTGGATCAGGACGTGATTAAAGAGCTGATTGGTCCTGTAGGGGACCGCGTACGATTCCATAAAAAACCTCAACCAATGGAATGAGTTGACTAACTCTCTAGATGTAAGTGATACATACATAAATTATAATTACATAATTAATAAAACGACGAAGATAGGGTGTAGGCTCCGCTCTCCCTTTGGAACTTGCCCCTTATGATTAAAATGACCGACTCGCCCCGTATTTATTTAGTCGTACTTGTAAGTGTACCTAATGTGTACGTTTGTAAAGAGTGGTGATGAGTCATGTAAATAAAACGACTGTTCCGGCGAGCGCTAGTACACGACTCATCACCCCTCTTTACATACGTACACATTAGGTACACTTACAATTGGTGACCCCGACGTGATCTGAACACGCCACCTTCTGATCTGGAGTTCTCAGGGACTCTCCTCACATGACTTGCGTGCCTTGAGCTCCGTTCGGATGATGACTGCAGCTCCAGCGCATGGATACCGTTGGGAGTGGAGTCGCTTGCGATTGTCTGCCCTCCATATGCCATACACACATTTTTGTAGAATTGACTTCTGCACTTTTTGTAAAGGCAGAACGCTAACACCACGATGGCTATGATGAAAACGCCGCCCATGGTTACTTCAGTGATAGACACGCTGGAATACACGTAACCATGGATATATTTGTTTACGCGAATGTGGACCTAATTATATTTGAATGCCTGTCAAAAAATAAGCTTATAGTGGGTCATAATTCAACTTTGCCGATTGTATATATAGATACTCTGTTTTTACTTTTATATTATTATATATGTATGAAGATATATGAAAGCAAAAAAAAATTGAAACTGCATTAAGGGGTGGAACTAACCTGTAGGAGACTGGTTACTATGGTTGCCAGTTTCAGTAGTTGGTATTTCTTCAGTTTTATCAGTATATGATTAACATTTACTAGCTTCTCAATATTCCCTTTTACGATTCTGGAGACAGTCGTACAATTTTTCCTTAGGGGGATTCTACCGTCACGGGTGGGACACTTGTACCTTAATTTCAATATGTGTGACTAATTTATGCGAATTGTATCAATTACTTCAAACTGGTTTTTAGAGAGAATAACAATAGTAGATTACGCACCAAGGGAGTAAAGCATTGCCTTACGTCACGGGCGTATTGAATCCCGAAACGACACTAAGGATTCTGGGGTGAACCTCCGTAGCGCAGCGAGGAGGTTCAAGTGTTAATTCCCGAGTGAAACGAGGGAATTAAGTTAAGAATCCTTAGTGTAGCGAGGGATTCAAGTCAGCCCAAGACAAGGCAGCTTTACTCCCGAGGAGCGTACTCTGCTTTTCACACCTACTGCGAGGAAATAAATTCGATTATTGAAATTTGATGTGGTACGTCAACCTTCGAACGTGAAGTTGGCACCACTGTAAGCGATCAGCTGTTGCTGCCAGCGGCCGCCATTACTGATACGACACCTTGGTGAAAGTTTTCATACGGTTTTCTTTGAGGTTCCAAATTCAAATCACATTATTCCCACGGGAATAATGAAATTCAGTACATATATTATTCCCGGCTCGGGCGAGGGGGAATAATGCCATGCTTTACAGTAGGTTTGCCTGACGTATAATATGACATTTACGAGCAAGTAGTGTGAAAAATATTTTATATACTTTTATAGTATAGTGGAGGCGGGGATAACACCGTGTAAAATTACATCGAAATGACTAAATGTTTGCCACGGGTGGGACAAAAAATGGACATTCATTTTGCACATGAATCATATTCAATAAAACTCTGCTCTTTTATTAAACTTTTTAATGCAAACAACAATAAATTGAACGTAACATTTCAATAGAAAAGAATGCTCTATTATAAAGACATTTTATTACAAAAAATAAATAAAGGATGTTACGGGTGGGACTAACACTGTCACGGTTGGGACACGTACGATTTACTAGGCAAAATAAGCGGGTTATAAGCTATTTTTAAAGATACTGATGCTAAAGTTTCATCATCAGAGTCACTCCAACTGCTTGACTCTGTTTCAGAGAATATATCTGAAATACTGAGCTTGAAAGTTTTGCATCTTTTCAGATCCGAATCAGCAGTAGTGCCCACTAATAAGTCGTCACGATTATAGCCTTTGAAAAAGTGGAGCGACTGTATTTTATCAATTCCAGTGGCCACTTTCCATCTACTATCTAACATTTTTCTATTAGCCTCGATATCTTCTTCTGACAAATGTAAAATGTTGATGATTTTAACAGTCTTACCCGCAGTCACCACAAAATCTTTAGCCTTAGCCAATCTCCTTAATTTAAGTTGGTTGTTACTTAAAAATGGCACAAAATATGTACAAATATTTTCTTTTCTGAAAAACATTGTAATTTCTTGACCGTACTTCAGAAGTGTCGAACCAGAAACCCTTTCTAGTGGATCTTTTTATATTATGTGCTTAACAATAATATTATAGATTTTTCTTCGGCCGTTATTTGATAACAGACCACTTTCGGAATACAAATTGAGTAGTCCTTTGCCCTCTAATGAATACTACTAATATTATAAACGTGAAAGTTTGTATGTGTGGATGGATGTTTGTTATTTTTTCACGCAAAAACCACTGAACGGATTTGGCTAAAGGTACAAAGATAGTTTATAACCTGGATTAACACATAGGATAGTTTTAACCCGATTTTATGTTCCCGTGGGATAATTTTCGAGTTGTAGGGGGTGAAGCCGCTGGCAACAGCTAGTTACCCATGTGAAAGCTGAAGTGGATTTAAAACAATCAATCACTGCACCTAAGGAAAAATATGTTACCCTTGGACTGACATTCCAACCTACAATTTTTATTTATTTTATTGAATATTTTTTTTAAAGAAAACTTGGGATGTGATCTACAATCGATACCGAAGCCAAAAATATAGTTTTTCTTTTTGTCTGTATGTATGTCCGGGATAAACTCAAAAGTACTTGACGGATTTGAATGATTCTTTTTTGTTGTATAGTTATTAAGTCTGGCCAAAAACTAGGCTATAATTTATCTTGAAAGCTTGAACACCTGGCGCAGAACCGCAACAGAGCAGCTAAACTATAAGAGATACAAAAATGGTGCGATGGCAAAAATTGATCCACGTGATAAGCATTTTCTGGTGGGAGAATAACTCTGAAGATCTTAAACACCTGATGTGGAACTTCAAGAGCCCAGCTACACTATTACATACACTGGAATGACGTCTTAGCAAGAGTTGTTCAGCCTGATGGACAGTCTTTGTTGACGTATAAAAATTGAAGATCTGGAACACCTGATGTGGAGACTGATTTCACTGTTTAATTAAGTATAAAATAACATGAGTTGAATGTCCCTACACGCAGCAGTGAAGGCGGTAACAGTTTAAGATTATGAATACTTTGAATCTACTGACCAAAACTCCCATTTATTTTTTTAACTCGGGCTTTTGGAATTGGGCATCAGACGTTTCAGATTTTCGATTTTGACGACCCCGTTGTCGCTGGCATAAGCATAAGAATGCGCGACCAAGTCGCGGGCAGAAGCTAGTACTCTATATGAACGTGTCTCCACACGGCGATGTTCATAGATTTTCACATGGTAATGATGGGTTCAAGCGTTGGCGCTGGTACGCATCATTATTTTCATACAATTATCACTACTAAGTACTATGATTTTCTTTTAAAGAGTCAGAAATGGGTGCCACTTGAGGTCCGGTTATGTCAACGACGTTACTCTTTCTTATGATCTGTACAAATATGATTATGAGAAAAAGCTAAGAGCAATGTTTTCTTCTGAAAATCGAAATTCATCTTTTATAATACAAATCTCAATAACTTTTTTCTCCCATAGTTTAGAGGTTTGCTGTCATACAATGAAATGATACACTTTTCACGTATTTTCATTTGATATATGGATGAGAGTGTTACAAGGAAAGGGACGGGGTCCATACATTTCTGCCCATTCTTCTTTAAAACAATACGATCGAAAAAGATGGTAAAATGTATCTGGTTTAAAACTGCATCAACAGTTTTTGCTCAATCTAGCAATTATATTTCGGTAGGGGCCATCGAAATCTAAACTCTAAGGTGGGCCAATAGATGTGTCCAGAAGTGTATTACAAAACAATCTAGTCAATTTAACTTTATTCTGGGTACCTAAACTAGAATTTTCTCTCCGTGCGTCAAATTTGAAATGAATCCTGTTTTTAAAGCTGCAACAATTTGTGAGACTTATCGGTTGAAATTAAATCCACAATTACTCCTGACATACCCAAAACAGGTATATGTTTATCTATAATTTTCTTCTTCCTTACTTAAAATGGTGCTGGGTCCCATTGAGCACTCAATCGGACTTTTACTAATAATTTTGTTGTGCAAGGTTATTCTAGGTACATTGAACTTTTTGGCTGCTCCGGATATTTTTAACCCTTTTTTTACTGCTTCAATAGCCCAGCCCATTTGTTGAGACGTATAATCTTTTTTAGGAGCCATTTCTAAAACAAATAACAAGTACCATTTTTATCAATGTCCATAACTGGATTCCTATAAAATACTCAACAATGGACACATACGTCCATTATTAAGTAAATAGTTTAGGTTAAATAAAAAAGGGCTTTCAGTTTGCCACATCTTGAGCAATAATTTCTAACAAGTGTACAGGTTTCGTGCAGCCACTTCTGGCACGATATGTAAAGAAACGAATCAGATTTTTACTTCGTATGTTGATAGCTATCAAAGCATTCTATAATATTTATTGTCTGTATCTTTTAGGTTTTCTTGGCTATCCCTTTCTGTTTTCTATACAGATAACCCTTGAGTTTTTTTCCCCTCTAATTTTATAGTATGTTGTTGTAAGTGTTTCATCACTATCACTATCTGTTGTATCATTTTCTTCATCGCTACCTTCTTTAGCTTTTTCATTTGTACTCTTAAATGAGATCACCCAGATTGGGCTTATTTGTTTTTTGCCGGCCAATTAAAATTAACCCAAAAACTAAACAGAGGGCACCGGAATAGTCATGTTTTATTCCCAAGTTTTAAGTTAGTTATAACAATTACAAAGTCTATACCCAAGTTTTAAGTTAGTTATAACAATTGCAAAAAAATATGAAAAATCATCGACATAAACAGCACGGTGGTCGAAAATCACCACACATGGTCAGACGTCCTGCTGCGACGATTAAGCATTGTCGGCTGGGACATGAGGATGTCCTCTCCCTCACTTGTTCCGCCTCCTCCTTCGCTATCATAACTGCATCGCAGAAGGAGGTGGCTGCTGATCATTCCCTCTCTCCCTGCAGCATAACATGAATATGAACTAGTGCCGGGCGCGAAAGCGGGGCCGTCCCCTAACACCCTTTGAGTTCACTTAACACCCTTCCCTTTATTTTTAAAATGCCGAAACATAATTCTTGTGAATCTTTAAAGTTTACTTTTATTTATATAATCTCCACGCCATTAAAACGTAACATGGTGTCAGAAATGGAGAATTCGAGTCAAAAATCATTAAAATGTAATGCGAGTCAATAAGTCGAACAATCGAGGAAAAATTGAAGAAAAACAATTGAGCATCATGTCGGAAAAAAGCGAAAAAATGAAAAATGTATCATTAAATGGACATTCCTCCAATTATAACAAATGGAAATGTTACTCACAACTGGAAGAAATGGAAGCAACAATTTAAAATCTTTATGAAGGCAAGTGGTATGATCAATGAATTCGAAGATCGGAAGGTAAATGTCTTACTTCATTTTTTTGGAAGTGCAGCTTTAGAAATAATTTAATACATTTGGCCTGGATGAAGACAACGTTAAATATGAGAAAGTTATTGAATGTTTTGATAAATACTTCATACAAAAAGTAAATCTGATGATTGTAAGCCATAATTTCTTCATGTACAGACAGGAAGAAAATCTAAGTATACTGTAAGCATGTTATCAAGACAAGTCGACGAAGAAGCAGTAATTCTAGTTGGTTCAAAAAATAAGTTAGTTAAATTAAAAGATTTAAAAAGGATTTGCTGCAGATTTGCATCTAAAATATTAACATTAAAATCCCCAGGAGGTCTATAAACGCAAAGAATTACAAATGTCTCGAGTTCCACACTGACAATTCAATTACACGCTCGACAGAAAAGATTTACTAAATCTAAACGCTGGCGCTGTTTACATTTTAACTTGTTTGAAACAAGCACCAAAGAACCGCCACGAATAGCGCCTTTTCTCACAAACGCACTTTGCACAGTAAAATTATCATCATTTAAAAACGCTAATTCATGCTCTTTCAACCAGTTTTCAGTCAGACATAAGACCTAAACCTGATGGTTTTCTATATCTCTAAATCCTTGCCGGACAAACCCTGCATATTTTGATGCACAACATTCAACATATATGTAGCTTGCATCACTACTATCAGAAATCATAGGCACAATAGTACCAGTGTGGCTGTGTACATTGCATGCCAGGAGATTGGCAATTAGTCTCCTACAATTAGCAGGCAAATACAAAGAATAACTAGTTAGCCTGTAATCAATTAAGAAATTGTTAATATCAAAATAAATGATTGCGTTACTGTGATGACAAGTCAAGGCCTATGTTCTAAGGGGGAGGCCTATGTTCAGCAGTGGACGTCTTCCGGCTGATGATGATGATGATGATGATGACAAGTCTGAATATATATGAAAAGATTCAGATTATATATGTTCTTATTTTGCGCATTGGAAAAATAAAACAATGTGAAAATGGCAAAGAAGAAAAAAAGAATTTACAATTATTGTCACATTGAGATGCAACATCAAATCAATGCACTCTGTTATGTCCTTCCTTTTAACAGTTAAACTATTCCCAAACAATAATATCACAGAGGAATTGGGATTAATATTTGTCAATTTAATATGTTGTGTTATTTGGCTAAAACACACATGACTTAAATTGCACCCTGTAATGTCTAACGGCACAGCACGTTGAGTAAATGATTCGATAAACGTTTTATAAAGAGCGTCAGCCTAGCCTCGCGAATACGCCCCTTCAGTTATACCTTTCTTCTGCAAAGGCTCCAATTGCAATAAATAAGCTATATATTTTGTAATTTTGATCGTAATACCTTACGAGGATGCATATTGTTTAAGTAGTAACAATGCCTGTAGATTCATCGGCAAGTAAGCTGAATTTTTGGTGTTTTAAAATATTTAAAAGATATTTCTTCTGACTTTCTCCCATTACGTTTTTTACTGTTGCTGTACATTTAACTCTTTTTATTGCCAAATCGGCTGTTATTTTGGCATCGGGGAAACAAGATTTTAACACGTCCGAAAGATGACCCATCGCTAAGAAAGAAATGTTATGCTCGGCCACAAATGCAGCAAGTTTTATTTCGGCTCCATAACAAGCCCGTTCTTGTCCTTTTGACGCGGTTTAAAATAAACACTAACTGATTTTGTAGACGATGCTGCAAATGTCTTTGGTTTATGTGTATTATTTGTCACATGTCGGCGTAAAGTTGAAAGTTCAATCGATAACTTTACGTAACATACGGAGCACTATGCTTTATTCGGATCATGGTCAACAGAGCAATCCAGTTTTTGTGTTGTACTTCGCACGACCGTGAACATATTCATTATAACTTTCGATGGTAATAAATTCTTCTTATTTTATACCACTAATTAGCAATTTTGTACTTCTCAATTACCGTAGATATGCAGGTCGTGCTAGGAAGAATGCTTCCCAGCACTGAAAAAAGTAGGAAAAAAAATTGTAGGTTCATCAAACTTTCAGGGTATTCTTCAGTTTCATTAATTTTTATGGCATTTTCGTTGTATGGCAGAGTGGTATTTCCATATCAACCTCTGAATGCCTAAAGAATGACTGGTACAGTCTTCAGACATTCAGAGGTTGTGTTGAGGCCACTAGCCTCAACCCAGCAGCCCCCATCAGCAGTGCGCCGCCGCACTCCGCGAGCCGCGGGAGTGAACGAGGGGTGTGGGGGCAGCGGTGCATTCATCGACATCACGACAGTCAGCTGTTGCGCGTCTTCAAGCACGGCTGCGCTTGCGCATCCTATTCATCTTAATTTTAATAATATTATTTGTTATTTTTTAACCCCCGACGGAAAAAGAGGGGTGTTATAAGTTTGACGTGTCTGTCTGTCGGTCTGTCTGTCTGTCTGTGGCATCATAGAGCCCGAACGGATGAAGCGATTTCAATTTAGTTTTTTTTTTGTATGAAAGGTGACTTACCTGCGAGTGTTCTTAGACATGTTTGATGAAAATCGGTTGAGCCGTTTAGAAGTTATGGGGGTGAAAGTGTAGTGGGGAAAGGTAACCGAGGGTCTGCAAATATACTCGACTTGGGTATCAAATGAAAGCGTACTTAAAGGGAATATTGATGACTTAATCGGGAGTACTCTTAGCAACAAAAAAAAATATATGAGTATGTACCTATAAAAAATATAAAATAAAAAGTAAATTTTAAAAACCCCCGACATAAAAACCAAGTTCCCTCTAAAAAGTAAAAAATAATAAAAATACGTCGCGTTGGGGGACTGCTCCAAATTATTCATCCTCTTCTGTTTTTTTGCAGTAAATAAAATTTACTTTTTATAAATTCACGTAATTGCATTACAAGTTTATATACGGTCCGCTAACAACTTTTTTTTATTCTCTCCACGAGCTATCGTCGTGACCAGTTGCGTCATTATTATTTTAAGGAACAATTTCCGCTATTACAATGGGAGTATCGGGTATAGTTTCATCGTTATTATCATTAGATCTAGCTTCATCATGGTAAATCATCATTTTCTAAAAAAATGGCGCCACTTTCTAACTGGCACAACCAAAACTCGATGTCACCATCTCTCTCTATTATTTTCTGCCATTTCTAGAACAAAATAACCAACCGCGCGCAAACTGAGAGTTTATTCATCTATGATGTTGGCTAGTTGACACATTTTGTTTTCGACTTTTATGGCGTGGTTGATGCACTGTCTCCAATTTAAAGGCATCACTTCCTTCAGGCCTTCTTCAAATATTTTTTACGTCTGTTATTTTAAATGTTTTATTGTTCCTGGCGAAGAACCCCTTTCCTTGAGCCCAAACTAACTATTGGGTTGAGCTTACAGTAATAAGAGGGCAAACGCAGGATTGTGACACCGTTTTCAGCAGGTAACGCTATTTCGATGAATTCAACCTTTTTTTTTTTAGCGTGGTAAAGAAATCAAATGAGTCCTCCAACCCCGGGCAGGGCGGGAGGGACTGTCAGACTTGTACTGACTAAAATCCACGGTGTCCTTCAATAGCCCTTTATGTTCCGGGGTCACGGTGATAGAAATAAGTCCCGCGACCATGAATTAAACCTTAAATGTAGGTTGATATTGAATTTGTTTTTCATCCAACCACTGTATAATATCAATCTTCTGCCAGTTTGAAGTGGGCATACGCTCGACTTTTCTTGAATGGTACGGTGCGTTATCTATTACCGAATTTGGCTTTAAATTTGACAAAATGCTTTTAAACCATTCCTCATAACACTCCGAGTTCATTTCTTCATGATATTTTTCTTCGATTCAAACATAAGTAAACCGGCTTCTACAAAACCTTCATCAATGCCTACATGTGAAATTATTAGGCGTCGACCTTTGCCGGTTGGGCCCTGTAGGCCTGTAGTCAAACATTTATAAAAGGCTTGTTCGGAAGATTCTATTGTTGTATCCACCCAAATTTTTCCAGTTGTATGACCTGTTAATATACAAAATTCATATAAATAATATAATACTGACACAAATACATTTTCAAACTGCAAAACTATTCACTAAATACAGTAGTATAACAGTTTCTGAATAAAATACAAGACTCGTAAACCATTGAAACATGTTACATGAATTGGAAGTACAAGTTTCTTTGGTATGAGATACATGGAGCTTAATTTAGAGCGCAGGCGTATACGATAGCGACGCGGGTGATCGTGCAAGGGTTTCTCATCAACTGACGGGGATGCGCGAGCGCGGACAGGAATCGGAGGGTGGCGGGGAGTCCTACGACGGGGGTAAGAGGGGGTACCAGTGACAGGACCGCACTTAGGACACGTTATAGTTGTAAATAAAAATATTTAATAACCTTCATTAATCCAGGTCTCATCTTGATAATAAATTGTTTTTCCTTGTCTCCGATATTCTTTGGTTGTCCTCAAGTACCGTCTACGCCACAGAATTAAATCTTCACGGTCTGTCAAGCAGCTGCGTCGTTTGCGACTGGCATGTTTAAATTTTAAAAAGGTTTATCTGGCGTGTTGAACAGATTCCCAAACATTAAAGATGATGTTAATGATGTGGAGCTACAAAAAGAATGAAAAAGCATGCATTCCTTGACTATAGTGTTTTAGAATTGTCTTTTAGAATATTGGAGTAAAATTTTTAAGCTGAAGGATTTGACTGGTACTCCAATATTTCCATATTTAATTTCCAGGCAAAATGAATTCATTGTGTTGTACAGTGTACATCTCACTGGTTTTCTTTTTACTTCCACTTATGCAAGCAGACTCCCAGGGCCCATTATAAGTAGAGCGGAAGCCTATTTTGATACTCAACTTGTCAATGTTGAGAACTTTTATGGGGCGCGTAATGGTTCTCATCTTTTCAGAAACACCATTTTGCTGGTGTAGACTGTTAAATGGTATGAAACACCCTTTTCAGCACAGTAGTTCTTCATTTCGGCGGATAAATACTCGCCACCGTTATCGCAAAAGAAGTTCGCTACAAAGCTTTTTGCAACAAAATCTTTGAATGCTGCATGTACGTCTGATTTGTATGTCATCAGATACTGATTTGTAACGCAATAATGAGTATACTGGTCATTAAACATTACGAAATAGTTTTTATTTAATTGTCAACTGTCGTTGGAGTGACAGGACCACAGACATCAGAACTGACAGCAAATAGAGGTCGATTTATGTGACTTCTGTCCTTGTTGTGAGTGTGATTAATTGGCGGAAGTCGGCTTTGCTTTCCATTAATGCATGCTTCACGCAATTCGTCATCCGGTACTCCAGTACTTAATTCACTTGCGTCTTAAAACAACTCATGTCGTTGTATTTCTATAAATTTGTTTTGACTTAAGTGACCGAGGCGTTGATGCCATAATTTATAATAATTTTTGTCACTAATGCATGCTTGGGAAACAAGACGACTCACGTTTACAGACACTACAAAATCTACAGCAATTAGATGATTAAAAGACATACCTGTCAATACTGTTTTACCATTTTTGCATATCCCTGCACCGTCAGTACTGAATATGACAGTATAGCCAGCTCGCTGCATTTTGGATACGGACAGCAAATTGTACGGTACCTCAGGGCGGTATAGAACACCATCCAAACATCCCTGGACCTTGACATACCTTTTTTTTTTTTTTATCGTGGTAAAATCATCAAATGAGACCTCCAACCCCGGGCAGGGCGGGAGGTACTGTCAGACTTGTACTGACTAAAATCCACGGTGTCCTTCAGTAGCCCTTTATGTTCCGGGGTCACGATAATAGAAATAAGTCCCGCGACCCCGGCAGGCACCTTGACATACCTTGGCAATAGTCGTAGGGTCCTTCGCATAAAAGAATTGGTGAACTTTACGACTTATCGTCGAAAAGTCAAAATCATTATTTTTATCTTCGAATGTCAGTTTGGGTCCGGATTTTTTCCGATTTGATAACTGAATGTTCTCCTTTTGTTTTTTCAGTATTCGATACACAGATCTAGCCGAAATTCCCAAAATTTCAGATACTGACTTCACACACTCATCTTTCTTTGGAACATCAAAAGGTTTTGCTGCGTTTTGATTCCATACATAAATATATGCATCGAAAACCATTTGTTTCTCACTCACAGCAAATGATCCACGCTTTCTTTTTGAAGGGCGACGTCCCTCTTTAGAGGTGGACTATTGGGGATTCATCTCAAATACGAACGTAACAAAGTTCAACAAAAAGCTAACATGTATGAAAAGAAATTGCAGAGAACACGAAACACTTCTGACACCGTCGGAATTCGGGAGCAGAATAATAAACAAAATGGTAGCGTGACAAGACAGTGATGTATGTCTTCTGTTTAATTAACGTAAATTACATATTTTTATAAAGGCAATTAGAAATGCAAAAAATGTAATCTCGACCAACATTTAATTCTAAAAACTCGATTCTACCACATCACTTTTTATTTGGGACTAAACCTGCAACACTGGAAATGTCATTTTAGGCTCTAGACAGACGGACTGCATTTCAACTGCAATCCAACTGCAAATTGCAGTTCGGATGCAGTTTGAATGCAGTTGACACGACTGCAAATTCTATTGCAGTCGTGTCAACTGCATTCACACTGCATCCGAACTGCACCATACCCACCTGCCCGCACCCCCTGCGCATGGAATTAGTAGTAGAACAAGGTTAGAGTGAACACACGCGTTGTCTGTCCGTAAATAAAACAAATATGTCGAGCAACGAGGTTATAAGATTTGACGAAGCTTTACTGCTACTTTTACTTCATCGCCGTGCTCGGAAACACAAGAGAAAGAGAAATCGTGAAATATGGGTTCAATTAATATTGCAATGTAAACACGAAGGTGATTTTTATACTTTATTACCAAAAATCAGATCACAAGAGAAATACTTTTACAAATATTTTCGCATGTCTAGAAGAAGTTTCGAAGAATTAACAGACATCTTAAAAAATAAAATATGGCCGACAAGACACCAATATGAGAAAAAGTATATCGGCAGAAGAAAGGATTGCAATTACTTTGAGGTAAGTTTTTAAAAATTTTAAACATTATTGAATGAATAGGCCTTATGAATTAAATTACAAAAATAGTTACTTAAAAATATAACAGAAGAAAATGATTAACCGAATACGTCGTTATGTGTATGAGTTATCATCGCTGCAATTATCAGGTGAGACAATATTGCTGTAATGAGATTCTGAAGTTCCTGGCCGAATGAATGTCTCCTGTTGAATAGGAGGTACATTTGAACTCGAAGGCACGATAAAGTTCATATTTGAAGTAAAATATCCCCTGAAATCATTCGTTGGCTGATTTTGCGGTCCGGACATGTTATATGTGGAAGCATATTTTTTTATTATATTTATGAAATCTGCCTTTGCATCTAGCTTTAAATAATCTGGAATTCTTTTAAAATCTTTACACAAAGAAAGAAGGAACAATCGGTCTTCATCTCTTTCATCTTCTTCATCATGAATTCTTTTATTTACTCTTTTGGTTAAACTTTCGATCAAGTCTTCTTCAGATGAATTTTTTGTTTTACGTTTGTTAACAGCTTTATTTTTCTTAGTTATTTCTTCTCCTACAGACTCCTTATTAGTAGAATCTAAATTAGACGATCTTTCATCTTTCTCTTGTAAATCTTTAGTTAGTAGTTTCCACTTCTTTTGATATTGAACAGCTGAAAATAATAATAAATGTATTATTTTCCAGATATTTAGCAAGTGGATGTTCTATTGATGATTTACACTGGGCTTATCGACACGGAGTAAGCACAATCAGAGAAATTATTAAAGATGTTTGTAGTAACATATGGATTCACTTAAAAGATATGGTTATGCCAGAACTCACTGAAGAGAAGTGGAAAAACATAGCGGAAGGTTTTAAATATCGAGCAAATTTTCCATACTGTCTTGGTGCAATTGATGGAAAGCACGTAAGGTTAAAAAAACCTCGAAACACTGGGTCTTCATATTACAACTATAAAAAATACTTTTCTATGATATTACTAGCCACTTGCGACAGTAACTATATGTTTACATTTGTTGACATCGGCTCTTATGGGAGATGTTCAGATTCTACAATATAATTTGAAGAAAGCGTATTGTATGAAAAACTTCAACAAAAAACCTTAAACATTCCGCCACCTGTAAAATCAATGCCATACGTGTTTGTGGGTGACGAAGCATTTTCAATTTCTAAAAATGTTATGCGCCCTTACGCGGGGAGACAATTAAGTGTGGAAAAGAAGGTTTTTAATTACCGCCTATCACGGGCTAGAAGATTTATTGAATGTTCATATGGTATTCTAGCAAATAAATGGCGTATTTTTCATAGACCCATCGACCATAAACCACATTTTGCAAAAGAAATTATAAAAGCTTGCTGCGTTTTGCATAACTTTGTGCGAGAAAGAGATGGAATTTCGAAGATTCTTTAACTCAACCATTACAAGACATAATAATAGGCGACGGTAGTGAAAGAAACTGTAGATCATCGGAGGGTATAAGAAAAGAACTTACTGATTATTTTATGGGTGAAGGCAAACTTGAATGGCAAATGAATATGATTTAATGTGTCCATGCATTGCTTATTAAAGTGTTAAATAAAATAAAAATAATAAAAATACTTGCCAATTATATTTTTCTCCTTCTTACTCTTTTCTTCAAATCCGGGCGTAAACATTTCGCAAATAGTGGCCCATGCTTTGTTTTTTTTTCAATTTTGTTACTGTAAGATTCAATCTTATAGTTCCAAATGGAAGGTTTTGATTTAATGACACTTATAAATGCATCAGTATCAAATTGTACAGATTCATTTACTGTATTACCATCCTCGTCGCTCGACATATTTGTTTTATTTACGGACAGATAACGCGTGTGTTCACTCTAACCTTGTTTCTACTACTGATTTCATGAGCAGGGGGGCGGAGCGTTAAAGTAGTGCGGGCGGGTGGGTATGGTGCAGTTCGGATGCACGCCGACTGCAATTGAACTGCAATCGGACTGCACGTTTGGTTTGCAGTTCTATTGCAGTCGTGTCAACTGCATTCAAACTGCATCCGAACTGCAATTTGCAGTTGGATTGCAGTTGAAATGCAGTCCGTCTGTCTAGAGCCTTAGTGGTCAGCCTGATAGGAAACTGAAACGTCCCGCTACTGACAATACGCCCCATGAGGCCAAAAAACTTATATCGCCTTCAGTCTCCAATCAGTCTAAACTGTCATATAATAAGTGTGACAATGGTCCCTTTATAATCCATGTCACTCGTTCTGAACCGGATGTGTCAGCCGGTCACTCCATTAGATTGTTAAAGTTTGCCCAGCTAATTCATCGCAATAAAGTAACTGGCATAGTCGAGGGGGGAATTAAATCTCTGGGGAGAAACAGGGTATGTGTAGAATTCCGTTCGGCTGATGATGCTAATTTATTCATAAACAATGAGATCCTGTCAGCTAACAAATTTGTTGCAATTCAAGATTCCACATATCTCGTATGGGTGTCGTAAAAGATATTCCAACAGACTGGTCATTGGAGGAATTAGTAGAAAGTATCAAAACTCCTTCAAACTGTGGACAGGTTATCCGGGCCCGTCGGTTAAATGTAAAATCAAGAAGAGATGAAAGTGTAACGTGGATCCCGTCTACTTCAGTTGTCCTGACCTTCCTTGGTCAAACTCTGCCTGAGAGAATTTTCTGCTATCACTCTTCCCTTCCGGTTTCTACTTATCAGCTCCCTACTATCCAATGCCGTAACTGCTGTCGGTTTGGACATGTTAATGCACAGTGTCGCTCCTAACCACGCTGTTATAAGTGCTCCCAAAATCATGGTGGTGATAGCTGTTCTGTCCCCCAAAACAATTCCTGCATCCTTTGCAATGGCCTACATATGGCTACAGATGTTAAGTGCCCTGAGCATGCCAGGCAAAAATCAATTAAAATGGTCATGTCACAAGATAGCATCACCTACTCACAGGCTTCCCTCAGATTCCCCTCCCCTAGACGTTCTTATGCAGACATAACTAGCTTATCGCACTCTCCCATTCAATTAGCCCATCCCCTACAATTGTCCCAACAATCCCAATTTTTTCAAGATGTTCAATCATCCCAGCAATTCTATTACTCCCCCTTACATCCTCCCCAATCTAATTCTCAGGTCTCTTATACTAAAACTATACATAAATCCCCACGTCCCAGAACCCCTTTAGGAAAAACTTATGACATTATGGCTCATAGAGACATAATAAGCTCTCCCCAATTCTCCCAGCCTAATGGCTGTGGCCTGTCCCCTCCACCTGTAGAGTCCACCCCACTCCTTACTCCAAACGATAATCTGATTGAGCTCCTCACCTGCTCCCTTATTAATATGATATCCAAATTTTCTGACTCCTTACCGAACAATGTCGTTATCCTACTCCAGCAACTTCTCGAAAAATTAATTACCAAAAATGGCGACCCTTCTTCAGTGGAACTGTAGAAGCATCCGCCGTAAAAAACACGATCTAATCTTCCTGATAAATCGATTTAAGCCTGTTGTCGTTGCCATCTCGGAGACATGGTTGAGACCGGGATCGACCACATGTAATCACGAACATATATGCACTTGCCGGATTCAGAGAAATGAATTGTAATGAAATGAAAAAAATAACATCAAAGAAAAAGCTAGCATCTCAATGGATACTCCGTCATAGATTACACAAGGATGGATTCAAGAAATACCTACAATTATCGCACCTTATAAACCTAACAAGGACGCCATACGTATGAAAGTACATCTTAAGAGAAGAAAAAACTGACCCACATCACCCCTTAGAAGATGTCAATATTCCCTATGAATATACAAAAATGAATAAAAACAGTTTTCGATCGGACATTGCATTGAAAATAATAACGTTTGCGTAATTGTGTTTACGAACAAAAATAATTGTCAAATATTTATTGAACGAGGCACTTTACTCGCTTATGGACGGGACTTTCAAATCCTGCGCCGCGCCGTCCCATTTACTCAAATCTACTCTACTCATGCAATAGTAGGCACAATAGAAGGAATTCATAAGATTGTGCTACTGGTATATAGACAACAGTCCCAGAATACTAAAAAATATTATTCAATATTTTTCGAAATAATTAAAAGATTTATTTTAACAATTTGAACACAGGCTCTAAAGCTCATCCTTACGGATTTTGAAACTACTGCAATTGATCCTATCAGGTATGCTTTCCCAGGCTGCGCAAACAAAGTGAGCTTTTTCAACCTCAACGAAAACATGGCGGCACAATCAGGCATCCGGCTTAGCTAAACGTTATAGTCAAGACCCAATTTTGGCACATAAAATGGGACTCTTCGCGGCATTGGCATTTTTAGAGCCGAGTGAAATCGTCGATGCTTTCGACATAATAAGGAATGAAGTTATACTAGAAGAAGCAGAACAAGTATGCAGGCGATTTTTGTCCAAAAGTAGACGTGTTACGTTAAATGGCGTTGTCTATTCCAATTAAACGTTATGAAAAATAAGGCTTGTGCGAATAAGGGTCTACTCACTGGTTGCTCGATCCCATGCTGGTTCTCGAACTACTGCTCGATGCTTCTGCTGTTGCTGCTCACGCGACGTTCTTTTGACGTATTTATTTGATTAGGTTCTTATATGAACTAGAAGTCTAAGCGTCTAGGATACGTTACGACCGATTTGTGTGTCTATTAACGATCACTATTCGCGACATTACTAATCCGACCCGGCTACGCCAGTCAAATATGAACGAGCAAGACTTTTTAAAGTAATAGGTATATTTATTTAATTAAATAGACACGTGAGCTCAGCATGAGCAGTATAATAAGAGAACGCTTAAATCAAAGTTACATGAGCTTATATTCTAATGGGTGATATGAATGTGTGTATCTGTGTGCTGGGCCTCGCAGTGGACCAGGAAGATAACAGTCCGTATGTCAGATCCTACTTGAAAGTGTTTTGGCAATCATTACTCGCTTATTTATAATGTACAAATATTTTTGGCTTCTTAGAAATGATGGGTGGTATGACGTGATCCTTTACGAATACAGTTCGGGGTATTTGTTGACTATGCATAACTACATACCAAGACCGTAAAGTTGTGTTCATCACAAAGGATGACGCTTTCATTAAGGAAATGGTGGAAAAGTTACACCTCTTTTATAATAAAAAATACTTTGAAGAAGCCATATTGGATCTCGTCGGCCACCGTTGGTTCATGCCGTTTTATTACGGCCGGACCTTGATGAGGCGCTCCTGAACTGCGTGGACTGTCCACCGAATTATGCCTGCTCTGATTGACATACGCTGGTGCCAAGAGACCTTGGTAGACAAAACGACGAAAATCCTTCAATGTCAGAGTTTCTAGCTCTGGTCGTGAAGTGCATTCAAATTCTTTGTATACTAGAAAAGAATTGACAACAGCAGCGTCCAGAAAATGGATAAAAACCGGTGCCACCATTTGTGTAATTTTCGGTCAAGATCAATAGCTTTTGAGTTATATCATCCATATTTTATAACCCCGTTTGATGGTTTTTTTGGCATGTACTGTTTCAAATAACTCCTACCCTTGAACTTGAACCCGGGCTATTTCTTGCAGGCATGACATCAGTCAGTAATGCAAAAGCCAGCTTAACCTCTTCAATGGCATGAACATCGAAATTTATGTATCGTACAAGTCCGGAGCTGAACACCAATAATCTCTATAGCTTGGCAGTTTTTTTATACCCATACCCAGATGGAGCTCGTGGCTAAATAATTACAGCCGCACAGGTCGATCTTCCGGGTTAAGCCGCGCTTGCCGAGGTTGGTCTGTGGATGGGTGACCATCTGTCATAGCGAGTTTCCTCCGTGCCTCGGAAAGCACGTAAAGCCGTTGGTCCCGGCTGTCATTTGTAGATCTTGGACAGTCGTAACTGTTAGTCAGAAGCTCTAAAGTCTGACAACCAGTCTTACCATGGGGTATGGTATTGCCCAGTTACTGGGTTGTGGAGGTTCGACAGACAGTCGCTCCATGTAAAATACTGATATCCAGCTGAATCTGGTTTGACTGGAAGCCGACCCCAATATAGTTGGGAAAAGGCTAGGCAGATGATGAACCAGATACAAAGCAACAAACACATCGATTTCTTCAGGCGTAGTGGGAGTAAAAGCTTTTCCTGATTGAGTAGCATATGGGTTGGTTTGAAAGCTTATAATTTCTTGTAAATGGTCTGACCAACACATGCGAAATAGTGCGAGACGTAATACCTTCCAACTCCAGTAGGCTTACCATGAATTCTTATAGCAGGTCAATTTTAGACGAAAAATAACCTGTCGTGCTATTTTGTACCATGAGCGCGCCAAGTAGCAGGCGAGCCAGTGATCACGTGACCTAAGCCGGTGAGTGACTACGTCACAGCTTTCACCCGACTGACCTGCGACTTATCTTACCATCAAGACTTTTTTGACATACATTCAACAATTGAACTGCCCTGCCGTCATAATTTGAAGTATAGCCCACTTGCGTAAAAACGCAGTTTACATTTCTTCTTTGTTTTTGTTCAGTAAAGTTGCAGTAAAGCAAATACATTATACGTAACTATTATCTACATGAAATTACCTTTCCAATGATGTATCACACATGTTATTCAATAGTCATAGAAAAAAAATACAAGATAAGAAAAATCACAATCCGGGAGAATGGACAAAAAACCCAGGTAAAGTAAAGGCGGGGTTACACAAGACGCACATTCGGGTTTAAAGTAGGTACATGTTATAGTGTAAATAAAAAATACTGGGTCCCAATCCCTGTTTCACTGGATGATCATTCATTCATTCAATCAATCATTTATTCATTCACTGGATGAAAAAAAGATGTGATGATTTTAAAACACGACTGCCAAAAAAGGAGGGGTAATGTTTTTCGAATGTGTAAGTATTATTCGTTGTTACCCTCTATCTATAGGCTACAGATAGACTGATTTTTATAAATTACTAGCGGCCCGTCCCGGCTTCGCACGGGTGGAAGTCCTCTAAAACCCGGTCCCGATGGTTACAAACACAACAAAAAAAGAATATATTATAGATAGATAGAAGATAATTGTCGTTAGATTTGTCTTGTTAAAAAAACAAAATATTCACGTTGCGTAACGACAACTTCAAAACTATATTATTAGCCCTCTGCAGTCGGGTAAAAAAAGTTGAGATTTATTTAGAGATTATCACTAAACCAGGCCAGGCAAGCTTACGTGATAATCTTTAAAGCAATCAACAACGCTTTTAATGAAAGGTTCACGTTGCAAGCGATGCACTAGTGAACAGTGCACAATTCCACTTTTTGCAAGGCCCACCACTTGCAACGTGCCCTTTTTTTTCACTTTTGCCCGGGATGAAGGACACGAGTCGGTGTTTCTATTGCTGGTGGGCGAAATCTTTTTATGATTTCAACTGAATGAAACTGCCGCTGTACCATATTACTTTTGCCTGCCGCGAACATGACAAACGCGTTGTGGATGGACACGTTGAGAAATCGGCGGAAAAGCTTTTTGTACCAGACTGGATCGTGGAACCACATACCACATCTCAATTAAAAAAAAACTCGCATAAGTTCAAAATAATGTCCTTTTATTATAATCAAACAGAAATTAAAACTTATTCGTTTTATGCTTATTATAATAAATTTGAGCTGCTTTTTTTATAATATCCTCACCATAACAGACCTGCACCAACTATAAATAATTATATGTATAGTTGTGTCTACAAAACATTGTGATTTACATAGAGAAAAAGTAAAACAATTATAAAACTAAAATCGGTGAATAAATCAATGAAGGCTTTTATTCTTTCTTTAATATTTTTTTTGTGGCAATCACTATTTAAAAATGCAACAGTCGTTTCTTGTATTTCCTGAAAACAAGATACTAGGCAGTCGGAGGGATAGCAAAGCCACTTCTTATTTTCGCTATATTCTCTGGCACGTATGTATTTGTACAAATGTAAAAAGCCTGCTACTAGGCCCTAGTAGCATGCTTTTACAGTTTTTGCATCCTTTGACGATCCAACTGATTAAACATACACACACAACAACAAATAAAAATCCAACAACCCACAGACGTAAGTTCTTTGATCAGCCCCTGGATCGGATTTTTTTCTCGTATTTTGCATAACATCAGAGGCTGATCAATTACAATACATTGGGATTGCAAAGTAGCATTACTTTTTTCTTAATTTTTAAGGAAGAAGGACAGGGATTGTAGACATTCACTAAAATTCTCTTTGCAATTAGAGCCTACGGAATGATTGGTGCTGGAATTATTTAATAATAAGGTTTTAAATGCTCCCTCAAATCCCACACAGTTGGGCATAACATTTCGAGCCCCCGAACTTCGAACACTTCCAAAGAAGTTTTCGAGTGGGTCTTGGTTAAAATTGCGTGTCAGCATTGCGTCAAAGGAATATTTTTTAGATAATAATTGAATTAAATTATTTAAAGTTGATACAGAATTTTCGATTATCTCCTCATCACTTTTTTTCACCATAAATTTGGCGGTTTATAATATTTTTATTGCATCTTGCCATAACTTGTGATGAGGAGAATTTGGCTTTACAGCAGCTCTGTATATTTTACCATTTGGTGGCGTAAAAGATTAGAAAGAAGCCGCGTTAAATGAATCAAATAATTTATCAATGATCAATGTAAATGGTATTAGATCCCGACATTCTGAGGGACAATCTCCTCTTCCAATAACATTATCTGTAGCCATAGCCATACTGTAACTTAATACCTGAGCTTTTTCACCCTCATTTTCTTTATTTTGCTAGGATCGACGTGTTCATTGGTCAAATTGGGCAGCAAAAGCAACTCTTCATGCGACCTGTCGGCTTCAAAAACCCGCTGAAAGTATTCCCACTTTAATTTAAGAAATTATTTCTAACTCCTTTGAACAAATGGGGTACATCAAACAGGGGAATTATTTCGTGATTATTAACTTTGATTAATTGATAATGTAATGGCCTTCAGGGTGTGGTTCTCTCCTATCTTTGCGAGTAGTTCTGTCACTAGATTTAGCTCCAGGATGTAGTGTTGATCTAATCATTGCGTCGATGCCAACCGTAGTTTTCGCACCTTCGTTCTTCCGTTTTGTTTCAACTCTTGCCGTTTGGTTTCCCTGGCGGGATCGCGTTTGTCCACGTCCTCTTCTTCGTGGACGGGGAATTCCTCTGGTAGCTGGCGGAAACAAATTTCCGTAGCTTTCATAAACATTGTAGCGCTGGCGACTGGCGCCGGTAAGATTTTCGTCGAAGTTCATAGTTATGAACGGTTCGATTCGTCGGGACTGGAATCAGCACCCCTAAAAATTGATTATGTCCTTTCGCCATTCTTTTCCTGCTTGGAAATATGCAGTTTTTGCATCGGGCGCGGTTTAACTGCCGCGTCTCCGTCGACGAGCTCTGAATACATCCTTGCCTAAAACCATTAGACTTAGTTTGTCAGTTAGATGGTCCCGAGTCTTCAGCGACATCTAATAATAATAAAATTGGTCGTTGTGAATATTGTTCATCCATAAAAACCGCAAAACATGTTACAATTGTGCAACTTGCAAAAAATATTCTTGTTTGGAACATGCTGTTATGGTATCTCCTGATTGTTATAGTGAGTCTAAAAACTAAGTCAACCTATGATTTTTGATTACTATAATAAGTGTTTTTTTTAATGTAAAAGTTTGTTTTTGTTTCTTAGAAGTAGAAAAATGTTTTAGTTGGGTTTTTGTAGTACATAAGAAAAAACTCTCTACTTTGAAGGCTGATTTTGGAAGACGGATAGTCTGTTAAATAATTAATAATAAAGTGATTTCATGATATATTTCTTTTAATTATATCCTTTACTTTTAAGGTCTAACTTTATTTATATAGGTCTTAGAAAACCTATAAAATCATAATATAAAACGGCGTTCCGAACTTTCGGTCTGTGAGACCGTACGGGTCACAGAAATTGGCGCGGGTATAGGAAGGTTAAGTTTGTATTTTAACAAAGGAGGCAGTGGTGGCATTCGGCAATTCCACGTGGCTTTTGAGAGGAGAATTGGATAGTGGTCGCTGCCATGTGAAGTAGCCAGACGTTTCCACGTAAAACTGGGGAACAAAGATGAAGAACATAATAAAATATCGACATAACTCGAAAACTGCCCCGGAACAAAAGATCGTGTAGGAGACCCATCATTAAGCAGCAATAAGTTCAGCTATGCGAACTCCAACAACATCGTCATTAGAAGCACCCCAAAGACTGTGATGAGCATTGAAATCCCCTAATACTATAACCGGAGGAGGAACTAATTGATAATGCGCTTTAAAACTGATGTAACAGATGGATCCTTGCGAGCATAAGTTATGCCAACCATACGAATGGCAACGGAATTAAATATATCGATGGGAAATGATGGCAGTTGGATGGATGAGAAAATACAATTTTTCCTAACTAGAAAAGCAGAGCCACCCCAACCATCAGCTCTGTCATCTCTAATTTTGTTAAAACCTGAAATATGAAACCTAGAATTTGGATTCAACCAGGTTTCAGATATAGCTATCAGAGAAATATTATTAACTTGATCCATGTTTTAATTCAGCGGTCGGCAACCTCTTGGCAGCAAGGGCTTGTGGCCCTTAAAAAAAAAAGGTGGCAAAATAAACTAAAGGCGGGCCGCAGTCATGATTGGTCATAAGTATTCAATGGGAAAAATAAAAATGCTATTAAAAATTGGTAAATGTCACAGAATTTAATTTGTACTAATACTTACATTATGTTTATATATTTGGACTTTATAGCTAGAAAAATAAAGAAATGAAAACTACCTAAATAGAAAACTGGTTTTACACAAATTTTAGTGTGATGTCTGAGGTTGCATTTGAGAGGCTATTTCTTGTATGTTAGCTGTCATATTCGTAGTCGCAATTCGTAGAATGGCTCTCAAATGCTCATCTGTGAGACGAGAAGCATATTTATTTTTTCTATAATTTACAATTGAAAAAGTTTGTTCACATAAATAAGTGCTACCAAAAATTGTAATGAACTGTTTAGCAAACTTTTTCAACTCGTCAAAATCAGATGGCAAGCTGCCATAAAGTTTAACAAGATCATTGATTTCATAAAAAGAGCTTTTGAGAGCATCATTAGATTGGAGATCAACCACGTTCATTTGTAAATGACTCGGTATATTCTCAACTTCACACGAATAAGGGTTTACAAAAATCTTCAGTTTGCTTGAAACTTTCTCAAAATCACCAAATCTTTCGCTGAATTGAGTTATAGTATAGTATTAAAATATCCTCATTTTGTAACTTTCCCAATGAAAATTAATTCCAGCTTCATCGACAGCCTTTTTACAATTCGGAAAATGATCTAACTTTTTTTCATCAATATGTTTTTTTAAAGAGTCTGTTTTTCATTTCGAATGCCTTTACGTCTGTGTGCATATCAGAGATTAGTTTATTTTTACCTTGAAGCCTTATATTCAGTGTATTTAATTCATGAGTTATATCTGTCACAAATCCAAGGTCTATTAACCATTGAGTATCTGTTAGCTGTGGAATAGGTTTACCTTTTTCATTCATAAAAGTGTTGATTTCTTTTCTGAGATCAAAAAATCTTTTAAGTACTGCAACTCTACTTAACCATCTCACCTCAGAATAATAAAGAACATCTCCATGATCTGCTTCCGTATCTGTCAGAAACTGCTGGAATTGACGATGAGTCAACCCATTTTTCCTGATGTAGTTTACAGTGGATAACACGATGTCCATTACTTCTTTCCACGATACGACTTTGGAACATAACGCTTCTTGGTGGATAATGCAGTGAAAAAATAATGGGATGTCACATTCTATCTCTGCCAGTTTCGTTTTAATCCTACCTACCAAACCTTTATTTTGTCCACTCATGTTCCTGCCTCCGTCAGTTGTTACACTTACCAATTTTTCCCATGGTAATTGCATCGATTATAGCGCTTTTTCTAAGTTACAAAACAAATCTTCCCCTCTTGCTCTTCTTAGACATTAAAGTTCCTATCGATTCCGCGAACAAATATTAAAAGCTGAGCAGTATCTTAAACGTCAGTACTTTCATCGGTAGCTAAAGAGAACCATTCAAATTGTTGTGCTTTCTCCTGGAGTTGCTGATATTAATTATCGCCCAAATCTTCAGTTCGCCGGGTACACGTTCTTGCAGAAAGATTTATATTTTCAAATTTCTTTTTTTGATCTGGGCACACCTCATCAGCCATAACTAAGGCACATTGTTTTATTAGTTCACTGTCGGTAAACGGTCGGCCAGACTTCGCAAGAATTTCCGCTACCCTTAATCTTGCACGTATACTCGACTCGTTACTTTGGACTTGAACCTTAAAAACATTTTGTTGGTTCTTTACCGACGATTTGGGTGTGTTAATTTTAGTTTTTCGTGGCCAATTAGAAATGTGTTCTCACCCACTAGGCATGCAAAATTTCGCTTTATGCTCGGTATCATAGTGGGGTTTGAGGTTATATTCTTTCTGCATAGCAATCGTTTTTTGGCATACTAAGCATAGTGGTTTATCATTGCAATTAACAAAAAAATATAAATCTGTCCATGCATCGTTAAATACCCGATTTTCTTCTATTACTTTCCTTTTCTTCGAAGTCATCATTAACTGTAACAATAAAAGCATTGCCTTGTAGTCAACATGTCACTTTGTAATGCATGAGTGATCTTACTGCGAATGTGAAGAGACACGTAAACAAAAAGCAGTCAATACCTACCCATTCAAGTGGCTCATTACATGACCACACGCTTCGCCATGCATTTGTTTGAAAACGCTTACTTAAGTCGATTGTAACCTTATGTAAAAACTAAAATAAATACGAATATTAGGAATATCACACTTACCGAAAGTAAAACAACACACCGGACATAAAATAACTTCTTTCACTAATCACGATACGAATCGATTCACGGAGCGCGTGCGGCAAGACTTCTCTCATTCCACGAAATCGGAGGGAGCGGGGAAGTAAACGGAACGAACAAATGAGAGACCCGCGAGAGGCGCGGGCGGCGCCACTCGCGCGTCGCTCATTATGTTCGTTCGCAGGCAGAGCGAAGTGCGTATTTAAAAGGCGCGCTTATTTAATTTTATTTTTTATTTTTAATGCGTTCATTTTGATAAATTATAAAATTATATTTACAAAACATTCACGGGTCGTGAGCAAGACGTCCGCGGGCCGCGCGTTGCCGACTGTTTTAATTGCTTTTAAATAGAAAGAGTAATGTCATTAATTCATTTTACTGCAACGTGGTCCAGTGAACAAGAGTTTGAAATAATACTCACTAATTTGGCTGATAAATTATTGATGTATTCACTATCTATATTTTTAACATATTCAGCACTGTTTAGAAGAGCACCACCATTAATTGAAGATGGAACATTGTAATCCTTAATTAAAGTATTTTGTGCAACTTTATCATAACCTTTTTGTAATGGTTTGTTTGGTTTTATTTTTCTTGTTATTGTTTTTGTATAAGAAAAACACGTTGAAGCACTGTCACCAAGAGGATTAGTTTCTGAAATGGCTTCAGTGGAAACCACCTCTGAAAATAAACTTTTGCTTGGTTGAAATAATTTTGATGCTTCCAAATATGACATATTGTTAAGAGACATATGTATCTTAATCTTTGTTTGTCTCTCGTATTCTGGGCAGATTTTATTTTTGCCCATATGAGCACCTGAACAATTTAAACAGCTTAAGTCTTCATTAGTGCAGTTAGCGCCATCATGGTTATCGCCACATTTGAAACAACGCGGTTGGCTGCGACGCTTAACACGAGTATGTCCAAATCTACAGCAATGAAAACGTTGAATAGTATGAAAGAAATATTATTCTACTGGGAAAGAGGTAAAAAAAGAATAAACATGTGATGGAAGTTTCTAACCGTCAAGTGTGAAGACAACCGTCTGAGTTGGGACCCAAACAGAACCCTCGGAAGATGTAACTTTACGACTCATTCTTCGTGATTTAACAATTGCTCCAAAATCTGAGGGAACCTGAATATTTTCCACGACTTCTTCATGACTCCTCTCTACTGGAATACCCTTAACAATACCTAGTTTGTTAACATTAAAAGTAGGTGTAAGCTCTTTAATTATGTCTAGTTAGGAGCTCATTTGACAGGAACAAATTTGCTGCCTCTGCTACTTGGAAATAAAAAGCCAATCGACCCACCCTACTATCTTTCAAAACATTTTTAAAATTATTATTATACAAGAAATGACCGAACTTAATAGGGTGTAGGTTAGCGCCACTGCGTGGATCTGCCGCAACATATTGCACATGGACTAAATAAGGACCAGTGTCCTTATCATTATAAACATTACGACTACGGTTAAGGTCTGCTATGTTCAGCTCTGAATCTATATTAGTAATTGTATTATTAGAATCAGTGGGTTGATCTGAATGCACAGTATTTTGCATGAGGATTGACTTTTGTTTCCAAATATTAGGTAGTTGTTTGGAACTGTGCTTGAAGATTGGAGTACCTATATTTTTTTCGGTTTTTGTTGTTTATACGATTACCTAGGTATAAATAACCAAAAACTTCATTTTAAGGCCGAAAATTGAAAAATAACCTCAACGGACAAATGGAGGGCCATACTTGTAAGTTTGCCGTATATGATTACTTCCCAGAATTCGATCCTTATTAGCAACACTATCGAATGGTGTAATAATACAGGGTGTGATTTTTTTTTCAAAATCTGCGGGTTCGATTCCTGGCCAGAATTATTATTTTTTCTTAAATCTACTGATGCAGTTTTAGTTTTCGTTAAAGTCGGCTTCGAGACTCCTTTCAATATTTTTCTATATTCCTCATAGTTTCGGAGATAGCCATCCACGCCCAGTTGAAAAATTCATCCTGTTTATTTTTTCTGTACCAAGAGAAAATGGCGTGCAACGAGGGATCTACGCATAATCACCGTTGAATGTATCACCAAAAACTCACTGTCAACCAGATTTATTTTTTCAAAGAAGAAAGATGGCGACGCAACCAGCGATACAAATCAATAATCACGTGGAGAAGCTGAGTGGTATCTCTTCTTATCCGAACTGGAAGTTTTCATTGAAGATGTTACTCACTTTAGAAGGTTTGTGGGATTGCGTGATCGGCACCGATACTGACGCCGTGCGTGATAGCCGCGCCTTGACGCGTATTTGCCTGGCACTACAACCCAACTTGTACCAAATAGTTCGATCAGCATCAAAAGCTAAAGAAGCATGGGAGAAGCTAGCTCATACATTCGAGGACAAAGGTGTTTATCGCCGTGTTCTTTTACCTAGACAGTTACATCGAGTTGACTACAGTAAGTTTAGCAGCATGACTGACATAGAATATGTCACTGGATTAGTTCAGCAACTCTCAGACGATGAGAGATAGACGATGGTGAGGTAGCTGAAATTCTACTTAGCGTCTTACCGCAAGAATTTGACACACTGGTCTCAAGTGAGAACGAGATGGCTTCAAGAGGAACACAGAAGAAATTGAAAATGTGATAATGATGCTTCAGCCTTTCATGTAAAGAAGAACAAACTTTTCAAATGCGATAACTGCCGAAAACCAGGACATACAGCGAAGCGATGCTTTAAGAAAAAGAGGGATGAGAAGAAGAAATAAGAACAGCATACCTTTTATGCATCAGCTTACATCGCTCAGCATAATGATGTCATCATCGACAAAGGGGCCTCGGCTCACATGATAAATGATGCTAGGTTAGTAAAAGTTGTAATAATAACTCAATTTCTATAGCAAATGGTGGTCAATTAGAAATGTCTGGCATTGGCAATTTAGTTTTGTCTACTGACAAAAATAATATCACTTAAGAAAATGTTTAAGTTGTTCCCAATCTGTCAACGAATTTATTGTCTGTAAGTAAAATGGGTGTCATGTTTATAATGAGATAAGTTCTTTAACTGGCAACCAAATTTTAGCTGCTACAAATGTGAATGGTTTGTATAAGATACAGCAGTGCAAGCCGCATGAGTGGGGCATTCCATGCTGGTGCATCCTAGGCAGCAGCCAGAGAGTGTTGATACTGCTTTGGTGTCTGCAGCAGTCTGGCATAAGCTAGCTAGATAGTTATGCTCGGGGTCCGTTTTAAGAAATGAAATGACCATCGCGGTCCGCACATTTTATAGAAAAAAAAATTATTAAAGAAATGTGGTTACGGAAATAACAAAGATAATTTTTTACTTTTCAATGGGAAAAATGATTTTTTCTGTTGTGGACTATCTGTCTGAAGTTTGGAGTATAATTGGTGCACGCTATTGTCATTAAATCCTGGAGATGTTCATTAGTAAGTTGAGATCGAAATTTATTCTTAATGAAATTCATCTTTGAAAATGCTGCTTCACAAATATATGTTGACCCAAACAAAGTAAGAAGTTTCATAGCAATTTTTTTTAGTTCTGGATATTTATTACCACACACAAATTTTATCCAGAACTCTTCACAGGAAACTTCTGCATGTTTGTGTTTTAAAACTGTGTTTTCTTGGAAATCGATCATTTCTATCTGCAGAGTAGCTTTATCACTCCCGAAAACATTTGCAGCTTCGTTGCTCCATTCACCATCAGGATGCAGAGAGTAATCGCTGCTGAGGATTTCTACAACATTCTCAATTTTCTTAAAATCTGCGAACCTGTTTTCAAATTCCGATTTCAGATCTGTAATGAACGTCTTGTATTGGCCGACATCAATCTCGCTGTCACTGCTGATTATTTTATTTAAATTAGGGAAGTGTAAGCGTTCACTACCAACATCATTTATAAAGAGATCAAGTTTTCTCGTAAAACTTTTTACTTCCGGCATGAGCTCCCATACAAGCTTTTCCTTGCCTTGAAGCTTAAGGTTCAGGTCATTGATATGTTTAAAAATATCCGTCAAAAAAGCAATGGCAGCTACATTTTCTTTTTCTTTTAGGAAACTTAAATAGGCGTTTGCTGAAGTTTGATCACTATTAAAAAGGTATATTTTTAAGTGCTCTAAAATGCTGAAGAATCTTTCTAAAACGCAGCCTTTGCTTAACCATCTCACATTATTATGCAACAGTAGATCGTCATATTGTGCATCAACTTCTTCAAGAAATGATTTCAATTGACGATGTTGCAGTGATGATTTCGCTCGGAGAAAATTCACTATTTTCATCACTTCTTGCATAATACGCTGCAAGTTACGATTGAGTTTGCAGCAAAGCACAGTTTGGTGAATAATACAGTGGTAGGAAATCAAGTTTTCATTACACCTTGCATTGCTACTCAACAAGTAAACTAGTCCTTTGTTACTCCCAACCATTGCTGGCGCACCGTCAGTAGTTACCGATAAAAGCTTTTTCAAGTGTAACTCATCTTTATCAAAAAAATCCATTATTGCTTTGTTCATGTCTTCTCCTCGAGTTTTTCCTAATAGTGGCAAAAGAGCCAATATCTCCTCAACAAAAGTTTCTTTTGTTTGGTCCAGGTAGCGTACAAAAATAATTAACTGTGCCGTATCAGTGATATCACATGATTCATCCATAGCCAAGGCGTAATAGTTTGCATTATTTAAACGCCGCTTCACATCACAATGATTTTCTTCTGCCAAAACGTGTGTATTTCTGGTGCTAGTAGAAGCAGATAACGGAATCCGTCGTATCGTCTCAACAACATCCTTTTTGTTCTCAAATAAACGTCAGCATCAGTAAATAGTTTCATGTGCTCAGCAAGAATCTAAGAAATGCGTAAAGAAGCCTCACCACATTTTTCCTGCTCAGTCATTGAGTGGCTTATGATTTTGGTCGAAGTTGAGTAACTTGAAAGTAAACTTTAGGCCATATCGGCCAGAAAGGTATGAATAGCCTACGGGGTGGTGGTATATGTTGTGGTGTCGTTTTTCAGGATGACCACTCGCCAAACAAGTGTGTTCCCTAAAGAAACGCTTCATCTGACATTGAAAACGTAGTACTTAACGAAATTGCACAGGATTCTTCAACTTCCACGCGAACAATAGCTGGACGCACGGGAATAGGAAAATCGACAGTCCATAATATTTTGAAAAAGAACGAATTTCACCCGTATCACGTCACACGCGTCCAACCAAACTCTCCAGCCGAGAGATTACAACGGAAGAGTGCGTTTTTGCCGAGAAATGTTGGCAAAAATGGAAGAAGACCCTCAGTTTTTCAACAAAATTCTGTGGAGTGATGAGTCTACATTTAAAAGAGATGGATAAATGAATTTGCACAATCTTCATAGCTGGCAATTAGACAACCCTTTTGCAATGCGTGAAGACAGGTCCCAGTACCAATTTAAAATCAATTACTGGACTGGAATAATAAATGGGAAGATAATAGGCCCCTTCGAGCTACCGGGAAATCTAACTAGCCAAAGTAACTTACAATTTCTTCAAAACGATCTTCCAAATTTACTGCAAGAGGTGCCCGAGGAGGAAAGAGGTATTGGTTGCAAAATGACGGCTGCCCTGCGCATTATGCAGCATCTGTTCGTACCTAAACAGAACATACCCAAACAGATGGATTGGACGTCTGGGTCCAATTATGTGGCCCCCACGTTCACCAGACCTGAATCCGTTGGATTTTTTTTATTGGCGCTGTATTAAGGAAGACGTTTACGCAAAGCCGATCAGTCACCAATACATTTTCAACTTTATACCCCAGCGCATAAAGTTGAAAATCTATTGACGTTCTCAGATCGTTTTCGTTTGTTCAACTTTACGCGCTGGGGTATAAAGTAACGATTGTCGTTTACTGTCGTATGCTGTTTGACTAAGGCCCCAGTTCTCTGGAAGACTTACGACACCGTGTCAGAGGAGCCGCATTAAAAATAACCGATCGGAACCATACACGACTTCTCAGAAGAGCATTTATACGTAGGTGCAGAGCCTGCATCAGAGTTGGTGGTAGACAGTTTGAAAACAGATGTGGTCGACTAAAACGACAATTTTGTTGAAGCGTCGCTTGCTTCGCGTCGGTCGCATAAAACTGTGAAAGCATATTGAAAAACAAAGTCCACACCCTCTAAAAGACGGGCGTATCTCTCGGGAAGTTATACTTTAGGTACCTTTTGTGATGTTGAAAAATATGCAAAACAGAACTATGTCACAGTCAATATTTTTTGAATATAAAATATCTAGCATTTCTAACAAAAGTAGATGTTAATAATTGGTTTATTACCTACTGGAAGTGAATCCATCGAAAAAACAAAGACTTTCACGAAGCAAGTTATAAAAATTATAATAATTAAAAGCAACACTTTCACTTTTCGACACATCCGCTGTTGATCAAGTCGAACTTTGGACCAAAGAATACTTATACTCTAAAAAGAGAAGAAGCGCCACTGCGAACAAAAAAATGTAACCCTACGTTATTTCTGTCAATTTTAGTTTCTGCGAAGTAGGAACACACTGCGCTACTGTCACAATGTAAATTTTTGGCGGGAATTTAGAAAATCCACCATTCTGTTTTAACGGGAAATTTAAAAATTTGCTGTATGGGCCGTAGGGTTCCATTATATTCAAGTTTTATTCATTTATTAATTTTATTTCGAGAAACATCAAGTGCATTAAATTACGAAGTTTTGAAGAATAAAATGTTATGACTTAGGCCCACAGACGCTCATATCCATTTAATAATTTCAGCTAGCCCCCCTGGGAAGGTGGTTTTCTTCTACACCCAATAAATTCTAGGTCATTGATTAGTTTTACTGATTTCTTAAAAAAATCTTTATGTGGACTCTTCGCTGCCAAATTTGTTTTATAAGGCTTTCCTTCCTGCCTGTCGGGTGCATCTGCATTGAGCAAAACAAATAAATTATTAAAATGCTCAAGAAAAGTTGCTGTAGCAACAGCTCCTGCTGGCAGCTCATCTAAAACAATCAAAGGAGATTGCCCAACTGCGGTCCAAATGCTGCCCAGGAATGGTAGTACGTGCGCTGGGTTGCTGCCAATAATGTCTGTCTATATGCGTAATATTTTAAAAATCTACCCAGGGTTTCCTGATTTATTTAGATTGTTATGTGGATGACTTAATTTTTGTCTCCATGACTTTTTTATCGTACTTAACACCTGTCCAAATGCTGCCCAGGAATGAGAGTACTTGCACTGGGTTTCTGCCACTAATGTCTGTCTATATGCGTAATATTTTAAAAATCTACCGAGGGGTTCCTGATTTATTTAGATTGTTATGTGGATGACTTAATTTTTGTCTCCATGACTTTTTTATCGTACTTAACACCTGTCCAAATGCTGCCCAGGAATGAGAGTACTTGCACTGGGTTTCTGCCACTAATGTCTGTCTATATGCGTAATATTTTAAAAATCTACCGAGGGGTTCCTGATTTATTTAGATTTTTATGTGGATGACTTCATTTTTTGTCACCATGTTTTTTTTTATCGTACTTTACACCTGTCCAAATGCTGCCCAGGAATGGGAGTATGTGCGCTGGGTTCCTGGCACTAATGTTTGTCTATGTACGAAATATTTTTAAAATCTACTCAGGGGTTCCTGATTTAATTAGATTTTAACTATTAACATACCTCCCATACAAAAATGGGCAATGTCCTTTACAAGTTTTAAGCAAAAATATAGTTCCTATTGCATTTCCTGTAGTTGTAGATTACAGGGATGGGTAATTTCACATCATATGACATAAATAAGTTCCTGAAGCACTTTAGGAGATACGGAGGGTCTGGCTAAGTAATTATTTCTTCTCCTTCAAATACGAAGAAAGGATTATCTACCGTTGAATCCAAGTTCTCCATCCATGTCGCAAACTGTTTCACAAACCTTGATTCCCGTTTTGAGACATTCGTGAAGAACCTGCAATTAGTTATAAACATATTGTTTAGGTTGTCTGGAAGAAATCACTTTCACTTTTGTATATACTGTTAGAATTTTTTGGTTAATCCTATCATATTTTGTTATTGTTTCAATTAATCCAGTCCAGAGAGATTTAAAGATACAACTAAAGTTTTATGTCTTTGCTCCAGTCACACTGAGCCGTACGTGTTTTTAATTTTATTTATAACATAATTATGGAATAATACAAATTCATGTAATATAACACATACCTCCTTAATAAGGACAGTTAATCTGTCTGCAGTGACATTATCACCAGACAAATAAAAAGCAACAGGTTGCTTCCATCTTCGTCTTATCCATACCAGCATAAACACCAAAGCATAGGAAGCCAAAACTTAAGATTTCCCTTGAAGTCCGTGGTCCTGATACCCATCAATTTCATCCGATTTTGAATTGTAACATATATTTTTCATGATAGACATTTCATCAAATGTTAAAAAAACACACATTACTTTCTGGGTTTTTCTTTGATAACTTTTTAGTGTTTTCAAATATCATTTTATTGATTCCTGCTTTTAATGCAAAATTCCCCAAAAGCCTTCTTAATGTCGATGGACTTGGCAAGCAAAATAGTCTGCTTGTAAGTTTATATGTCCGAGGAGATTTTTTATAGAGCTCCAAAGCCAAAAATTTTTGCTTTTGGTTTCACCGCCTTGCTAGGTGCTTTCTTTGCCCATTTTGAAGATCGCCCTGGAGCATTCCATTGATGGGCTGGTTTTGTGTCCAAACAGTCTTTGGACATTTTCATTATCATGCAGAACATCACTGCCTTTCTTCTGTTTTAAAGCAGTTTTGAGCTTGTTAACTTGCTTCATCAAGTATTTACATTTCTTGTAAACTTTATTCCCAGAAGCTGACAGCTTCTCTTTGTTCTGCGAAGATTCTTTTTTCTGAAAGAAAATGATTAACCATTCAATATGATTATTCATAATTATTATTAGGCATGGTAGGTTACTCAGTAATGATTATTTTACTTACCAAAAATGATACTGAGGGTTCCGATTTGATCTCTTTAGCTGGTTCTTCGACAACCATTTGGAATTGGAGCTACAAAAGTAAAAAAAAAAAAAAAATAAGCTATGACGGTTTTTTAAATCTCCATCCATGCAATCCATGCACTAATTTGTACAAATAGCGGCCACACTTAAACTAGATCAACTATCATAAATTGTCTCTGTGTGCGTGAGTTCTCACTTACAGGGAAGTGATCACCCCCTGCTTTGGACTGAGACCCAGGAGCGTAGATAAAAAAAAGTCCGCGCCGCGTGCGCAGGTAGCGTGTATTATCTATCAGACTTGTCGATCAAACATGTTGTTATTCATTTGAAGCAGTTCTCGATCCGGAAAATCAGGAACATGTTAAAATTAAGTTCTTGTATAATAGTAAGTCACTTATGTCTCTTGGCATCGACATCACATTTGTCTTTTGTCATCTTGATATCGGGGCCTGTTCCAAAGAAAATTGACGATGTTCATTTTTTGTATGGCATTTTAGTTTTCCATAATAATTTAATAAACGGGCAGAGATGTTAAAACCAAAACCTTCTTAATATTATAGAAGGTATTGTCAAACCATTGTCATGTTACTTCAAAAGAGATGAAGGGTATATAATTGCAAGCGGCCATAAACAACTGTGGTCCTGTCGGCCCTTGCTCTACGTTAGTAAAGTTTTGTGTTAAGTTTGCCTTGAGTATGTGATTTCCCATCATACCTCGAGTCACCGTCCCACTGGTTCTTCTCGCAGCAAACCATTACAATAACCTAACATTATCTGCAGCAAACCATTTGCCGAAAATAAATGATTAAATACGGAGTATATTCGTTGCACATTGCATAAGGTAAAAAGAAGAATGGGCAAAAATGTGTGGACCCCGTCCTTTTCCTTGTAACACTCCCATCCCTATACCAAATGAAAGTACGTGAAAAGTGTATCATTTCATTGTATGACAGCAAACCTGTCAACCATGCGAGAAAAAAGTCATTGAGACTTTAATGTCAAAAGATGAATTTCGTATTTCGGAAGAAAACTCTTTTGATCTTTCTCATATGTGGTACAGATCATGAGAAAGAGCAACATTGTTGATATAACCGGACCTCAAGCCGCACCCACTTCTGACTGTCATAAAAGAAAAACATACGCATTAGTGTCGAATGAAGGGAGAATTGTATGAAAATAATGAATTTAAAAACTATGAAACTAGACTAGGGTTTTAGAGGCTCAATTCCCCAATAAGAAGAACATGGCTAAGATGGTCAGATGCAGCTATAACCAAAACGTTACTCAACTGATTAACGAGGAATCAAAGGAGTAAAAACAAACACCAGTGTACACCAGTGTACATTTGTCCGTTACGTTCATTAGTGTCCTAAGTGCTAATATTAGTGGTCGCGGGTCTTATACCATCACCGTGACCCCGGAACATAAAGGGCTATTGAAGGACACCGTGGATTTTAGTCAGTACAAGTCTGACAGTACCTCTCGCCCTGCCCGGGGTGGGAGGTCGCATTTGATGATTTTATAACAAAAAAAAAAAAAAAAAAAGTGCTAATATTAGTGTTAATCTCGTTTCATAGTTCCTATTCGTTGGTTATCAAATGCACTGTACAAAGTCTGGTAACAGATCTTGAAAACCCCTGAGCCGGTTTGTTGTGATTGTTCCCAGGCTAAATATTCCATATTCTTCTCGCAATAAGTAAATAAGCTTTGGAGAAGTAAAGAAGTTGTCCGCGTCTATGATAGATGGCTTCTTTTTATTGTTTTACATAATGCTATTACCACCATGCCATCAACCCCAAAGTGAAGCGTCTTTGGGTGTGAAAGTGTGTTTACGAAATGTGTCATCTCCACCGTACATGATGAAATCATATACAGAGTGTTTCTTTTAAATGGGCCAAAAGGGAGAAACTTGCATCCATAAGAGATACGAGAAAACTTTCTTAGGAACCTTTAGCTCTTTTTTGATACTGAACATTTTGGCGTTTTTATTTTTTTGGTCAAGTGTGAGCTGTCCACAGAAATGAGTGAAATTGACCAAAATTTTGTTTATTGCCGTTCGACTCTGTTTCGTGTAAGGATCATTTCATTGTATCGGAAGAAAAAAATCGGGACGGCGGAAGTTGGTCAAATTTAGCAAAATATTTTTTCATACAAACTGTATGAACGAAAACAAAATACCATTTTTTTATGATGCTATGTTATTTAGTGTCTTGTAAAGACCATTTCATTGTACGGGAAGGAAAATGCCCGGACAAAAGAAGTGGGTCAAATCTTATGAAATACTGACACTGCTAATACGACTTTATGCTGTTAGAAGAAACATTACTCTACTTTTGACCAACTTCTACTGTTCAGATATTTTTCTGCCGATACAATTATCTCATCCTTACATGAAAGTAAGTCAAACAACATAATAAAAAAATTGATATTTTTTTTCGTTCATACAATTTGTATGAAAAAATATTTTGCTAAATTTGACCAACTTCCGCCGTCCCGATTTTTTTCTTCCGGTACAATGAAATGATCCTTACATGAAACAGAGTCGAACGGCAATAAAAAAAATTTTGGTCAATTTCACTCATTTCTGTGGACAGCTCACACTTGACCAAAAAAATAAAAACGCCAAAATTATCAGTATCAAAAAAGAGCTAAAGGTTCCTAAGAAAGTTTTCCCTTATCTCTTATGGATGCAGATTTCTCCCTTTTGGCCCATTTAAAAGAAACACCCTGTATAATGCCTGAATCCCCGGCGCGACAAAGTTTTCGAAACCTAATTTTTTCGGCTTGTTCCTTATATACTGCCTCCTTTTCCCAGCTTTCGTGCCTTTATATAGGATCATCACTTCATCTATTGAGTACTGGCCTTCTTCCTCCATCTTCAAAGATTTTGTCTGATCTTCTTCATCTTGGAAAGCAGTTGTTCAAGATGATGACAGATGGAAACTAATAGTGTGTGCAGCACAGATTACAAGGTGTGCAGGCTACAGGGCAGACAATTAAAACGTTTGAATAACTTCAACGATATTATTTATTAAAATAACTGTTAAGTTAGGATCCAAATAATTACTTATAAAATAGTAAATTAAATGTCGACGACGCAGCTAAAGCTCAAGAGAGAGGAACAGGAAGTCAGTGTTGTCACAGTAAAGCTTACCACAGATTAACAAACTTTTACACTTCCTCTTAAGCTTTACGTTTAAAACAGAAACATGCAATTCAAACATAAAATACACATAGTTCTGCATCACTATAATTTACAAACATGCATTAGATGTTGTCACAAAAAAAAAAAACTAGTATCACATATCTCTGTAAACATTACAATTTTATTTTGGTTACATTTATTTGTTTTACGAAGTCTGAATGCTTAGTTTTACTTAAAGGTTTAGTCATAATGTCTGCAATCATGCTATCCGTTTGTAAATATGAAACATTAATTATCAAATCTTTTACAAAACGATGTCTAATATCAATATGTTTTGTTTTGTTATGACAATATTCCGTTACTTCCAATAGTCTTTGAGCACTTTATTATCATTATACAATATTATATTTAAACTGGTATTTAAAATTTCTCATAAAACAAACTTCCTTGTCGACATCACTCATCGCAAGATATTCCGCTTCCGTGCTAGAAAGTGCCACACATTGCTGTTTTCTAGACTCCCAATTTACATTATATTACCTATCTTAACAATAAAACCAGTGTAGGACTTTCCATTTTTCTTTAAAGCCATTCCCACCAGTTTACCATTTTTATCCAGAACATTATAAAATTCATTAGAAAATTTAACTACATAGCCTTTCTCAACGAGCTTGCTGACAGATATCAAATTGTTGGACAAATTTGGAACAAACATCACATTTTTAATTACAAAATTATTACTATAAAGACATATTTTTATGTCACCCATACCTTCACAAGCGAGTTTATCAGCATTTGCTATAGACACTGAACTATTATTTGCAATACTAAAATTAATCATAAAGTCAATTAGTCATGTGCGAAGTACATCCACTATCAATAATCCATTGGTTCTTGATGGATTGTGCAACTAGAAGAACTTGCTCATCATTCTTCTTTGATTTTGTGTCCCTCTTCAACTTAAAACACTTGGTTTTGATGTGGCCCTTCTTTTTAATGTAATTACACACTATGGTGCTCTTCTTACTTGCATAGTATGCACTTTGTTGAGTACCGGGCACATTTCCATTGAAACTTTTTCTAAATTTTTCTTGTAGCAACCTAGTTCGCACCAGCTCGCTTGATAAAGTGTTTGTGATGTTGGCAGTCTCCAGGTTCGATACAAGCACATCATATTCTTCGGGAAGTCCACTAAGAAGTAATTCCGCTACCTCACTTTCTTCAATTGTTATACCAATATCTTCCAACTGTTGCCTCAGAGTCATGACTGCCTCAATGTAAGCAGTCATACTGCTATATTGATTAAATTGAATCTTATGAAGTTGTCTCAATAATGTAACTCTTCTATACTCGTCAAAACAAAATAGGGGCCACTTATTAAATTGCACTTTAATCAAGTATTACTCTTATTCTGTGTACATAATAGATGGTAAATACCTTGTTATAGTTTCTTTCAAGTATTAATATTGTTTCTACTGCATAATTGGAAATTCATAACTTTTTTTTAATTAGATATTTGAGATTTCTTAGAATTTACGGTTTGGTGTTTTTTATTTTTCAAACTTTTAACGGAGTTTTCTTCGACTTATACAGCAAGTAGGCTATAACGATTATTTAATCTCGTAATGCCATTTATTCGGAGACATATGGATACAAAAACAGCAACTGGGGGTGTTACCTTAATCCAGGGGGGGCATAGCCAGAACAGGTAGGTCTTATGGTGGAATATTCGTAACCAGTGGTTCAAAAAGTTTGAAACTGGTCTCAAAAGACGGGTAATATCACCAGACGCCGTAATCCAGGAAGAAAGTCAGTAAGTAAAGCCTAAGAAGACCATTAAGTTTGATTAACCGCGCAAATAGAGCGAAAATCTACCGCGCAGACCGTACAAACTGCATTGCGTTGAGCTACAGGCACCCCTATAATTGACTAGACTATTCCGAATCGACTCCATGAAGACTAACAATACTCAAGAAGATGCTTGGTTCTCCTCCAGTTAACTGGAGCGTATGGTGCAAATCGTGAAACATTTGCAAAGAGAAAAATTATTTAACTGTTTTGAATGGGCTTCATTGCTTTTTATTTATGACTGCAGGCTTATCTTTTTTTAATACAGACTGATTCATTAGAGTGTAGAGAAGATCTAAACAACAGGTTTCAGATCTTTGCACTCTTAAAACAGACTGTTCCGATGAGATCTGAATTTTGCTCTGGGGCGGTTGTCTCTATCACGCAAAACTGAGCTCGCACTTCGTAATAACGTTGCTGTAACTGCTCAAAATTGCGTAGCGAATGTGGTGCAACTCCACATTATCCCATTCGCACAGCAACGAGTACCTGAGTTCATCTTCAAGCAGGATAATATGGTCGAGCGAACACGTCGCGACTAACAGTGCACACATTCGCTGACGTTCAAATTACGATGTTACAGTGGCTACTCAGGATTTTTACCTAAGTTTTATTCAGCATTTAAGAGATGAGTTAAAGAGGAGTGCAAAAGAAAGTAAAATTCCCATCAACACCCAGCTGGATCTCATTAATTGTCTGAAAACTTGCTGGTTGAGAATCCCAAAGAAAATGTTTGGTATTTAATCCTGAACATTCCACCTCCATTAAAATGAGTAGCACAGAGAGAACAGAGTTAAAAGAGAAGCTTTAAAGAACACTTTGGAACATTAAAGTCGTTATTTTTTCGAGTTTTTTTATGTTTTGTGTAAGTTGATACATTCCTGCAATTCCCCACTTTTCATTCAATTTCATTTCATTTAACGATTGATTGGAATACAAACTTTATTTTTGTGTATTTCCAAGTAAAATCGTTAATATTAATCAGATTCAGTCATTATAACAAGTAATATTTAAATATCATTTAATAAATCGACAAAAATCAGTTGGCCCTTATTTTCTTTTGAGTAGGTAGACTGGGTACGGTTGTAACATTTTTGCGTTAATCGTTCGTACAAGTGACATTTATAGGACTAACAACATAATAAACGTTTGAAATAAATCCGTATACATCTGTCTTCAAAAAGACATAACAATTAGATAGTTAAAGTCAGTAGTTTCCAGACAGTTACCACTAACTGAAATGTCGGCTACTGTTACAACTGACCCCCATACCAGGGGCGGTTGTAACAGTGAGGGGGGTCAATTGTAACACACTCAAATAAAGTACAGTGAATGCGTTTCAATCACTTTTATTGCTTATAAATGACAATCAAGTACTTACGTATTACTTAAGATTAATATGGCACCATTTAAGGAACATTAATTAGTAATCAGTCTTTTTAATCAGTCTATGACATTTTGATTTTTAAACAAGTACAACTTCTAATTAAACTAATTAAATGATATTTTAAACAAAACATAATAATGACAGTATTTAATCAGATTCACTGCAATTATGACAGATGTAATATCTATTACCGTCGGTACAATCAATGTGTGACCAAAGACGACAGGTCCCTTGGCATTGTACCCATTTTTCACCTGATCTACTATCTGAGAAGGCTTCTAGGCAAACCAGGCAATAATACTCTTCTTCTTCTGATGATGCAGGTGGTGTGTTAGCTTTCTTTCTTGCTTTTCCCTTTCCTTTACCTTTGTGTTTCATACCAGTCGATGATTCTAATACTTTTTTCTTCACTTGTTTATCTTTCAATCTTTTCTGTCGCTATATATAGAGCTACATATATACCTATATATAGAGATTTATCCTCGAACACAGTTTTGAGGTTATCCCATGCGGTTTTTGCTGTCGTAGAATCCCGTACATATTGATAACAATGTGGTTTGATTGAAAGGCATATTCTAGCGAGAGCTTTCTGAATTCGTCCCGCATCAGTATCCGTGCCCTCAACACAACCCCATAAATTTTCTAATATTATTGCCATCCGTACCTAAAACTTCCAGGAATGATAATTTACCACTCCTTCCAGCTTGTCCACAAAGCTGCCACCGCCGTAGGGTAACATTGTTCCCAGCGTTCCAAAGGTATGGTCAGCTGCACTGCCAGCATGATTTCTGCCGTCGACGCCACGTTGGTCTTGATCCGTCATAATGATATATTACGGATGATCCAATTATTTCCAATGAACAATCAGCCCTGTGCCTTGTATTACACCACACTATAACTTAGTACACTTTCGCTTTTCGTTTTTATTTGTGTCAACGTGTCGAACTATGTTTGCTGGGCCCATAACCTCTTGACAAGCAGTTGTTCAAGATGATGACAGATATAAGCTAATAGTGTGTGCAGGCTACAGAGCAGACAATTAAAACGTTTTGAATAACTTCAACGATATTATTTATTAAAATAACTGTTAAGTTAGGATCCAAATAATTAGTTATAAAATAGTAAATTAAATAAAATAGTAAATTAATTATAAATACGTGCTATGTCGACGACGCAGGTAAAGCTCAAGAGAGAGGAACAGGAAGTCAGTGTTGTCACAGTAAAGCTTACCACAGATTAACAAACATTTACACTTCATAACAGGGCGTATTTTGTAAAAGCGATCTGAATTCTCCATGACATTATCCAGATAGTGACTGTTTACCGCTTTAGGGCATGACGACATACAATACACAGACACACCGACACCGAAGTTATCTTAACTAAAATTATAAAGCAGAAGAGTTTGTTTGTTTGGTTGAACGCGCTTATGTCTGGAACTTTTGGTTTGGCGCTATCATCAAAAGGAGCAGCAATGAGAAATGTGTAAAAATCGGGAAAACATATTCCTTTTCGAGATTTTCCGTAGCATGCGCTGCGAAAACGGTTAGTTCGCACACTGAAAAAATTTTGCTTTAGCAAAGTACCAATTAAGCTCTGTTAAAAATTATTCGGCTGCAATCAAACAAGACATATTTGAAATGTGTAATAGAGCTTTGCTAATATTATACAAGCAAGTATTGCTAAATATGATTGGCTGTTATTAACAAAGTACTTATTTATTTCTGAATTAGCGACTCGTTATATTTTACCCTCACCGAATTCGGTTAAAAATAGACAAGCTCAGGTTATTATTTCATACGAAGTAACATATTTAGTTCTAGACTTATTCCTATGTTAATCATCGAACCAAAAACCCAAGTATTGAGACAAAGTTTACCCGATGCTCGATAGATGGCGTTGTACGTTTTTCTGAATCGCGCTATCGAGATTCTCCGGCCGTAGTATAAAGGTCAGACGATGTAAAATTTTTTGAGAACTACAACACTCTGTTAGTACAAGTGACAAGTTGTGGCTTTATTTAGCTACTCTACTTAGTTACTCATAACAGTGCAAGTTGTGTTGTTTCATCCCGGTTAATATCAGGCAACTCTTGATATTAAACACCTACTTCCAAGTTCGGTTAAAAATAGACAAGGTTACATTGCTATTCTAAATTAAGTAATTTATTTAATTTTTCATGCATCCATAATTGGCTAATATTTAATATATTTATAGCGTCCGGTTAATAGGTAATAGACAAGCTTGATTAGAAGTAACAAAGTAGATTGGCTGCCCCTACCCAATTTACTGAGTGAATAGGTTAGAAGCAACTAACCTTAGATATCTATTTTTAACTAACTTTCTGGGTTTATATTACCAACATACTTTAGCAAAGTTGACTAGTATAATTTTAGCAACAAACATTGCAGGCTCCCTCCGAAGCAAGTTACGTGGTTGTAAATAGCAACAACTTGTTTACTTATAGCCGTTACGTTTTTTCAGTGCAAAATGAACTCGAATCAGTTATGAATTTAAATATAACACATGGAGTCTGTACAAAAGAACATCTATGATAGCATATAATACTAATGTACATTCCACTACAGGGTTTTCAACCTTAGAATTACTTTTCGGATTTAAGCCATAGATGCCTCAAAGTGTAGAAACTCTAGACTTAAATACTTGTACAGACTATATCCGTGCTTTAAACCATAGACAAAATTATAGTCGTCAAAAAGCCTTACAAAATATCCAGACCTCCAGAGAAGTCTAAGAAACACTTCGATGCTCATGCTAAGCCAATTACATATAACGCAGGTGATATGGTCTACCCACGGTGTCATCATAAACAAAGTAAAGCGATGTCCCCCATCTGGAAAAGACATTATAAAATTGTTAAAATTAACGGCAATCATACAGTCACTCTTCTAATTGATAGAAGACACGTTCGTCATCACTATGACGAAATGAAGTTAGGTATAGATGATTAGTCAAATCCTTTCTATTCCAGGTTAATATGTCAACCATTTTCGAGTTACAAGTTCGTCACGCCTGCCCTAGGTAGCCCAGGACTATACTTCGACCAATCGCTGGATCTTAAGTTCACTAATGACCATTGGAATGTCGTTACATACTTAGATATCAGTCATGTAAAATCGCTCCTAGACAAGGTCGAAGCTCTGATAAAAGAAGTTTATAAATTCTCTTACTCCTCTTTCAAAATCCAGCTAGAATGTACTAATTGATTTGGATTGCTATTTTTGCACTCAAGTTGAGCGGACGTGTTATAAGCAATAATTATTAATTACATGGCGTTAAAATAATGTTCGAGTGATCAGTGACTTAGAAACCGAATTAAATTTTTCCGCTAAGTTTACGTTTTACCTACTCAATAATTAATAAGTGTCTAATTATAAACTAAGTAGAAATGTCAAATATTGAAGATAGCCCGCGGGGTATCCCGCCTCGGAGCAGCCCTGCGAATAAATCGCAATCACCTCATCACGCGACAGAAAGAAGACTTGAAGCTGTAGAAACCTGTGAAATAAGTAACTGGTTGATCTCCATCGGGAAATGCCTCAATGAAGTTTGTGTTATTGCACAGGAAGGGAAGCTGAACTCGGAACAAAAACTGAGGATTAATTCCCTTTCGCGTAAGGTAGGACATGGCGTCTCACAAATGGCAGTATACTACCAAGACTTGAAACTCAAGGCCAAAGAACTTCAACATTCTACTGTAACCCCTCGTTTACACCAAGAAACAAGTTAAATACTAGTTTCATACAAAACTTGTAGAATACTTGTCAAAATATAATTTGTTTGTTTTATACATGTATTGAGAGTGTCTCAAACCATAATCTCAAACATTCTTTCGTTCACACTGTGTAGCCAAAAAGTATTTATACAAGTATAAAACACATTTGCGTTTACACTGAAGTCTATGACATGTCAAAACTTGTCAAATACATGTATTATACCTTGGTGTAAACGAGGGGTTAGACGCGCCAATTTTAGGTGATCTCCTATGTCTGGTCGAAAACCTATGTAAAGTACGATTTTTAATTGTAGTCAGTAAAATGACAGGTCCAACTGTCACTGATACAAAAAAGGGTGACCCGCTACAATAGTGATGTTCGGCAATCAATAGACTTAGACATTTTTAGTCATGCTTTATTTTATTGTCAATGCGTTTTTATTGTAAATATTTAATACTTAACGTATTGAATAATACGTTTTTAGAAATATGGACCTTATATACCAGTATATTAAAATTTCTCACTACAAAATTATTACAAAAGCTGGGGAAAAAATGTATAGAGATTTAGAGGTATTAACACTAGAAAGTCGGGAATATACAAGTAACTTTATACGTTTTTATTCTTTACGGTTGTCATTGATTCCGAGTTCCGACTCCGTTTCTGAATCGGTATATTCGGAATCGGAATCAGTTACATTTATAATGAATGAATCCACATATTCATCTATGATATGGTCGAGTTGACACATTTTGTCTTCGACTTTTATGGCGTGGTTGATGCACTTTCTCCAATTTTCAGGCGTCACTTCTTTCAGGCCTTCTTCAAATAATTGCTTTACGTCTTCTATTTTAAAAGTTTTATTGTTCCTGGCGACGTACCCCTTTGCTTGAGGCCAAACTAACTCTATTGCGTTGAGCTCACAGTGATAAGGAGGCAGACGCAGGATTGTGACACCGAATTCAGCAGCCAACTCTTCCACAGCATAGCGTTCGTATTTAGATTTTTGTAATTTTACTATTTCTATTAATTCAACCTTTATCATTGTAGGTTAATATTAAATTTATTTTCATCCAACCACTGAATAATATCAGCCTTCCGCCAGTTTGAAGTAGGGATACGCTCGACTTTTCTTGAATGGTACGGTGCGTTATCTAAAACCAGCACCGCATTTGGCTTTAAATTTGGCAAAATGCTTTTAAGCCATTCCTCAAAACACTCCGAGTTCATTTCTTCATGATAAATAATAATAATCCATACTATTTTTCTTCGATTCAAACCTAAGTAAACCGGCTCCTACAAAACCTTCATCACTGCCTATATGTGGAATTATTAGGCGATAAATGGACATATGTCTTCTTCGATAAATGGACTTTCCAACACAAAAATATTTTTTCATTTCTAAACAGTAGTTCCTGAGATTAGCGCGTTCAAACAAACAAAGATTCAAACTCTTCACCTTTATAATATTAGTATAGATTTAATTACCAACCGATACACGGTTTCTTCTGTTTAATTAGCGTAAATTACATTTTTTTATTATTTAAAGGCAATTTGATATTGAATTAAAAACAATGTAATCTTGATTAACTTTTAATTATTAAATCTCGATTAACCACATCACTATTTATTTGGGACGAAAAACCTGCAACACTGGAAATGTCATTTTACTGACTACAATTATTAATCGTACTTTAGGTAGCGCATGATGAATAAGTTGATACGGCGCTCTGGAGATTCACTGGGACTAGTTGCCGCGAAACGGATCACAGCCTGATGAGTGATCAGTGTTGTCTTATCCGAAATGTGGTGCTCACGGCCCTCTGGCATACTCAGCTTGCTTCCTGCGAGAATAAGGGCCTGTTCAGGCTCAATCTTGACAGAATGCAGTGCGAAGTCCTGTTCGATGGGTTCAATTATGTCTGGATAGCTGTCGAAGTCCTGATGATTGGCATGATGACTGATGAAGAATTGAAGGTGCGAACTTCAGTCTCTCCAGAATGTCTGGGAGGTTGTATGGTCGGCACTTGTGTTGATTCTTTTCTCCACGAAATGTAGTCAACACTCCTTTTGCTATGTGTTGTAGATGCAGATGAATATCCATGATCCTGTGATCTTCTCAGCACAGTTGGTGACTTCTGTAGTGAGACATAGATCTCTAGGATGTTAGTACCATTAAAACTTGCATGGTCGTAGATCATTGTAGATTTATAATAAGAGTTCATTTGGGCGACTGCTATAGGGACGCTCCATATAAATTTAACGTCCCAAGTAGCAACGGGGACAACGGAATCTAAGATCTCATTGGCATCATGGATCTGAGTTCCTTCTGAGTAGTCGGTGATAAGTTGTTCGTCGACTACATTTAAGCACTCTTCTTGTATGGCAAACTCGCCATTGTGCTCAGGGTCCACTGGTGGAATAGGTTCATCTTCAAGGATATCCTCTTCTGGCGGAACTGTGTCTATATTTATACACCGGACTGAGACGGCGCCGTCTATATTTATACACCGGACTGAGACGGCGCCGTCTTGGGCTATTTGCCGGTCCTATTAGGCCACGTAAGTGGGGTCTCCTCTAACCTCTAGTCCCTATAGGATTAAGACGGACTTAAATTCTCACAAGTGAGAACCCGGAACTCACACCTTACCTCTGTCAAAGACAATCCGTGGCAGAGAGACCAACCATGAACGCACAGATCGGCCCAATCTCTACTGGAACTCAGAACAACACCTCAATTCATGCACGTCATCCTGACTGTGATGAGCCAGAATGTGGATCTTCCGATTGGCTTTGTGACCTCTGTCAGGAGGTTTCCGCGAGTAAGGAGAATCAACATCAAGTTTCCCATCCTTCTACGACGCTGGACGAACAACATGGATCCACTCATCTGGACCTACCTTGTGAGCGCGCCTTATCAATTGCTCAGTTTATCGAGATATGTCCTGTAGCTGCTGCTATAAGGCGAATTTGGGAGTGTAAGTTGCTGCCAGAGATTGAAGAATTTTATGACAGCACACTTTTCGACATTGAAGAGGACCTTCATATTATACCTACACCTGTTGCTGAATTGAAGATCATCTTAGATGTCCCAGTTTCATCAAATGAACGCCCCCTTTCTGCTCACATACCACAAGAGAGTCTACAGAGGATTGACGAGACTATGCTAATATTAGCCTATCTCCTTTCTACCTGCGATGCAATCCCTCCTTCACATCTACCTGGAGTTGACGCCTATTATAAGGTTCTCTCGATAACTAGAGAACAAGGATTTGTCTTTGACAGAGGAAAATCCTGTTCGTGTGGGCCCTGGAATACGTGTGTTCCCATTGCGATCGCTTAGTGATTACCGTGATTTGCTCCGCTCTTTTCACTATGTACGGCTGCCTGCCAGATCGCCTCGTAAAACCGCTATAGAAACCCTCACAAAGGAGCGGACCTTTCGGACTTGAATCCGGTGAATCCCATTAATGGCCATATGAAAGGCCTCGGCAAACAGTACTGCCTGGGAATGGCTACGCCATATATACCGGACCAGCATCTTGTCAACATACTACATTTATCAGACCATGACAAGAGAGAGGATGACAAGAGAGATACAACGTAGATACGACACAGTCGTCATAAGCGGCTTCAGAAGTGTCTACGGTGAGAAGGGGACGGTGCACATGATATGCAATTGATTCTTCTCCTATGAAAAGATTATCACCAATCTGGTCTAAGTCGCTTGATATCCAGGTTGTGACGGCTGGCGTCTTGAAAACTAATGGTGGTAGTCCGATTTTCTCTTGAGCTGATCTAATGTATGGCAGCCGGTAGCGTTTCTCAGTCCTAAATAGACGAGTGACTCCCATACTCAAGGCAGTCATATATTCGAGGAAGTTCTCATCCTCAGTCGCAAGTGGGTCGGCTCCAACACCAGTCCTTTCAATGATGTCTCGGATGGCACATATATAGTGCACATTCTTTCCAGTTGGATCTTCGTTCGCCATCTGACACACGTCAGATATGAAGGCGCGCAACGCGCTCTCTGAAATGGTGAAAATATCGGTATGATAGAATTGAAAGTAACCCTGGTGTCTAATGTAGACTAAAAGGAAAGGAAAAGAATATCCCGGGCACGGGAATAGGATATGTTATCACTAAGTCTTGAGTGATACATCTTCTCATTCATTTCACTTCATTCATTTCATTTCTCATTCATTTGACTGGCCTGTTGGTCTAGTGGTTAGTGACCCCGACTGCTATGCCGGGGGTCGTGGGTTCGATTCCCACCCAGGACAAATGTTTGTGTGATGAGCATGATCATTTGTTCTGTGTCTGGGTGTAATTTATCTATAATATGTATGTATTTAGAAATATATAAGTATGTTTATCAGTTGTCTAGTACCCATAACACAAGCTCTGCTTAGCTTGGGACTAGATGGCGTTGTGTGATAGTTGTGGCATATTATATTATATATTATATTATACTAGCGGCCCGTCCCGGCTTCGCACGGGTGGAGTACCCGGTCTAAAACCCGGTCCCGATGGTTACAAACACAACAAAAAAATAATTATCCGAATCGGTCAAGCCGTTTTCATATTATGTCGTGACAACGGAAAACGGGTTTCATTTTTATATACACTTCTGGACACATCTATTGGCCCACCTTAGAGCTTAGGTTTTGATGGCCCCTACCGAAATATGATTGCTAGATTGAACAAAAACTGTTGATGCAGTTTTAAACCTGATATATTTTACCATCTTTTTCGATCGTATTGTTTTAAATTTGAATTCAGAATACCATACGACATGGAGCTACGCCTAACAAGTCTGATATGCGCCTTGTTACAGGCAATTGATTTTTGAATAAAAAACATGTTTTATCAAATAAAGGTTTAATTTAATAACGCGTGTTGCCTCCATGGGCATCTACCACAGCTCTCATACGATTAGGCATAGAGTTTATCAACCGCTCTATGAAATTTTGAGGGATCATCTCCCATTCCTCTTCTATGGCAGTTTTCAACTCCTGCATCGTCTGGGCAACTGGCTGACGAGCCCTAACACGTATTTTTAGCTCGTCCCACATGTGCTCAATGGGGTTCATGTCTGGGCTTCTGGCTGGCCAGTCCATAACTGTGATGGCCACATCCCGAAGATATTCCCTGACGATGCCGGCCGCATGGGCTCTTGCATTATCATGCATAAAAAGGAAATTTGGGCCCACATAGTCCGCGTATGGTATCACGTGAGGTTCTAAGCACTCACGAATGTACCTTTCAGCATTTAATGTTGGCAGCCGTGGTCCTGTAACAACCTCAAGTTGAGTTTTGCCGCTCGCGGATATACCGCCCCAGACAGTCCATTAGCCACCGCCATAAGCAGTCCTCTCTTCAAAGCAGCACTGTGCGAAACGCTCTCTCTTACGTCGGTAGACCTTCTTCCTTCCATCATTGCCATGTAACACAATTTTAGACTCATCAGAAAAGAGTACACGGCTCCAATCTTGCTGTGTCCAATTTAAATGACTGCGTGCGAAATGAAGGCGCGCTGTTTGGGGGGCTCGCGTTAGTTTGGGCCCATTAGCTGGCTTGTGTGGTACCATATCGCGTTCTTTTAACCTTCTCCGAACAGTTCGAGCGCTCACAGATACTCCGTGGAAGTCGCAAAGTTGGTTTTGTATCTCAATGGAGGTAAGGTGACGATTTTTCAAGCTGGTCGTCACGATGAATCGATCCTGCCTTTCAGTTGTCACCCGAGATCGTGGCCTTCCTTGGCGACGAACAAAGCCGCCAGTCTCTAGTTACCTCCGATAAACATTTCAGACCGCAGATCGACTTAAATTAAGTTGAGCACTCACGTTTCTTTGGCTGTGTCCGGCCTGAATAAGTGCCACAGCTTGGGCGGCGACTTCAGGTGAAGTATCCATAGATTATTGATAGAACCTCACCTTAATGTTAAGAATAAGTAATGTTTGTTGCAAAACCAAAGATATCAATCACTTTTTCAAGAATTAAATCCAAGTAAACCAATAAAACCAAGTTTTCTTAGTATTCGATTGTTTGATATCAACAAACAGGCTCGAAATTGTCTTTTGTTTCTTTAAATTCTGTGTTCGAAATTCAAAAAAAGACTATTGAATTAATTTGTGAATGTGCCAGGTTCAAAACTGTATAAAAATTTTTTGCTCGACCTAATATAAAATTTTAGCTAGGACCAAACGAAACTGAAAATACAAGGTGGGCCAATAGATGTGTCCAGAAGTGTATATAGATTATATGCCCAGAACAAATGAAACTGCACGTTAGAGGATTGCACAAAACAAAGAACGGGGGCGTCATAATTAGCACAGAGACAAAAGAAGACACTGAAAAACTTAGGAAATCATGTCAGCTGAGTAATTCAGGACTAAAATTGGAAGAGCCCCATAAGAGAAGGCCAAAAATTGCAATCATAGGAGTTCCAACAGTTTTAAGTGATCAGGAAGTTTACGATTGCATCTATGAGCAGAATATTGTCGACAAGTTGCCAACTTTATCCCGTGACACGTTTATGGCCTCCATAAAATTGAGTCACAAGTCAGGTCAAAAAGAAAGACCTACCTGCAACTTTATTTTAGAAGTAACTGCAAACATAAGAAAGACCCTTATAAACCAAAACAGAGTATACATTAACTGGACATCCTGTCCAGTGAGGGACTACACACTTGTGACCAGGTGTTTTAAATGTCAGCAGTACGGTCATGCCGCTAAGGTTTATCGGGAGACTACCTATACATGTGGACATTGCGGGGAACAAGGTCATCAATTCAATGAGTGCACTAAAACTGCTGAACCATCACAGTGCGCTACATGCTTACGATACAAAAAACCGAGCAACCACAAAACAGGAGATCAAGAATGCCCTGCTAAGAAAATGGCTGAGACAAAATACATCAATTCTATTGATTACAATGGCGTCACATGATAGTACCTATTTTACTCATAATACATTATTTTTATTTCCCTTCTATGTTATAGTTATAATAACGCACGTAATATAATGCAATCATTTCTCATTTTGCTGACTGGATATTTGTTAGTATAGTTTAAGAATGCGACCTAGTTATTTCCGTTAATGCAACATTTCTACTTTAGTAATCTCTATTTTTTTAAATAATTGTAGTTTATAAGTTATGTAATAGAAACTTGTTTAAAGAATCTTAGATAATGTTTTTTGCACTAAGTATAGTGAGTTACCTGAGATACAGGTTAATCCTAGTTCAGGTAGGATCAAATTTATTTTATACCAATAGTAATAATAAGACCCTAATATTGTTAATGTTTTTGTACAATTAATTCAATAAACAATTTATTTATTTATTTTATTTATTAATTTGCTAACGCCATTACAAGGTCAACATCTTAATAATGTTCGCAAATTCTCGTCAATATCTTACCTCGTCGAAGATCAGCCCAACCGCGCGAAACGTGGGCTCATAGATGCCGGTGGTTCTTTGTTTTAAACCATTTTCGATACTCTAAATTCCGAAGATACCTTAAATTTCTCTGACGCTATTTCAAAGGTCCAATCTGACGAAAAGCAATTGCTCATTCAATGAGAAACAATATTCACGGTGATAACTTTATTTTAATATGCAAAACGGATATGAGTAGAAAACGGTATATTGCATCGAAAAGTTACAGAGTTTTGGAGGAAGGAAGCGCGCGCGGTCGCGCGTTCGTTGTAGACACACTGCGTTCTCGCGAAACTCACGGCGGTCCCCCGCGCTCACCGGGCATACCCCGCCCACTTCCTTTAAAAAACAGTCTTTTCGGAAATCTTGTAGCAACTGGCGCGAACGACTGATCTGTTCGGAAATGTTGTTGCAGCGTTAACATACCCCAACCCAGTCTTGCTTCAGCAGCACTCATCATCAACCGGTATACGAGCGATGCGTGTGACCGATCTGGTTAAAATACCACATATTGTTTTAACTCGAACCATTCTGACTCGGTCGTCTTTTCCTGGCATAACTTCTTGAACGATGCCCTTCGGCCATGAATTGCGGGGGCTGTCTGGGTCCACTATAAGTACAAAGTCACCCACTTGTTCATTTCTGTGTTTATCTTGCCATCTTTTCCGAGGCAGTACTTCCTTGATCCATCTTCGCCTGTACATGTCAACTAACCGTTGGTCAATTCGCCATCGTTTACGCAAACAAATATCTTTGTTATCAAATTTCCCATGAGGCAAGCCAGACGATGATCCCAGCAAGAAATGATTAGGCGTTAATGTCCCAGGATCTTTTGGGTTCACAGACACGTGAGTCAACCGCCGCCTGTTCACCATATTCTCAACTTCTGCCAAAAATGTGTTCAGAGTTTCTTCTTTCAGAGCTTGTTCTTTTAAAATTATTTTCAAATTTGTCTTCACCCTTCTGATGAGTCTTTCACACGCCCCACCCCTGTGAGGATTGGCGAGCGGTATAAACGTCCATTTGTACATACTTCTTCGATTGCGGTGACCAAGCCGTCGACGTCATACCTTTTCCGATAATCCAGCCGAAATTGGCTCCGTCTCGGTATCGTAAGCGCCACACTCAGCTGCTGCATTCACCACTACATTCTCCATAGCTTCCTTAGGAGTAACTGAACCAGTGCTAGAAGTGGACAATAGTGTTTCGGTAATATTCAGTTTATACATGCCTTTTTCAAGAGCAGCACTAACTACTTTACACCCCATTATCATAAACATGACACCCACTGAAACTGAATACAACCGTGAAACCCGTTTTAATAATAGAATTTACAGATATCATGTTTCCGCTTAACTTAGGTACATAGTAAATATTACTAACAGTCTTTATTGTATTATTTGATAATTTTATTCTTACAGTTCCTATTCACTGGCTTGCAACAAAACGCATCCTTAGATACCTGGCAGGGACTTTAAACTGTGGTCTATGTTTTTATAGATGTCATAATTTAAATTTAATGACTGCCTTTGCAGATGCGGATTGGGCAAACGATAGAGTAGATAGAGAATTGTATTCAGCTATGTAGTAAGACTAGGGAAAAATGTTATAAACTGGGAATCTCGTAAACAAAAATGCGTAGCACTCTCAAGTACCGAAGCCGAATATTTAGCGATTGGAGATGTTTGTAAAGAACTTTGTTTTATTAAAAGTTTTTTGAACGAAGTAATAGATATTAAAATAGATATAGAGTTGCAAAATGACAATCAGAGTGCTATAAAACTTTTGAAAATTGTAGAGTTTTGCCACAAACGTACAAAACATATAGATGTAAGATACCATTTTGTCAAAGATTTGATACAGAATGAATTTTTAACTTTAAATTACTTGTCAACTGATACGATGACTGCAGATATTTTGACAAAATCTTTATGCTCTACCAAACACAAAATGTTTACTGACTTCCTGAATGTAAGGGATAAGTTAGATGTTAAATTAAGTTGAATTGTGTTGTCCTGTGTTATTTGTTGAGAGTTTAGTGACTCTACATTTGTGACTAGAATATTTTATTGGGACATTATGACTTTATGTTAATAATTTGAATGTAAATTGAATTTATTGTGATATAAGAGTTAGATTATGAATGTGTTGGTAAATTTTAGTAACGATGTTTAGACTGAAACATGTAAGCTGGGTACTGACCGGCGTTACGGGGCGTAATGTAACGTGTTACACAGCGAGCATTCATGCAGTCAGTACGTCGTGTTACGGGAAAACCAGCAAGCAACGAGCCGCTCGTTGCTCGCTTTGAGTGCTCCACCCGGCTGTCGGTTTTTTGGCGAATCCTTTGACTGTTACGTGGTTCAGTCAGTACGCCGTTGCGAGTCGTCACGAGCGCACGTGGACATCGCAAGTGATCACCCGTTATTCCTCTCGTAATTATATCAAGTTTCAAGAAGCATGGAGTGGAATAAAGAAAAAACTTTGTATTTTATTGAAAAATACAAAGAAGAAACACTGTTGTGGAACCCAGCTCACCCAGAGCATTATAACAAATTAAAGAAAGAAGACGCTTGGGATAGATTGGCTTCGTTACTCGACAGCGAAAGAGAAGCCTGTAAAAAGAAAATGACAAGTTTACTGGCATCATTGAGGAGGGAAAAACAGAAAACTAAACAGTCAACTGGTACTGGAAAAGGTACGTAATTATTTATTAAGTTTAACGCGGGTTATAGTAGGGGGGTTGGAAATTAGTGAGGGAAGTAGGTGTTTCCAAGCTAGTGTGGGGAAAACAATATAAACTCGGTATTAATCTGTATAGTGCTTCTTTTTATTTAAAATAATTCAATATTAATTACAAATTAAATTTCAGGTGCAGATGAAGTTTACCACAGCACTTGGTTCGCTTACAAATCCATGTTATTTCTACTGGATAGAAATACACCTCGTGACACAACAGATACTGTAAGTCCATTTTAAGCATAATTTTCTTGCCAACTTACAGACCCTTGCTGAATACAGTATTCAGCAACTTCATTACGAATATTGTGAGCAGATGTTGTAGCCCTTCGCGGTCTTATTTGCAAGGGTAACATACTAGTCATATCATTGTTACCTTCTCTCCAGTTTCCTAATCTGACCTGGCCGTTCAATTCTTCGTCAAAACTACCTGCAGGGGTATATACATGAGCATTATTACCTTTTCTTAAAAAATTGTGGAGAGATGTTATTGCTGTTACGACAGATGTCGCGGTTTTCGGTTCTAACAACATTGGTTTCCGCAAAACTCTAAACACTGCTGACAATATGCCGAACACATTTTCCACTACTCTACGAGCTCTGCAAAGTCGGTAGTTATATATTCTTTCTTTACAACCACGTTCATGATATCCTGCATAAATACTTTCATCATATTTTGGGAAAGAGCAAAAGCTTCATCGCCAACGAAGTAAAATGGAATTTCTTCTGTTCTTGCTGGCAACGCAGTGGGCTGAGGGAGGTTTAGTGCATTATTTTTTAGTTTTTCGTTTAAAACACAGTTGTTGAAAACTCCTCCTTCAGATATTCTTCCTTGACACCCAATATTTACATACAAAAAGTTATATTTCGCGTCAACAACTGCCAGTAACACGATGCTGAAGAAACCCTTGTAATTATAAAATTCACTGCCACTGTTGATCGGTGATTGCAGTAAAATATGTTTACCGTCGATTGCACCTAAACAATGTGGAAAATTCCACAAAGTATCATAGTCATTTGCTACAACCAGCCATTGCTCCGGTGTTTCTGGCGTCTGAAATGATAATTAATATTTATTTTCAGCTACGTGGACATGAAGGTGCTTCAGAACAACTGCCTGATGATTGCCCTCCGTCTGCCAAAAAAAGCGACAATGATTGCCCTCCTCCTCCAAAAAGGAAGAAATCAGTAGCCCCAAGCCCAGAAGAGATAATGGTATCTACTTTAAATATATTAAAAAAGAGAACCGAGCAAACGGAGGCAACTTCGCACAGACCTGACGAATGTGAAGCCTATGGTATGTTTTTGGCAAATAAATTACGATCTTATTCAAAGACAACAAAAATACATGTGCAGCATTATATATCAAATATATTGTTCAGTGCTGATCGCGGAGAGTATGACTATGTTGGAAATGGAATGAACAGCTACAGTTATTCAGGCTACTCTACACGACCAACAACTTCCAGAGCCTCATCGATGCCACAGACCGAAACTCCTGCATCAAATACGTCCCATCAAAATGACTATGAGCCACAGCAAAGCCCTGAAACTCCTGCATCAAATACGTCCCATCAAAATGACTATGGGTCACCAGCTATGAGTGAACAATTTATGTCAGAATTTGGTGATTTAATTTAATTTGATATGTAACGACTACATTTTCTGAATTAATACATACATAATACATACCCTTTACATATTCTTTTAATGCTCCAATAAGGGCTTCGCTGACCTCTTTCACTATAAATCCTATTCGTTGTTTTGATATCTTGAAAAGATATTGCATACTAGTATAGGAATCTCCTGTAGCATAAAAACGAAGCGTTAGTGCTAACCGTTCCGTGACACTGATAGCTTTTCTATAATTTCTATCGTTTTTATGTACTTTTGGTCCAATTAAATTCAATAGTTCTTCAAAATCAATCGGAGACATGCGTACAAAGTTTTTATACTGTCCAGTAATAATTTGGTTTTTTAATATTGCTATCAATGACAAACCACCACATACGCCTCTATTTTTAAATAAGTTTGATGTCCAGTAACGTTTTTTCTCTTTCTTCACTTGGATGAAACAATAACTAAGTAGAATCAAAGTTCCCAATACGTCCTCGCTGTCGGCCATCTCGGAGTGAACTGGCGGCGACGGAGCACAGAGTTTTGACGAGCTTGTTACGTCGATTTTAAGGACACTGCGTAACATGCTCGATGAGTAACACGCTCGATGCGAATGTTACATTACACTTTGTAACGTTGGTCAGTACCCACCTTAAGGGAAAGTGTTGGATTGTATATTTTAGCATGTTATTGGACGGCATCTTATGTCACTGTCAATGTCATCCTTTCTCTTTGTCTGTTCTCTCGACATGACTCTGGGTGAAATAATCGTAGAAACTGTTATCATATTAAATTGATCCTGTATTTTGCTTATATTTTTTGGACAAAATAAAAGGCCAAATACCAGCAGCAGGCGAGTGTTCTTCATATTTTCACTGACTACATCTGACACCTGCTTAACAATCCCATGATTATAAAAACTATCATTGGTTTTAACTAGAGATACATGTTCTGTGGTTTTAACACTTACCCTATCAGCAACCGGGGGCAAGACCGGGAGGTTTTTCTCATTATAAGTCGGGGGTGCGTTCACCACAGTGGCATATGAATTTTGCTGAATTTGACCTTTTTCTCTTCGCTTTTTAACCCTTAAATTGGCAAATGAATTCGTTTGTAATATTTAATGATTTTTTGTTATTTCCTGGTTTATTATGATGTCAGATGACTGAAAAAAAAATCAAAAAAAAATCTACCTATTACAGTTTTCGCGAAAATCTATGTACTCCGGGGAGTACATTGCCAACTGTAGTGTAAAGTACGTCTTCTTCTGTTGGTACTACGTGGAGCACGTTGCCAAAATATGAATGAAACACATCTTAGTTGAATCTTCACTTTATTTATCATAATTCTTATCAAAGTATAGGTATGTATTTATTGGGTGTGAAATTGGCGGAAGCAATTTCTTTTGTTACTTTCTCCTACCACAAAACACAGATGCATATTGCATTTCACGCAAAAAACTTTGGTTCTTCCCTCTTTGCAAAACCTACAGCGTGATTGCTTATTTGCTGATTCTGGAAAATTTCCGACAGCATCGTACCTGACACTGTCCACCGGCCGTTCAACTGTAGGTTTCAGAATTATTTTCCCCTTCACCTTCTCGATACTTTCACTTGACCTGGCAATTTTTCCAGCCCGACAAAGTCCTTCAAATAAATCAAGCCTAAACTCTTTTAGAGACTTTTTAATTCTCCCATCTCGCCTGTAAAGAAGCCAAGCGTTATTTATGCATATATCTAACAATTGCGAAAATATACCCAAATACCACCGTCGGCTCTTGAAAGGGGTCCTGTACAAAGATATGAGCATATCTGCTAAATCTACGCCCCCCATATGTTTGTTGTACTGCTTCACAAGTTGAGGGCAGTCAACATCGACTTCTTTTCTATAGGATGAGAATCCACGTAGGAACTAATAAGCGTAACCACCTTGTTATCGTTCCACTTTACGATAGCTAACTTATTGTTATTGCACACAACTTGGGCACTGTATCCTCTCCTTCTCTTTTTTATTTCTTTTTCAGAGGGTAAAAGATCTTGACAACCCCTGAGCCGGTTTGTTCGTATTGTTCCCAGGCTAAATATACCATATTCTTCTCGCAATAAATAAATAAGCTCTGGAGAAGTAAAGAAGTTGTCCGCGTATATGATAGATGGCTTCTTTTTTATTGTTTTGCATAATGCCATCACCACCATGCCGCCAACCCCAAGTGAAGCTTCTTTGGCTGTGAAAGTGTGTTCACGGAACGTGTCATCTCCACCGTACATGATAAAATCATATATTATGCCTGAAACCCCGGCGCGTACAAAGTTTTTGAAGCCCCATTTTTTCGGCTTGTTCTTTGAAAAACCTCTTGAAATGTTGGTGTTAGTGCTACATCATCAATGTTACAGTCAAATACGTTATCGGAGTCGTTGTGGTCGTCTTCTAGAATGTTCAGTCTTTCAAATGAGGAGTCTAATGAAGGTGGGTCAGAGCTGAGCTTAGGTGAAGATGGTGGAAGGATGTGTGATTCGTCATCAGAACTAGAACTGTCATCGGAACATGCATTTTCTTTCGGGATCAAAGCTAAAATCTTATGCGATCGTGTCAGGTTCAAGCACTGCAGAAAAAGAAAAAGAACATGCTGTATGACTAGGGTTGCCAACCGTACTATATTATATAGTATTGTACTATATTTTGGCTCTTCGTACTATATACTGTTGAACTAAAATATAGTACGCAAAAATACTATATTTCAGTAGGTACACTTTTCACAGTAATAAAACGATGCGCGAGGTCATTTTCCAAACAATTCAACTATTATGAATTCAAAATTCGCGCTCAAAACCTGCGAGACGGGGCGCGTGGCGGCGCAAGATGCAGGCGGGCGGGCTGTACATGTATCCGAACGTGAAGCGAAAGCGCCTCGTTACGTCAAAGTCAAACTGACAATGTCAAAGTTCTTCCTTTTTTCTGTGAAAAAGTTTTCACGTTGCGCGCCGTTGTTTTGTTTTGTTTTGAGTTTCAAGTTTTTTATTAAGTGTTTTGATAATACTGAGATTTAAAAAAACCTAAAATGGAAAATAATAACAGTAGTAGTGACAGTGAAAGTGCAGTAACGCCTACTAAAAAGCGGAAAACTGAAAAACGGTTACAAAAATACAAACCCGAATGGGAAAAATCTTACGCTTGGATTAGAAAAGACTCAATGTGCAGTTTACAATTTCTATTGGAAAAAGTGGTATTGGACAGGTGAGTTAATTTTTCTTCTTTGTTTTATGTTTGTTGTTTGATAGTTCAATTGCATGAATATTGGTGTGCTGCTTGCTTTGTTTCTTTACTCATTGCAGATAAAACAACACAGTGAGACAAAGCAACATAAACTTAAAACTGAGCTTTGCAAGAAATCCGCAACCTTGGATCGCTTTTTTGGGTCACCAGCGGGCTCTTCTTCAACCTCGTTTGAAACTAATGCTGATGATAAAATAACTGCTAGTGAACTCGCCATGACCTACCATACCGTGAAGCACAATCTTTCCTATAATAGCATGGACTGCACTGTGAAACTTAACAAAATAATATATATTGATTCCAAAACGGCTTTAAACATGCAATTAGGACGCACTAAAATGGAAGCACTGGTTAATGAGGTTTTAGGGCCTTTCGCTTTGCAAACTGTGTTAAATGATTTAAATAGCCCTGATTTATTTTATTGCTTGCAAACAGATGCAAGCAATAGAAAAAACATAAAATTGTTTCCGTTAGTTGTTCAGTATTTTAATATAGAGAGTGGGATTCAAAATAAATTGTTGGATTTCTATGAAAACTGTGACGAGTCAGCAAATGGTATGTTTGATGCAATTAAGAAGTCCTTAGACCAGAATAAACTTTCTTTTGATAAGATATCTGGCCTAAGCGCAGATAATACCAATGCAAACTTTGGTATTCACCATTCTCTATACAAAAATATGGAACATGAAGTGCCTAATTTGGTAAAGGGAAATTGTCATGCCCACTTAGTTCACAATACAGTCAAGCATGCAATGAATTTTTGAGTATTGATGTAGAGAACATTATTTTGAAAATTTATAGTTACTTCTCTGTTTCGGCAGTAAGACGTGAAGAGCTTAAAAAATTTGTTGCATCTGTTGATGGTGAATGGCATGAATTAAAACGTCATGTTGGCACCAGGTGGCTTTCTTTGCTGCCTTGTGTAGACAATATTCTTTTGAATTGGCAGCCTATATATAATTATTTTATAAGTTTAGGTGATGAATGTCCAGTTCATATCAAAAATCTCTTGTTGATGGATGAATGTAACGGAGTCAGTAAAGTTCAAGTTTTTTTAAATTTCTCAAGCCATTTATTACACAACTTTTATAAATCTGTTAAACAACTTGAAGGCAATAATGTTACTGTCTTAGATTTGTATAACATCATGTCAACTTTAAAATCAGCTTTAGAGCAGAGAAAAAAAGACTGTTTTTTCGGATACGAAACAAACAAAATTTTGCAAACTTTTGATCCATTAGAAAAGGCTAAAATAACAGAAAACTTTGTAGTATTTATAGATAAATCTTTAAAGTACCTAGATAAATGGTTTAATTTTGAGAATAATAATTGGTTACAGCAAGTACAAAAATTTAATTTAAAACAAGAAATATCTTTTGATGCCTGTGAATCTGTTGTGGACGTTCTCAACTTAAAATTGAAGTTGGCCATCGACATGGATGAACTTTACTCTGATATTTTAATTGTTAATGAAATATTGCAAAAATTAAAAGATTGTCCTGAATTTCAAAATTTTAGTACTGGCCAAAAATGGCAACATATTTTTAAAAAATCTGAGAATAATTTAAAAAATATTTATAAATTAATAGCCTTCTTACTTTCTATTCCCGCCACTTCGGCGTTTACGGAAAGAATTTTTTCTATTATGAACATCAAGTGGCGGGAAGAAAGGAATCGAGCAAAGCTCGAACTAATAAAAAATGAGCTCTTTATTTTTATAAACTTAAACATAGAGTGCGAAAAAGCATTTAATACGTTTATATTAGATAAAAAACTTTTAAAAGATGCAAAAAGTGCGAAAAAGTACAATTTTTACAAAAATAAAAATAACTGAGTAACAAATTAGTGTTTTATTCGATTTTCAAAAAATTTACTATATTTTTCTTTAGTGTCCTATATTTTTTTATAACTTATTTTGAAATATACTATAATTTGGTGAAAAAATGTTGGCAACCCTATGTATGACATACAATCCACACCGCAACCGAAGTTATTTCATATAAAAAACCAATAAAAAAAAGCAAGTTTACATTTCTAAGTCATTGGCAATGTACTTCCTGTATACCAAAGTTTATTTTGTGTTCTTTACTACGTACTTGGCAACGGTATTCATCCCAGTACATACAAAGTTATGATGTTATAAAATTGCGATTACTTAAGTTACACATAAAATTCCGAATGATTGATATTATTTATAATATTCCCATGCAATTTAAAGCCTAATAACCGCAAGTCCCATCCAAAAAAGTGTAAAAAAACTGAAAAAACTTACCCGTGACGCAGATACACCAGACCGCTTCGAAGACATTTTGAATTTGACAGATATTTTTCGATGTTACCGCATCCAAATATTTTTTATACCAAAATATACAATTATTGCAAGCTAAAAATAATAACAAATGGTAGTTTTTCTTAGATTAGTATTTTTTTTTTTTTTTTTTACGTGGTAAAATCATCATATGAGACCTCCCACCCCGGGCAGGGCGAGAGGTACTGTCAGACTTGTACTGACTAAAATCCACGGTGTCCTTCAATAGCCCTTTATGTTCCGGGGTCGCGGTGATGGTATAAGACCCGCGACCCCGGCAGGCTTTAGCCCTCTGAGAGGGGGCCTCGTCATTGTGCTGACGCTCTTTGAGGCGCGCGTGGAACACAACGCGCCGTCGACCCGGGCATGGTCCATGGTCGGGCGGCGAGTTGCCCTTTACTCGCCGCCCGCATGCCCGCGCCTACGGTGGCCGGAGATCGTCTTGCGACGTCCGACGCCGTGGGCGTCCACCACCGCGGGTGGGGCGGAGGGAGGACCTTGTCCTCTCTCTCACGCGGCCCGCCTCCTCCTTCGCGAGCATGACTGCTTCGCAGAAGGTCTCCATCCACTCCGTCTCGCCCCGCAGCATGGCCGCGACCAGTGCTGGGCGCGAGAGGTCTCCGCCTATCGCCGCCGTGAGGACACGTCGGTGCTCCGCCCAAGCGGGGCAATCCTGCACCGTATGCTCGACTGTGTCCTCCGGGCGATCTACGCAGTGGTGACACCCAGGCGTTTCTTCCTTTCTCATAAGACACAGGTACCTCCCGAAACATCCGTGTCCGGTGAGGACCTGCGTCAAGCGGAAGGTTAGGACGCCGTGACGTCTCTCCAGCCACTCCTCAAAGAGGGGTCTTATCGCCGCTATTGCGGCGTGCCCGGCCGTCGGTCGCGACAGTCGTGCCCTCCATACTGCCCTGAGATCGCGCCGGAGCTCTTCCCGCCGCGCCTCGACTTCTCGAGGCAGCGGGGTTACGCCCCGGCGCTGCGCCTCCACGCGCCATTCATAGACGCGCTGGAGGGCAGTCGCCTCCAGATCCCAAGGCAGCAATCCGGCGAGCAGGTTGGCCGATTCGCCGGCAATCGTGCGGTATCCCCGGATCATCCGGATAGCCATGACCCTCTGGCATGCGACCAATTTGATTGGTCGCGTCCGGATGCTTAGGGCCCACACTGGGGCCCCGTAGAGGGCCATGGACCGCACGACACCGGCGTACAGCCTACGGCAGGAGGCGTTTGGCCCACTGAGGTTGGGCAGGAGGCGCCTGAGGGCGCCCGCTGCCCGATTCAGCTTCGGGGCCAAACACAGGAAATGCTCCCTGAAGTTCCACCGGCTGTCGAGGACGAGTCCCAGGTACTTCATCGTCCTCAAGACGCCGATGCGAACCCCTCCCACCGCAATGCTGTAACCCGACGTTGGCGCGTTGACGCGGCCATGAAAACACATGGCCTCCGTCTTGTGCAGCGCCACGTCGAGTCCCAACCGCCGGATCCTCTCCACGACTGTCGCGACCGCTCGCGTCGCCAAGTCGGCCGCCGCCTGGTGCGACTCTCCCTGTGCCAGGACGAGCGTGTCGTCAGCGTAGCATACTACGCTGACGCCGTCAGGGAGGTCGCCGCGCAGCACCCAGTCGTACCCGATGTTCCACAGGTGCGGCCCCAAGACCGAACCCTGTGGAACACCGCACGACATCTCTCGCCGAGTCCATTCTCCCTGGTGACCGGGGTAGATGACGGCTCTGTCCGTCAGGTACTCCTCGACTATGCGACGGAGGTAGGTCGGCACCCGGTGATACCGGAGTGCCTCCCTTATGCAACTCCAGGGCAGGGTGTTAAAGGCATTGGTGATGTCCAAGGACACCGCCAAGACGACCCTGCCCCGGGCAACAGCATCCCCCGTCGTGAGGGCTCTCACGCGCATGATGGCGTCCACCGTGGAGCGCCCCCTGCGGAAGCCGAACTGGCTCTCCGACAGGTCCGGGCCCATCCGATTCAGGTGCCCGACGAGGCGGTCTGCAATTACTCTCTCAAAGAGCTTGCCCACCTCGTCGAGCAGCACGATGGGCCGGAATGCGGACGGAGAGTCCGCAGGGCGCCCGGGCTTCTGGATGAGGACCAGCTTCCCCGTCTTCCAACGAAGCGGAAACTGGCCCCTTGCCAAGCATGCGCTATAGAGCCCTCCCAGTCGAGGACCGAGAGTCCCGAAGGCCAGGACCCAGGCTTTCCCTGGCAGGCCGTCGGGTCCTGGGGCGGTATTTTTGGCCTTGAGCCGATCTACCGCCACTCTCAGGTCTACCTCGGTCACCTCTGGAGCGTCGTAGACGTCGTCGTCGCTGTGGTCCGCGTTTGCGCCAGCTTCATCCTCAGATTCCGTCGGAGACGGAGCCATGGGCGGGGGAGCATACCCCTCCCCTCGCGAGGGGAACAGGGCGCTCACCACGTCCTCCACGAACTGAGGCCGGAGACTCTGCGTCAACGGGGGAGCCCAGGGGCGGAGCTTCTCTCGCACCCACTTGTAGGGGCGGCCCCATGGGTCCCCGTCCAGAGTCCCCAGCATCTCCTCGCGGGCCAATTCCTTGGCCCGCCAGATCGTGTCGCGGAGGACGGCCTTCGCTGCCCTGTAACCCCCGTACAGCTCCGCCTCCACGGCTGCCGCATCCGGAGGTCGGGTGCGGCGCCTGCGGAATCTGGTGTACCGGCGTCGCGCGGCAACGCACGCCTCGCGCAGCGTTGCTAACTCGCGCGACCACCAGTACAGCTGGCGCCGGGCGCGTCCTTGCCGGACCCGGGGCATGGCCATGTCACAGATCTCCGACATGGCCCCCTGGAACCACTCGGCCTCGTCGTTTATGTCGGCAGGCCTGTCCGGTGGTGACACCCAGGCCTGCACGATCGAGGCCTCCAGGAATAGCTCCCGGTCCATCTGCTTCAGCGCCCATCGCGGACCACATGGGTTCCGTCCACTTGGGACCGGCGCGTCTGAGGTCTGGGTGGAGACGTCAAACCGGATATACCGGTGATCGGAGTGGGTCTCCACCTCCTCCACAACGCGCCAGTCAGTGACGCGCGGTTAGATTAGTACTACAGTAGATTTTAAAAAAGTGTATGTCTTTTGTGGAGTACACTGCCAATTTAAGGGTTAATAGGACATTCTTTTGAGATGACAAGATGGTTTCCTGAGAAGTTAATGCATAGAATTTCTTCGACATCACATTCTTTGTAGGAATGACGACCTGCACAAGAAGAGCACTGTTGCTCGCCTCTACAAGCTTTAGCAGAATGGTTAAATTTAAGACATTTATAGCATTGCAGTACTGGTGGTGTGTATACTTTCACCTCGTATCTAAAAAGTTTTATATAAACGTATTGCGGTAAAGATGTGGATGCAAAGGCGACGGCAACTGTGTTCAAAGGCACCAATTTTCCCTCTTCTTTGCGCATAAACCTTCTAATAGCTGGAGAGCTGCTGAACCTTCGACTAACGGTCGTCCTGTAAGGTTAAAACTTTGTACACTTATAGTTTATAGCATATTATGGGTAATAGCGACGACCTGGCAGGCCTCAGCCGTGCACGTCATCAAACCATTTAGTTTTGAAAGTGTAAAAAAAATTGAAAAAAAAAACTTGTTCCTGTAAGCTTGAAAATTTTACAGCATGTAGTTTATTTATAGTAAATCTTGGAAAAAAAATGACAGGCGATTACAAGGTGCACAAGTATGTGCCAGGCGCATTCAAAAGTGCACGTTTGATGAGGAAAAATAAACTTTCTCCTGTAAAGTTAAAATTTAGATATGTTTTTAAGTAAACGTTTTGGAATGAGTATGTACAATGACAGGCGGTTTTGAAGAGCACAAGACCTTGCCAGGCGAGGCGACAGCTGCTAAGGGCGGGCGAGTAACAGGTGTTACGTGAACGCATCTAGTCAATGTAATACGTGTATTTTAATAGTTTTAATGTGTGCCGCGGGTCTAACGAACTACCGTGACCCCGGAACGTAAAGGGCTATTGAAGGACACCGTGAATTTCAGTTAGTACAAGTCTGACAGTCCCTGCTGCCCCACCGTGGGTGCGAGGACTCATTTGATTATTTTATTACATTAGTATATGTTATTCTCTTTATTTAGAATAGAGGGAATTGCATTTTGAGCCCGTTTTTCCTTTTATCCGATCTATTTTGTCTTTTGGAAGTGTCTTTTGGTTTGTCTATACATTCCAAATAATTCCCAGAAATTCTATTTCCTGAGTGGCCTTTAATACTGATTTTTCTAGATTTACACACCAGCCCATGCTTTGTAGCATTTCTACTGCATAGCGCATTTGACTCTCCAGCGTGTTTGGGTTTTGATGCGCAAATAGAAAATCGTCCAAGTAAACTAGAACGCGTAGACCCTTGTCTCTCAGAAAACTTGCTACCCATTTGCTGACACTGGAAAAGGCTATCGGTGCCGTGGACAGGCCGAAGGGCAAGGATGTCATTTGATAAACCTGATTCGCGTAAGCGAACGCAAGAAATCTTCGATGACTCTTTTTTACAGGGATATGAAAATAGGCTTGGCTGATATCCAAGTTTCCGAAATAATCCCCTTCTTGCATAAAATCGGGAACCCGACTTTGATTTATCAGCCGAAATTTTGGGGGTTTGAGAAATTGGTTCAAGCGACGTAAGTCGAAGATCTGCCGCAA